>JAHTLZ010000074.1:16788765-16807169 GCA_023846285.1 Phrynocephalus versicolor | reverse complement strand
TGGCCATGGGATGGGACCATGCAAATTTTTGGAGCCATTCCACCAATCGCATGGCCAGGTTTTGCTGAGACTTCTGGGTGTGCCAGAGAGGGCATTAAAAGCCCACAAACCCGAACCCTAAACCCGAACCCGAACCCGAACCCATACGCTAGTACACTGTGTTCTTAGTGGGCCAGAGGCACCCAGAGGTACAGCCCACTAACCCACCGTAACCTTAACCGTTACCCTAAGCCTAGCCCTTACCCCCCGACCCCATGCTCTGGGAAGTCAAGTCGCGCTAAATCGCGGCGTAACGACAAACGAAAAAACAAAAAACGAAACGACAAATTTTTGAAAAATTTCGCGAAAAACGGAAACAAGCCGAAACGGACCCGTCCCGAAAAACGACAACTCGAAAAAAAAATTCCAAGTCGTGCCCATCTCTAATAGTCAGTTCTTTCAGTCCATGTTTACAAACTCAGAGACTAGCATCATTTTCCTTTTAACTGCCTTGGGTCCTTTTCCAAGGAGAAAGATGGGGTAAAATATAATAAATAAATAAATAAATAAATAAATAAATAAATAAATAAATAAATAAATAAATAAATAAATAAATAAATAAATGGCTTTTTAAACATGGTGTAGTGGTAAATTGTCAATAGGAAAATCAGTACGGTAAATAATTGGTACTGGTGCAGCTGCCACTTTAGCTTGTACTGTATTACAAAAATGCTGAACAATTCCACACATGGGGAGGGGGACCCTATTATGATGACTTTAATGACCATACTGTTACAGCATACTGTTATATGAGTATTTATACTTATGATTTAAATCCTCTCCACCTACTGCCGTATTTTATGAATGTATTTTTCTGTTATTGTGCAATTTTAGCAGTTCTACGTTTTAATTTTATAAACCATTCAGAATAGTGCTTGCACATTTATTCGTAGTATTTACAGTATTGAATGAATGAGTGAATGAATGAACTAATGTATTAAGGAATTACTCTAAAGGCTATTATTTACTGATGTTGCAATTCTCTCAGATTTGTCACATTCTGCAACCCTAAAATTTCTTGATCACAGCCGATTGCTGTACCATCAGCACAACGCAGCCCACAAGGCCACGTAGAATAGTCATTATGGGTTGGTTTTCTACACTTTCTCCTCATGGTTAAGATTACTTTTTTACCAAATATGTCTGATCCTAAAATAGATTTCCCAAGGGAAACTTTGAACAGCAAAACAACATTTCATGCAATGTGTGCGGGCATCCAGTTTCTTTAGCATACAGACTTAAATGGCAACTCCTCCATTGTGAGTGGCCATTAGCTTGTTTGCTTGCTTGCTTGTTTGTTTGTTTTGCAGACATCACTAGAACACACTGGGAGAAGTCTGTCTCCTTTGTATGTGAACTCAAAGTATTATGCTGTTGTAGTCTCTTTGATTTGTTTAATTATGCAATGGTTTTTAAAAATCTTTCTCATATCTTAAATTATTCAATAAAGAAAGCTCACAATGAAATAAATCCATTAATATTAAAGGTGTCATAACACTTTTGTTTTTATTTTGCTGTTATCAAAACTGAAACAGACTAGCACAGCCATTGGTCTGAAAAAACAGAAACAGGCTTTCTTTTCCCAGCCACAAAGTTGATGCGTTCCTGCATTTCAAATATCAGGAAAATTCCCAAGGAAAAGAAACATTTAATCCAAAAAAGACGTCAAGATATGGTTCTAATACAATTTGTATTTGAGAGTTAAAATTTAATATTGTATGAAAGTTTTGTAACTGATTATGTCTGTGAAGAGTTACAATGTAACATACAAGAAGTAATTCAGCTGAGGCAAAAGTAACTAGCTAATGATTTGGTGCAACATGACTGGTATATGAAGAAGTAGCTGAGAGCAAGACTTTGCCTGATGTAGGTCAGTTAACTCTGATTCTAAATCAGGTTACTATGCTCTCCTTTACCTGTTGTAAGTCAGGTTATGCCTCTATGTAAGTTCTGTGTTTTTTCTCTTTAAGTTATGCTATGCTGTGTGTTTATATTGTTTGCCAATGAGTGCCTATTTTCTTTAATACATTAAGTTCAAGTTTTACTTATAAATTGGCTGTGCTGAGTCGTGTTTCTCTGGGACTTACATGGGGAACTCTACTAGCTCTTATGTACTTAGTAAAGACTCAAGAATGTGCCTATCGCAACAGATGCTGTATCCCAAAAGCAAAGATATTCAACCACAGATCATCAATTAACTAACTTTGGACATTGCTATTTTGTTAATTGTGGTTTGAAACTGATTTTTACTTGTTTTTATCCTGATGTTGTGCACCGCCCAGAGTCCCCACTGTGGGAATGGGGCGGTATATAAGTGTAAATAATAAATAAATAAATAATAAATAAACACCCCTCCCCAAAACCTGCTTTGAAATTTCTGGAAACCATATTTGAATTTTACCTCCTACCCCAGGTAAACATTGCAGTATAATCCCAATAGCCACCTCATTCCCTATATAGAACATTTGTTGTTGTTGTTGTTGTTGTTGTTGTTGTTGTTGTTGCTGCTGCTGCTGCTGCTGCTGCTGCTGCTGCTGCTGCTGCGCTCTACACCAGAGTGCATTTCAGTGGTCAAAGACAATATACAAATATTAAAATATAAATAGGCCATTAATATACTGTTAAAATATACAAATTATGCTAAAATATACCAAAAGATTTTAAAAGATACGTAGTAGAGAAAAAATATAGGCCTTGAGACCTTTAACATCTACAGAACAAATCTGCAGCAGATTTTTATACACAGTTACATAATCTTTACCAGTTCAATCCAAACAATGCATTTGGGAGACAGAAGCCTAGGTATGCATAACAAGTGTAGTCCTAATTCAGCGTGGACTTTCCTTTCAGAGAATGAAGCTCACTTGGGTAGAAGTTAAGATCAAAGAAGGGTGCAACAAGATACCCACATTTTAAGTACACCGGGAGTCTGGATCTTCTTCCTTTGGGGAATATTGTTTCAACAAGGATCTTCTACTTTCAGCTGAAGGCCTTTCCCCCTCTGGGGAATAATATAGTAAATGGCAGCTACCTCTCATTATTTTTCAATCTACTAGGTGAAACCTGTTATGGTGTTATTTTGTTCCCCGGGGCTAATTTATCTTGGTGGGTAGTTTTGATCAGGAGGCTGCATTTAAAAGTTCAAAACAGAACAAGATTTTTGAACTCAAATGAGTTCAGTGCCTGAGGCAAGAATGTCTACAACTCTTCCTCATTCTGGGTCAAGAAATCGCAAAACGAGAAATAATTTGTGTAAAAATTCCATTCTGCTTTCAAATGATGAGCAAAGGAAACACCAAGTAAAAAACGAAGTAACACTACTCCCAGACATGTATAATACAACTTTGAAAATTCATATCAGTAAAGTTGCTAATGGATCTATGCATTTTACCCTATGAAGTATCCTCATCTGTTCTGTCATTATGAACCTTAACAATTTTCCTGAACACAAAATTGTGACTGATACACAGCACTGCATATGCAAACCTCTTTTCTCTGTCTTTTCCACTCCTCTGCCAATCACATGACACATGAGCACACAATCTTCAGTATACTGTACTCTTAAATGTTATATTCCAAGTTAACTCAAGGTCCGCAGGAGACAGACTGCAAAAGATACTGTAGACCAGTGATGGCAAACCTTTGGCACTCCAGATGTTTTGGACCACAACTCCCAGACTTCAAAGCCTAGATTGCCAATGACAAAGGACTGTGCGAGTTGTGGTCGAAAACATCTGGAGTGCCAAAGGTTCGCCACCACTGCTGTAGACCATTCAGGAGTGAGGTTCGTACTCAGAAATCATTTAATAAAATTAGTCTTGTCCTCACTGCTTAGAGTTCCTGCACTCTTTGTAAGACATAGAGGTAGCACACAGGGAGGTAGGGGGAGCACTCTTCAGAAGACTGATGTCACATTGCCCCAGGAACAGAAAGATGGTGCCTACCAATAGCAATAACTGGAGCTGAGTTACTCAACACTTCCCCTCCCAACATTCTCAACAGCATGATGAACATGAAGGAACAGCCACCTTTTGTTGTGCCGCGTATGGTAATGGGTGGTACATTCCAATGGCCGTGTAACCAAAAGGACAACCAGGCTCATGACAAACAGCGAGATTTGTAGAAAAAGCATGAATGAAGACAAGAGTATCCTCCAGCTTTCCACAGTTCACATTTCTTATTTATCTTTATCCCCAGAAAGAAGTTGATCTCATAATATATGGTGGTTTGCTTCTTCTTTACTCTTTCCCCTTGTTTCTTTTTTTAAGTGATGGAAACCTTTAGCTGTTGGTGAAGCTGTTATCCTAACCTCCTGCTGATGCCAAGATAGTGACATGACAAAATCCAAATTAATGCAGCCCTATGTTGCTTCAAAGAACATCCACATTCAGTAAAGATATGTTCAAACACAGGGCATAAAATGTTGAAGTGCTTTGATAAACAGTTGCACTGCTTTCTGAAATAACACCCACACAATCTTTACTTTTGGTCTAAAGTTATTAAAACTATTATAATGAAAAGCTGTGTCAGATATGTCAGAATATTATAAAGCAGCAATATCTAAAGAATATGTTAACTCCCCAACAGGAGCTGGATAAGATCTCCCCAAGATTAAAAGTACATACAGTATTTCCTAAAAGCACTGATTTCACTTTAATATGGTTATAGGATGCTTATTAGGCTAATGCACTGTCACAGAACAGAAACCATTTCCTGAGTGTCAGAAAGCATTTATTTACTTATTTCAAAACCATTCTACATTCAGATACAATATTGGTGTGATACAGCCAATAAAATTACATATAATAAAAAAAAATTCAAAACTATTTAAAACTTTATTAAAAGATATTTAAAACAAAACCAAAAGAGAAAACTGATGTCTTGGAAACCAAGTCATAACCTCAGTAAGAGTGGGCTGGAATTTGTGATTCTGCTCTGAATCAGTTAAAAGCCAGGAGCATCCAGATGTTTTAGATCACAATTCTCACAAGTCATACAGGAGCCTGCTTGGTGATCTGGGCTGATGGAAGATTAAGTCCAGTACTGGTTGCCATACTGGAGCAGGCCATTTGGTGGTTCTCCTTTTTTGTAAAAAGAGCCATCAATAATATGCAGAACATGCAGGTCACTTTTATGTTGACTCTTAACTCAGACTTGTTTAATAAGTGTGTCACATCCATATTTAATCTGGAGTGCCCTTTTTGAAGCAGCAGCAGGTTCCAGTCACTGTGATGGAAGACAGCTGGCATAGTATATCTCAGCATCCGAGACAAGCCACGCCATCAGGACAGCATGGCGGTATGGGTACCTGAGACAAATTCACGCATTGTGCACCAGCAGAGAGCAGAAGAAGCTTCATCCTTTTGACACAGGGGCACAGACAAGCAAAGAATTTGGTCCTCTCAGTTCTCATTGTATTCCACCACCATATTTTTCCTGAATGTCACATGCACATGCAAGAAAAGAAACACCAAGAGCATCTCAGTTTAATTTTGCATAATCTCAAAATTCAAATCCCCATTTCCACTGTTTTAATTTCAGCTCACTTTTCCATTAAAGAAGCACGTGAGTCTCATGGTGTACCTAAAATAATGACCACTCACTCAGTCATACAGAGCAACGATTTCAGACTCAGTCATACCATGCGCACATGGTTGTTCAGTCATTCGGTCGTGTCCGACTCTTCGTGACCCCATGGACCAGAGCTCGCCACGCCTTCCTATCCTCCACTGCCTCCCGGAGTTTGGTCAAATTCATTTTGGTTGCATTGATGACACCGTCCAACCATCTCATTCTCTGTCGTCCTCTTTTCCTTTTGCCTTCAATCTTTCCCAACATCAGGGACTTTTCCAAGGACTCCTCTCTCCTCATGAGATGGCCAAAGTACTGGAGCCTCAGCTTCAAAATCTGTCCTTCCAGTGAACATTTGGGGTTGATTTCTTTCAGGATGGATAGGTTTGATCTCCTTGCAGTCCAGGGGACACTCAAGACTCTCCTCCAGCACCACAGCTCAAAAGCGTCAATTCTGCAGCGATCAGCCTTCTTTATAGTCCAGCTTTCACTTCCATACATCACTATTGGAAAAACCATAGCTTTGACTATCCTGACCTTAGTTGGCAAAGTGATGTCTCTGCTCTTTAAGATGCTGCCTAGGTTTGCCATTGCTTTCCTCCCAAGAACCAGGCGTCTTTTTATTTCATTGCTGCAGTCGCCATCTGCAGTGATCAAGGAGCCCAAGAAAATAAACTCTGTCATTGCCTCCACTTCTTCCCCTTCTATTTGCCAGGAGGTGATGGGACCAGTGGCCATGATATTAGTTTTTTTGATGTTGAGCTTCAGCCCATTTTTTTACTCTCCTCTTTCACCCTCATTAAAAGGTTCTTTAATTCCTCCTCACTTTCTGCTATCAGAGTAGTATCATCTGCGTATTTGACATTGTTGATATTCCTTCCGGCAATCTTAATTCCAGCTTGTGATTCATCCAGACCTGCCTTTCGCATGATGTACTCTGCATATAAGTTAAATAGGCAAGGTGACAGTATACAGCCTTCTCGTATTCCTTTCCCAATTTTAAACCAGTCAGTTGTTCCATATCCAGTTCTGACTGTTGCTGCTTGTCCCACATATAGATTTCTTAGGAGACAAATAAGGTGGTCAGGCACTCCCATTCCTTTAAGAACCTTTAAGAACTTGCCATAGTTTGTTGTGGTCCACACAGTCAAAGGCTTTGGCATAGTCGATGAAGCAGAAGTAGATGTTTTTCTGGAACGCTCTGGCTTTCTCCATAATCCAGCACATGTTGGCGATTTGATCTCTAGTTCCTCTGCCCCTTCGAAATCCAGTTTGTACTTCTGGAAGTTCTCTTTCCACATACTGCTGAAGCCTGCCTTATAGAATTTTGAGCATAACCTTGCTAGTGTGTGAAATGAGTGCAATTGTGCGATAGTTGGAGCATTCTTTGGCATTTCCTTTCTTTGGAATTGGGATGTAGACCGATCTTTTTCAGTTCTCTGGCCACTGCTGGGTTTTTCAAATTTGCTGGCATATCATGTGCAGCACCTTTACAGCATCCTCTTTTAAGATTTCAAAGAGTTCAATTGGAATGCCGTCACCTCCACTGGCCTTGTTGTTTGCAATGCTTTCTAAGGCCCACTTGACTTCATTTTCCAGGATGTCTGGCTCCAGGTCAGCAACTACACTATATTGGTTATCAGGGACATCCAGATCTTTCTGATATAATTCCTCTGTATATTCTTGCCATCTCTTCTTGATCTCTTCTGCTTCAGTTAGGTCCCTACCATTTTTGTCCTTTATCATATCCATCTTTGCATGAAATGCCCCTTTAATACTCCAATTTTCTTGAATAGATCTCTGGTTTTTCCTTTTCTGTTGTTTTCCTCTATTTCTTTGCACTGTTCATTCAAGAAGGCCGCCCTGTCTCTCCTTGCTATTCTTTGGAAGTCCGCATTCAATTTTCTGTATCTTTCCCTTTCTCCCTTGCACTTTGCGACCCTTCTCTCCTCCGCTATTTATAGGGTCTCGTTGGACAACCACTTTGCTTTCTTGCGTTTTCTTTTCTTTGGAATAGTTTTCATTGCAGCCTCCTGTACAATGTTACAAGCCTCCATCCATAGTTCTTCAGGTGTTCTGTCCACCAAATCTAGTTCCTTAAATCTATTCTTCACTTCCACTGTGTATTCATAAGGGATTTGACTTAGATTATACCTGACTGGCCCAGTGGTCTTCCCTACTTTCTTCAGTTTAAGTTTGAATTTTCAAATAAGAAGCTGATGATCTGAGCCACAGGGCCTTTTTACACGACCCCTAAGATCCGCTGGTCCTTTAAATTCGGACCAGAGATATTGAGGGTTTGTCGCTCTCCCTGTGTTCCCACCCCCTCTGCACGTCCTGGCTGCTGGCTACGTGTGGGGAGGGAGCAAAAAAAAGCCGGTGGAAGTTGTTCCGAGCCCCGGTCACTTCCTGGTTCCTCTTAAAGGGGCGGGAGGCAAAAAAAGAAGAAGAAGAAGCGAGGAGAGCCCAGCACATCCGCATCAAATATTTTTCACCTCCCAAGAGCAGGTACAAGAAAAGTGTGCTGGGCCGCGCTTAGGTGGGCGGGGTCGCACTTTATTTTCTTTTAGCTCTGGAGCTGGTGGGGAAACATTTTTAAGCTCCGGAGCTTGCAGCCATTTGCTGAGGAGCTTAGGGGTCATATATAAACGCCCACAGTCAGCACCAGGTCTTATTTTTGCTGACTGTATAGAACTCCTCCATCTTTGGCTGCAGATAACATAATCAATCTGATTCCGGTATTGTCCATCTGGTGAGGTCCATGTGTAGAGTCGCCTTTTGTGCTGTTGGAAAAGAGTGTTTGCAATGGCCAGCTTGTTCTCTTGACAAAACTCAATTAGCCTTTGCCCTGCTTCATTTGGAAGCATGCCCACATACAGGATTCCAAATACGTCTTTAAAAGGGACACTGTGGCACTCATTTCATGTGGGAGAATTTAAAGGAGTTCCATCTTCAAGCAGCTTCAATTTAAAAAAAAGGTAAAGGTAAAACATATACTATAGGTCAGACCTGCACAACAGGTAGACTGCGGGCTATGGGTAGCCCATGAAGGGTTAAAAAGTAGCCCACCAGGGGATTTCCATAATCAGGGCTGTGGAACTTTGTGACTGGCTCACTCTGATCAGTGGCTGTTTTTTTAAAAAAATAATTTTCAGCCTGTATGGCCCTTGGAGTGTTGTGTGCTCCATGTGGAGCTAAGGCAGCCAGGCTCCCCCCCCCCCCCCAGCCATCAGGCTGTATTTAAAAAAATCCCAAACCAATACATGGTTCTTTTGGGAAAAGTTCAGAATTTTGTGGCTAGTGGACTGCAATGAACCCTGAACCAAGGCAAATCTCCATTTTGCTGGTTTGTGCCCATCTCGTGCTTGCATTGAATTAAGTATAATCTTCAAACCTGGCGAAGAGCTTTCCTCTGGGTGGTACTAGTTAGGCCTCATCAGGGGTACTGTGTTCAGTTTGGGACACTGCACTTCAAGAAGGATGCCAATGAACTAGAGCAAGTTAAAAAAAGGACAATGTGGATGTTCAGGGTACTGGAGACACAAGCCCTTATGAGGAAAGCCTGAAACAACTGGGCAATATGTTTGGCCTGGAGAAAAGAAGACTGAAAGGGGAAGAAACAGTACTTGGAAGGTTGTCCTACAGAGGACAGGTAATAATAGGCTCAAGCTACAGGAAGTTAGATTTAGACTCTTCCAAGGCTTGCTTAACTTGTAAAGCAGTAAGGCAGTGGAACCTACTACCTCAGGAGGTGGTGAGTGCTCCAACGTGGGAAGTAGAGATGGGCACGGAACGAACATTTTTTTGCTTCCGTTATTCGTTTGTCGTTCCGTTACATAACGAAACGACTAACGAAAATTGTGATGAAAATGCAACGAAATGAACAGAACCACGAAAATTGTGGTCATTACGTTTTGTTTCCGTTAATGGTGACATGCAATGAAATGAGCTGTTTTAAATGTTAAAAAACGCCCTGGACATCCGTAAAAATGCAGCGATAATTATTTATATTGTCTGATAATACCTACCAGGGGGGTTGGGGTCCTTAAAAGGTGCATTTATGGTTTTTCTCAGAGGGGAGTTAGTGGACATTGACCCAAAATGGCTCCCAGATGCCTAATATTGATTGATTTCTTGGGTATTAAAACACCCTGGACATCTGTAAAACTGCAGCGATAATGCGATAATTATTTGAAATTATTACCTACCAGGGGGTTGGGGTCCTTAAAACATTTGTTTTTATCTTCTCCCATCACGATGTATTTCTCTTTTTCCTTTAAAATGGATGTCGCTACCAGCCACAAAATGGAGGCAAGCCATGTGATGGGATCATGTTCAACCAATAGCATGCCCAGGTTGCAGACTGGGCAGGTCTGGCAGCCACAGAGGGCATAAAAAGCTCTGGCAGCCCCCGTCCTCCTTGCAGTCTCTGGTGGTATTTAGGGTGGGATTGCTGTCTCTGCGACTCTAGCTTCAGTCCTGCAGCTTCCCTGTGTGCGTGCATGCTGCGTACCTCTCGGTGAGTACCCTCCCTTGCGCTGCAGTGCAGTAACTCTGCGGCTGCCTTGCACCATGGACAACACCCGCCACTGCCCTTGCAGCCTCCCTGCATACCTAGTCTATACTGTGTCTCTGCCAGCATCCTTTTTTTTAGTGTTTTCCCTCTGGTTTGGGGCGTTGGGGGACACCCACGCACAGAAATGCTTTAAAAATCGCGCAAAAAGTGGGTAGAGATGACAAACAAAAAAATGAAAAACGGAAACAAAATTTTTCCAAAAATTCGCGACAAACGGAAACGAACCGAAACAGACCTCTCAACGATAATCGAAAAACCAAAACACCATTTTTTTTATTCGTGCCCATCTCTAGTGGGAAGCATTCAAAATAAAGTTAGCTAACTATCTATCAAATATACTTTAATTTGAATCCCTACATTGAGCAGGGGGTTGCACTTGATGGGCTCATCGGCCCCTTCCAAGACATTCATTCTATGATTCTGTTTTTTGCTAGTTCAATTCTCTTTGTCACTCTTGTCTACAATTTATAACGGAAACAGCTCTCAAAGTTACAATGACATTGACATGTTCTTGGAAATATTAAATATGAATCTCATGGTAGGGCATTTATTTTTCATTCTCTTTTAACTTTTAACTTAACATGCCTGTTCTTTTGTTTAAAATTAAAACCATCTGCTGTGGAAACTTCCAGCCATAGCTTGTAGATCTTATGTAGGGTGTTTCTACATGCATGGCACTGTGTAGACTGCTGTTATAAGCATCTTAAACACTTTAGGACTTCATTGAGAAAAATACGAACACCAACATATTTAGGACCAGCAAAGCCCAGTCAAGAACTAGGAGCAAATTCCTCAAACCTCCTTTGATGCTGCTACCCAAACAAGGCTGCTTTCACTAGAAATTCAGTCATCTTTAAAGTGTGCTACAGTATTAGAATTTCATTGATACCTTTAGCTCACATACTTTGCAGAGAGTTAAATTACAGTAGAAATGTATAGGCACAAATGACAGTTGTTATCTCTAAACGTTACCTGCCAAGTAGGTGGAACACAGCTCTCTCCATCCTGGAAATAGCTGTACCACCTGAATTTGGACAGTGCAAAGAGAAGGGGGAAAGGGGAACTTTTAATTCAGTACTTTTCTGGAAATATCCTTATACTCTGTGGTATTCTGTGTTACAGAAATACTGTCCTCCTGTTTTCTGTTATGAACTTGTCTTACATCTTATGCACTGTTTTGCCTCCTACCCTGACAAATTTCTTTTGCCTTTCTTTTAAACAATAATTAAGATTGTTTTAACATGTTTCACTTGAAAACATTTGGCTCTAACTAGGGCAATGTTGGCAAACCGATGGCATGGGTGCCAAAGGTGGCACTCGGAGCCCTTTCACAGCCACCTGTATTCAGCTTAAGTTGCTGTATTGGCTCTTTGTGAAAAACTAGTGGGTTTTGAATAGCAGTTTGGGCACTATAAAAGGTTCACCATCACTGAATTAGAGCAAGGAACGATATATTTGCCATGACTGCAAGGTATGCAGCAATGGTTTCATTACTTTTCCTGATGTAAATGTTTGTTCACTGTCACCACACTCCATGTGTCTAATGAAATGGACCGCAGGCCATGCAGGTTTATGCTGAAACAAAATGAAAGGTGGTATTAGACTGTTTTTGCAAAACTCTTGGCTTGGTAGACATCTTCTTGATCCATTAGGGAAGATCAGAAAAACAGGAGAAATTATCTGACAGCGAGGGTGAGTGATACCTTTATTAGAACACCCAAATCTCATCTACAGGAGAGGCTAGCATTCAATTCCGGAGGAGGTTTCCTCAGTGTGAGCTTTACAAATCTAAGGTGGATGCGGAAGAGATATAGAAGTTCCAGAATCCATGACTGGATGTGAATGCCAGGTTTAGTTCTTTTAAGACTAGTTTCCAAATAGGAGCTACATAATGAGCCCTGAGAGAGAATGTTACTTGTGAAACAAAGGATATGGCTGAAGTTTTGCTCATGTTCATTTCTTTTAGCGAAATGCAACCCCCCCCCCAAAAAAAAAACATATCCAAGAGTACTCTGGCATCCTTTAAGACAGGGGTGTCCAAACTTTTTGCAAGGAGGGCCAGATTTGGTGAGGTGAAAATGTGTGGGGACCGACCATTCAGCCTGAAGGGAGGAGAAAGGGCGTGGTCCATGCGCATCTGCAACAGCTGCAAAGGCTCCGGTTTCAAGGTGCCCAAGGGCCCAGCGGCTGTTGCATGGTCCGGGAATTGGCCCATACACACCCAAGATGCACCACTGCTCGCATACGCTGCCCTCCATTGCGAGGAGGTGGGGAAGACGCTACAGCAACAGAGCCAGGAGCAGGTAGGCAGGGCGGGTGGCTGAGGGGATTGACAGAGGCAGGGAGGACAAGCAAACCATAAAACTGCAAGATGACGTCTCTAGCCAGCACAGGGAAGGCCCAGCTGGTGGGGGATGAGTGACAGGCTGAGCCAGCAGGGAGAAGAGTCTGAGGGCCACTCAAAATTTTAAATCGGGCCTCATTTGGCCCCCGGGCCAGACTTTGGACTTGCCTGCTTTAAGACAAATAAATCTTCATCAGTGTAGCAAGGATGTTGTTGTGTGTGTACCATAAACAGTTTGCTCTGTTAAGATGCCATTTCTCCTTGATGTTTCCTCTACTCATTAGTTTGATACATTCCAGTCATTCCAATCATCTGTGGTCCCAAATGAGGCAAAAATATGATTTATAGCTTCAAATACTTAAATCTTCAGGATGCATAAAACAGGATTCTGACTGGGAAAATCCACAAGCAACACTGTTTATCACTTCTAGCCTGAGGTCAGTCAGGTTACAGGCTACATCAATCCACGGGAAAAGAACCAATTCCCTTATGGAAACAAATCATATTCTAGGCATATTTTTCGACTAGAAAGCAACATTAACTCAAGCATTTTCTTTTATGCAACACACGAAATGAAAATGAGTTCAGCAAGAATCGTCTGCATGACATTTGTAGCCCTGCCAACAAAAATGTGCTTGTGTTGATTAATTTAGCTGCCACCCCGCACTGTCACAATTAATCAAATCAGCTTGTCAGCGATTCTTCTCATCTACACAGCAGGACATGGCCATAAATGTGATGTACAGCAACAAGAAGCATGAGCTATTAACATTTGGGAAGAATCATGGAAAGTAGAGCTTTCCTGACAACCAGGATCCAGCCATGTACCACCCAGGGATCACCGTTATCTGTGGCTCTGGAAAATCCTGGGACCAAATTATTTAACTTAAAAACATAAGAACATAAGAACATGAGAAGAACCATGCTGTATCAGGCCAAAAGCCCATCTAGTCCAGCTTCCTGTATCTCACAGTGGCCCCACCAGATGCATCTGGGAGCGCATAAGACTAGATATCTGTCTCCTGATACCACTCCTCTGCATCTAGCCCTTGAAGTACCCCAGTTTTAAGCCTGGAGATTACACATCATCATGGTTTGTAGCCTGTGGTGGACTTTTCCTCCAGGAACCTGTCCAATCCCCTTTTGAAGGCACCCAGGCCAGATGCCATCACCATGTCCTGTGGAAGAGAGTTCCACAGACTAAAAACATGCTGGGTAAAAAAAAAAAAACTATTTTCTTTTGTCTGTTCTTACTCTCCCAGCCCTCAATTTGAGTGGATGTCCCCTAGTTCTGGTATTTTATGAGTGGGAGAAGATTGTCCCTCTATCCACTTTACTCATGCCCTGCATTATTTTTTACGTCTCAATCATATCCCCCCTCAGGCACCTTTTTTCCAGACTAAAGACCCCAAATGTTTAAGACTTTCCTCATAAGGGAGATCCCCCAGCCCAGTAATCATTTTAGTCGCTCTCTTCTGTACCTTGAAAAGATTTTTTTTAAACAACAAATCTCAGATCCCCGGACAACCTGGGCACTCACTAGGTTAGCAAAGGAATTACGAGTTCCACCTCCACTTAATCAACTGAAATAAGTAATTATGGTTTTTCTTATAGGATACAATTGAGTTCCGTAATCCCACATTTAAAGGAACTGTAAGTATCCTAAGCATCCTCCTAATGGCTCTTTTGGCATGCTGTGAAGGTTTCATCTGAACATGGCACTCCTTTCGCCATGTCCCTGAAAAACATTCCCTTCATTCATTCAGGCTTAGGCAAAGCCACATGAGACAGGGTCAACCCATGATCAGATCTTCTAGTGCTTCTACTGTTACGTCAATGAGGCTGTCGAGGGTTCTGCTTTCAATCTGAGTAAGGACATTCATGGAGCAGGTTCTAGCCCTTTTCCCAGTCCAAATCACCCACAGCAGCTGCTAGTAGATGCATAGCAGGGAGAGAGGAAGATTGCATGTCTCCAAGCAACAATTTGGAAAAGCATTTAATTAAGGAATGCTTTGCACTGTTCAGCATATTCCTCTCCACACAGAGAATGGCAAATTACTTCACTGAGAATATAATTCCCAGAATCCTCTTGGGCAGCAACGCTGGCTGGAAGATTGTGGGAGTTACAGTCTTATAAAATCACCAATAAAACTCTCTCTCACTCACTCACTCTCTCTCTCTCTCACACACACACACACACACACTCACACTCATACACACACACACACAGACCGTGGCTTATTTTAAGTACAAAATACAAAATTGCTAGGAAAGGGTTAGGGTTCTTGTTTGTTATCAAATATTTAAACTGCATCATCTCCCACAGAGTTTCTGCATCTTCCACGTTTGTGTCAGTCAGCCTTTCTGCTGATCAAAAAATTACAGTCCAGAGACACACAACTAGGAAGGGAGGGAGGCAGGAGAATTAGGTGGCATGAGAAAACCAACATATGGGAGGGCAAGGACTACCTTCCTTCCTTAATTTATTTATTTATTTTAAAAAGGAAAAGACAATCATGCCACTCACTCTCAGTGAACCAAATGCCATCACGATCCGTTCTGGAAAGATAAGAAGTACGGATGGGCACGAAATGAAAAATTTTCATTTTGTGCCCACCCCATTTTGTTTTGTTTCATTTCATTATGATTTTTTAAAAAAAATCATACAGAAATGCTTACAAAACAGTTTGTAAGTATTAAAAATTGCTCACCTGAGTCCTAGAGGCACCAGATTTGGAGCCAGGGAAACTTTTTTACATACTTTCAAACCATTTTGTAAGTAATGAAACAAAATGGTGTTTCATTTTATTTCTTTATGAAATACCACTTCCCATTTTGTAAGCTTGTGAATCGATTTGTAAGCGTACAAAATGACAAAATGGCATTTTGTTTTTCATTTTCTGCCCATCCCTAATAAGAAGCATTTTGTTCATTATCACTGTTTGCACCCTAATTTTTAGTTTGCCTCCTTGCACCACACTCTTGTAATTATTACTTAGTTTAGCCTCAGGGAAATACCATATTGAAGCTTAAAATTTAAATCCACAGCTCAATAACATTTTGTTCCTTTTTTTAAAACAAAATCTTTGTTTTGTTTACCCAGCTGTGAAATTGCTTTATTTCTGATGAGAGAGCAAAACAAGACCATGTTTCTTCATTGGCATTTGCCTATCCCTTCCAGGTACCACTAGCTAAGAACCAGCAGAGATGAATATTTATGTCAAGCTGCCTTCTTACCATCCCCACCCCCAATAAGGAACATTAGAAACAAGTGCTGGCATTAGTACAAGTTCTTCCGACAAGGCTTTTTTGCAACCCATCTTCATATAGCTGTCAGCGATGATTGTAAATAAACATTCAGCTTCTAAAGAAAGCTAGATCAGGCTGATGATCTATTTTTGTTTTTTGTTTTCCTAAACCAAACCTTTTAAGATACAATTCAGTAAATATTTCTAAAGCTATTATTATCACCTGAAGAGAAAACTGTCTTCCTTGACCTTTATATACATTGGGTTATTCTTCACAAATGAAAAATCGCAGTACCAATGACTTTTTGTCTTTTAAAAAAATCACTTTGTATTTCAGTTGTTGTCACTGCAAAGGGAACAGTAAAGTAAACATATACTGTACTGGATATGCAGTTTCAAGATGCTCCTTTTCACATGCCATGAAATAGAAATAAATGTCTTGTTGGCAGATTATATGTATAACTTTTCCATTGTTTTCCACCAATGCTCAGTGTTACTCACTGACTGAAATTGTCTTGTGCAATTGTAGGCTGCATCTAGCTGCTAATGTTAGCAGTCATAGCCAGCATTTTTTTAAAATAAATGTTTCCAAACTCTCCACCAAAAGTTCCAAGGCTCACCTGGGATTATACTTGTCCTGGGGAAGCATTTGGGGGCTGCAGGTTGAGGTGGTTAATGTCAGAAAAACCTTACTGCCAGAACTAAGCAGGATCAGAGGGAAAGAAAGGACCCCAAGGGAGTTTTGGAAACTTCAGGGTGGGATCAGAAACTTTGATTCCTAAACTATGGCCATCGCTTGAAGATATAATCAGACTCACATGGAATAAAATTATACAGTGTTTTCAGCCTCTAAATGCTGTTTTCAAAGCTAATGTCTGCAGTTCCAGGTATCACAAGCTCTTGATCATTTACTCACCACCATCTTTATTTAGAATTCAGTTTGTTCCACCGCAACCTTCCCTAAAACTCTGGTCTTCCAGAAGCAATGGCCTACAACTCCCAACGTCCCTGACAGCATAGCCAATGTTCTAGATATACTATTCAGATCAACAATAGCCAGGATTATTTTTAATCCAATTTGCTGTCAAACAAAACTGACTCGAATTCTGAAAGCACATTCACACACCGAAAAATGTTCTGGCCTCCTATACCCAAGTTTCAAATCCTTAAAAAAAAAAAAGCCACCAGTGTTTCCAGTTATGCCAGGTCAGGTATTTAGGCAGAAAGAAGAGACGTTACAAAGAAAGACAAACACTAATATGTTTACCTTATTCTGGTCTGTCCAATACAAGAAAAATCCATTTGGGTCTGTTCGTAGAAACACCGTTGTCACACTTGTAGAGTCCTGGCAAAGGCCAAAAAAAGAAAAGAAAAGAAAAGAAAAGAAAGAAAGAAAGAAAGAAAGAAAGAAAGAAAGAAAAATACAGCATTAATTTGTGACAAAGTCTTGCATATCTGGATATAGAATACCAAGCATAATAACCTAGCTTTCACCTAAATACAATACCATGAGAGGAGGTCTTCATAAATCACGTTACATATTGTGCTCAAGACCTTCTTGTGTACTTTATCTAACGATGCCATTAAAGCATTTAACTTAAACAACACACTTTACTTGTTCTGTTCCCTATGCCCTGAAATGGATTTCTGAGGATAAAAATTTGGTGGCATTTGTTTTAAAATGTATTTTATACAGTGGTACCTTGTATAAAGGAAATAATTCGTTCCAAAAGGAATTATGTTAAGCAAATTTTCCTTTATACAAATTTCCCATAGGAATGCATTGAAAACAGAGTAGTCCCTAATCATGACAATTTTTATGTTGTACGGATTTGCCCCATAGGCGATTCTGTTAAGCAAATTTCCCCTATCTCTGGAATTTTTTATGTTGTACAGATCTTATGTTATACAAACTGTTTGTTATACGAGGTATTCAATTCAATTCAAACTGTATTCAATTCAGTTTTTACTTGGGAGTAGCCTCTGGCACTTAGGATGTCCTTGTAAATTAGCAGCTCACATCCAAGCAGAGTAGTGTTAAAACTAGTCATATTTGATAAGCATCTTCTAGCAGTTTCTTAAGATGTGTCCCTGGAAACACTACAGACGGAAACAAAAGAGAAATAAAAAATAGAGAAGACAAAAAAAAGTGTGGCATCTTAAAGACTAAGCTGACCTTAAAATGCGGTGCAGCAATTAGTATTTAAGGTGATGAAACATTTTGTCTTTATTTTACTGCTTTTTTTTTGCCTGAGATGCTGGCACAGACTGACATGGGTCCCTTTTATAAAACTACCACAATGGAAACATTTCAGCACTCAAACCAGTAACAGCTTTTTAGGAAGCAGAAATACAGTGAAGGTTTGATTCCTCTGTACACTCCATGTTTCTAAAACATAACCAGAGAGATGAATGAAGGAGGAGCACATCTCTCAAAACTCAAAATGAGGAACATACAGCAGTGTCGGTGACACCAGAAAAAATGGCAGTGATACAGGAGGAGGAGGAGGAAAATAATAAAATCTAGATGGAACCAGATTTGAAGAATAAGGAAACAGACAGCTAATACCCTGTCAGAAGTGGCAGTCGGATGTGCTTCAATCATATGTATGGGGGTTGGTGATGA
>JAHTLZ010000074.1:16763616-16775260 GCA_023846285.1 Phrynocephalus versicolor | reverse complement strand
TTGTTGTTGTTGTTGTTGTTGTTGTTGTTGTTGTTGTTGTTGTTGTTCAGTTGTTCAGTTGTTCAGTCATGTCTGACTCTTCGTGACCCCATGGACCAGAGCTCACCAGGCCTTCCTGTCTTCCACTGCCTCCCGGAGTTTTGTTAAATCCATATTGGTTGCATCGATGACACCGTCCAAATGTTAATGTTAGTTTTACCAATAAAAGTTGCAAGTTTGCAAAGCAACCCGCATCATCATTATCGCTGTCCGGAGAGCAAGGGAGGGAGGGAGAAGAAGGGGGCAACCCTCACAAAATGAAAAACAGAACTGGAAATTTCATGTTGCACTTATATAAGCCTATGGTGCAACAACCATTGGCATTCTAGTCTCTGCATCTGAAAAAAAGATATTATACAAAGAAAAAGGCACAGAAAATGACAATCAAGATGATGGAAGTATGTGAAGCTCCTACAAGAAAGGCTATGATATCTGAGGCTGATTTGTTTCATAAAAACAGGAAGCAAAAAGAAACATAACTGAAATGCACAAAACCCTGCATATGAAGAAACTGGAGAACATTTTTTTTTGTCTCATAACAGAAATGAAGCTAAATGGAGGGAAATTAAACTCAAATGAAAGGAAGCAATTCTTTACACAGCAGACTGCTAAAATGTAGCATTTATTTCTACAAATGACAGACTAAAGAGGGGAATGGGCAAATCCATGGAAGTTAAGAGCTATCAGTGGCCAATAATCATGATGGTTATACAGTTCCTGCAATACTACCTGGGCATCAGTTAGTGGGGAACACAAGGGTGCTGTTGCACTTACGTCCTCTCTATGGGTTTCCCACAGCCACTGGTTCATTGCTCTGCTAAACTAGGCAAGAATGAACCAACATGATTTCGTTTATGTTCTTACAATCTCAGTTGTCACCAATGCTGCTTTGTGGTCGATCTTGCAGCCTCTTAGTTATGAAGATCATGAGCTGTAGAGCCTGGAAGATCATCAAGTCTCAAGGTCAATGAAGCTAATGAATTAGATTAATACTCCAGTTTATGTGGACAGACCATAGGTTAGTAGTAAAGCACACTCAGAAGGTACTAGCTTCAACTCCTGAGCCCCTTCAATCAAATAATTTTAGACAGAGAATCACAGGGAGGTTCTCTGTGATTTTACTTTGTTGTACTAGAAGATCAGTCTAGCATTTATTTTAAAAAGGTAAAGGTAAAGGCTCCCCCCGCACATGCATGCTAGCTGTGTCCGACTCTAGGGGTGGTGCTCATCTCCGTATTCAAGCCGAAGAGCCAGTGTTGTGCAAGTCCATGGCCACGTGGCTGGCATGGCTGCAAGGAAACACTGTTTTTAGTCTAGCATCTATAGACTACAGCAAAGCCTTTGATTGTGTAGATCAGGATTAATACTCCAAAATAGGTTGATTTGAAAGAAATGGGTGTATTGGAGCAGGTGATTGTCTTCATGTGTAATTTGTATTGAGGACAAACAGCTACCATTAGAACTGAATACAGAGAGATAGAGTGGTTAGGCAAATAGGTCATACAAGACTGCATTTTATCTTCCTATTTGTTCAACATGTATGCAGAATGTATGCTATGGAAAGCCAAACTAGATTTAGATGACAGAGTGAAAACTGGTGGAAAAAACATCTATAATTTAAGATATGCAGATGACACCATCTTACTGGCAGAAAACAGCAATGACAATGAAAAGAGCAATAATGCTGGGAAAAGCTGAAGGCAGAAGGAAAAAAGCTCAAGTTTACAAGAGCATTTGAGGATAGGACAATTTGAATATTCCTTAATCGTAGGTTTGCCATAACTCGGAGGCTACTTAATGGCATGTAAAAACAATTTGAGCTTTTTACTATATCTGTTATGCAAGCCACTAGTCTCTTGGAATTATTATGAGGAAATTTTGGATACAGCTCAAATAAATATTAATTCCTTGTATAAAGGAATTAATTCGTTCCAAATGAAATTATGTTAAGCAAATTTTCCTTTATACAAATTTCCCATAGGAATGCATTGAAAACAGAATGATCCCATTTTTATGTTGCACTGATTTGCCCCATAGGCGATTAGGTTAAGCAAATTTCCCCTATCTCCGGAATTTTTTATGTTGTACAAATTTTATGTTATACAAACTATTTGTTATTCAGGTCCACAGTAATTCTGCAACTCTCTGAACAAAGAAAATTGCCTTATGGTATGAGAACCATTGAGGCACCTTGCATAGCACTAGCTATTCTGAAAAGCACTCACTGATAGCAAACCTTCTATCAGTAAGTACAAAACTTACTATTTTGTACTGGCTATGTTTGTTGAAACATTCTGGGAATCTAAAAATTAGTAATGTTTCGAGCATTCAGAATACAGGCTGCAATTGGGAACTTTGGCCTCTGAAGGCCTACAGTAAAAAGCAACATAAAATGAATTAATGCAATGGCTGTACAGTAGGACCCCCGTATCCAATGATTCATTATCCACTGATTCAGTTATCCATGGTAGGCAGAGGAGAAAAAATTAAATTAATAATTCAGCAGCCGCAAATCAAGCTATTGTCACAAACAGCAGCTGTAAAGCAAGCTACTGTCACAAAACAGCATCCGTAAAGCAAGCTACTGTCACAAACAGCAGCTGTAAAGCAAGCTACTGTCACAAAACAGCAGCCATAAAGCAAGCTACTGTCACAAAACATAAGTTTGGGGGCTTTTTGGTGTTCTCTCTTATCCACAGTTTTCATTATCCATGGGAAGGCTTGGAACCAATACCCAGTGCATACCGGGGTCCTACTGTACTACTGAAGCATGGGCTTCTCTACAGCTGATTAGCTATATATTGTTCTAGACTAACCTCAGATCTCAGTGTATCATATGGCTGATGGTACCCAATTATAATTCCCCTTTGTTAGTAGAACAGACCTAAAAGCAAAGCAAAGCAAAGTGTTCTGCTTATATACCGCCCCATACCACATTAAGTAGTCTCTGGGCGGTTTACAAATTTAATTACAGTGTGCAGGCTACACATTGCCCCCCCCCCCAGCAAGCTGGGTACTCATTTTACCGACCTCGGAAGGATGGAAGGCTGAGTGAACCTTGAGCCTGCTACCTGTGATTGAACCCCAGGTCGTGAGCACAGCTTTACCTGCAGTACAGGCATTTAACCACTGCGCCACGAGGCTCCTAAGAAAACAAGTAGAATCCTATTGCCATTTCTGGCCATTTATTATGCAGCCAGGAGCACAATCAGTTATACACTGTCCAGGTATGTCCAAGTCTATAACAAACAGCTGGAATGACAGCACACACAAGAATTATGCAGTTAGGCTTACACAGTGCAAATCCAATAGGATTCCAATCAGTGTGTGTCAAACGTTATGCCTGCATAGCTTAGAGTCTACTTCACTGACTGAACAGAACTTGTTTGTGGAACAAGCGGAACAACCCTGCACAGAATATAGAGTGCAGAATGAAATACTGCTTATCGCTCAAATGGCTAACTGGAACCTGAATGCTCAATGCATCAGCATCAGTTTATTCAAGGAATTTATTTTTTAAAAATCACAGCTCTTCAACTGGCATGTGAACTGTTCAGGATAAAGTTAATAGGGCTTGAAAATAAATATAAACATTAGACTGGAACTAGCTCCTAAAATATTCGCATCAATAAAAAGAGTAACATTTAGCTAGAAAATATTTGTTCTGACCAGAAGCTGTTTTTGTTTTTTTACCAAGGAGAAAGCAAAGGGTTCTGCTTATATACCACCCCATACCACTTCAAGTAGTCTCTCGGAGGTTTACAGTTTAATTATGCAGGCTACACATTGCCCCCCCCCAAGCAAGCTGCGTACTCATTTTACCGACCTCAGAAGGATGGAAGGCTGAGTCAGCCATGAGCCAGCTACCTGGGATCGAACCCCAGGTCGTGAGCACAGTTTTACCTGCAGTACAGGCATTTAACCACTGTGCCACAAAGGTAGAGTAAGAATCTTTCTTTTAAAATAAAACAGATAAATATTTCTGTCTCTGGTTCAAATAAGTTTCATGTCATCTCCTCTTTCCACCCCTACCATCAAAATGCCTTTGCTTGTCTTAACAATAACGAAGGACTCATAAGTGATCTTTAGGTTCCTTTATTTATGTTCTGATACTGCTGGCTATCCAATTTCTGCTTTTCACTCAGCTATACACAAGTGAGAAATGGTGCTGCCAAGCAAATTGATTTTATTTAAATCAGATCAATTTAATTTTTTTAAATTGGGATTTGTTGACAACTTACATTTAAAAATCCACTTCAAGTAATACTCAGTGTAGTGTAGTGGACAGAATAATGGACTAGGACTCAGGAGATATGAGTACAAGTCTTTAGTCACTCATGGAAACTGACTGGAAAGGTAGTAGTACTACTCCTTAATTAATTTGCTTACTTTGTAAGGCCTTTTAGAGTTGCTGTAAGTCAGTTACACACACCTGACTTCAGAAGATTGTAACATGGGAGTTAGACTCTGAGCAGAACTGAGGTCTTGTTCTGAACTGCCCGATGAATCTTAAAAAGTTTCTGTTTGGTCAGTTACTGGACAGAAACTCACTAGAGATGGACAAAACATAAAAACTGAAATGCTGTTTTGTCATTTCATTGCATAACAAAATGGTAGGACACATTTTGTTATGAAATGAAACAAAACACCATTTTGTCCTCTAGAGCGGTGGTGGCGAACCTTCGGCAGTTCAGATGTTTAGGACCACAACTCCCAGAATTCCAAGCCTAGATTGCCAATGACAAAGGACTGTAGGAGTTGTGGTCCAAAATATCTGGAGTGCTGAAGGTTTTTCACTACTGTCCTAGAGGAACCAAAATGGCAGTGGAGCTTTTTGGATTCTTCCCTGTAAGCCCCCAACATTTGAAGAGGTTTGGGGTTCAGGGGGCTGAGTTATTAAACTCCAAAGGGGGTCCCCCAAGGAAAAAAATCATTTCTAATTGAGTTGAGAAGCTGATAATAGACTCCCTGCCCCACGGGTGAGCAATTAGCAGCTTCCCTACTCTCCAAATTTCAGGAGCTTACATGGAAGATTCCAAAGAAGCTACCCTGCCATTTTGGTGCCTCTAGGACCCAGGGGAGCCATTTAACAAATCATTTTATTTCATTAGAAAACTACAGTACTTAAAATTCATTAGTAACAAAGCCAAATGAACCAACTAAAGAAATGAAACAAAACAAAATGAAACACTATATTTCATTTCTTGCTCATCTCTAAAACTCAACAGAAGGACTACAAATAGTTAGGCAAATGTCCTTAAACTTAATATACAGTTTAGTTGTTTTTTCCTCTTTACAGTAATAGCTTTACAACCGAAATGGCTCCTACCACAAGACCCTGAAAACTTTACCTGTTCCCTAGCAATCACTCATTCCTGCTCAGGCCACGATTCTGACTACGATGAGCTCTGAAGGCATTTTTAGAAACCTCCAGTTTGAATCCAGAAATGAAGAAAGTGGCCCACCATCATCAGTCAGAGACAGGAAGCAGTCAACATAGCAGGCATACAGTACTACTAATAACAGTGGTGCTCTCAACCTTCCTAATCCCACGACCCTTTAATACAGTTCCTCATGTTGTGGTGACCCCTTGCCCTGCTTGTAAGAAGCCACAAGCCAAATTTTGGCAGGCCACTATGCCGCAGATGCCATAGAGAACTTCCTTTACAGGCACCCTCAGCCAATCGCAGCCTCCAGTGCCATTGACTGACATCCCCTCCAACCTATCAAGCTGTAACTCACTCTATCCCCCCCTTCATCCCACCCCTCCTCCAAAACCAAGCCATTTGTGCCTTTTTCTTCACTGGCTCATGGCAACTCCTGTGAAATGGTCATTCGACCCCCAAAGGGGTCTCAACCCCCAAGTTGGGAACCACGGCTATAAAGCAACTCCCTCCAGACACTTTGTAAGTTGGAAAAATATATGAAATCATGTGATAATAAACATGCTGTTTTATATTTAACTTACTCTCCCAGCATCTCCGTTTTCAACAAATGCACCAAGCTATCCCGCAGTTCTTTTATATGAGGCATAATACTCAATATGACATACACTATACTATAATCAATATATTATAATGTTTTTCCTTGGTTATTGGTTCCCTTCACAACTAATCTGATTTTCTTTTCTTTTCTCATGTCAATGTTGCAAGGCTTCTTCTGCTATATTTCTGTTTTCAGATCCTGCATGCAGGCAACCATATTTGTTTTAAAAAAAAATTCTATAAAAATCTTTTAGATATTTATTGGTTATCTTAGTCTTAATGGATGTATCTAATCCTCCTGTAAAGTTCTCTCAGTTGACAGTCTACAGGTCTTGACCACATCTGCACTGATCAATTCTGCAAGTTACCCACGTAACTTACCTCTAAACAAGCCATTTCACTTGGAAGATCCAGAATTCTAACACTCTGAGAGAAAATAAAAAGCAAAAGTCTTCAAATGTTCCATTCGAATAAGCCTGCTAAAAAAATCTCTGTCATGTCTTTGCAAAGCAAGCCACCGATTCTACAGCTGAAGTGATATCAAAATGTTAAGAGCCAGAAAAACAAAACAAAACATCAAACATCAACACAGTGTGCCTGCTAGGGGGAAATAACTATCTTTACTTGGCATCTACATGTTTTTAAGGAGCCCTTTGGGGAGATCCCCTACGGGGGAACATTCCAGAATGGCTATCTAATGAGAAACAGCATGTGGCAAGCAATTCAAGTGAAAAGCCTCTAAAAATGGTGACATGATAGAAAGAAGGCTCTGGTAACAGTTACATTTTATTACTTTTCTGGAACCTGCCTGTCATCAGGTGGCTTTAATTTCTGTACATTTCTTTCCTTTGTCCAGTTCTCTTTCACCCTCGTAATCCTTAAGGTCTATTGGCACAGAATCTATACTCACCGGGCCTCTTAGGCATGTCTCCTTCTGCTCATTGTCAACACTAAGGGTTAAAGCTGAATTGACAGCCAGGTATTTGGAGGAGGGGCCAAGTGGAAAGAGGTGAGGAAGGGGCAGAGGATGGACCAGGAGAAGAATTTTATGCAAGCCTTATCTTGACTTGACTCCATGACCATAGGGATGTAAACGATCATAACAGAACCCAATCAGGTTTGGCAACTAGCATAAAATTGATCCACTGTTTTCAATTTTGTGCAACTGCAACCAGCTAGCTTCAGGCCTGCCAAACCACAGGATTTGTACTTATCTTCATAAGCACCAATATGTGAAATGCCATCAGCAAGACAGAGTGAGAGATCTTATATGGCTAGGATTCAGCTTGCAGTCACAAGGATTGAAGAAGAATATGAACACACTCACTCACACACACACACACACCCCTAGCCCCCACAATCTCAATTCCTCCTCCATTATTCCAAGAAAGGTACAATGTTGACACCGATGTCTTCTCTCCTCCATAGTTAACAAGGGCTATGAGAAGGATGTTGTTGTTGGGAGGAGAGATGCAAGGAAGAAAGTTCTATTACTGCTGCATTAAATTTCCCCATGTAGTGTAGCTGCTTTAACCACAGAAGGAGATGTCAGGAAGTCCTATCATTGATCTGCCCTTGTTTGGTTTATGATTAGAATGTGAGAGCTGTTAAGTATAACAGTTCTGTTTATTTGTGGTCTTGAGTTGAGACCATTATGGTTCCAGTTCCCAGGGCCGATTTTCAGAACGGATTGGCTTTTCTTAAAAACTGTAAAATATGAGGCAATGATTTCAAGACCAAATATCAACATGAACTTTACCCAGCTTACTGTCATGGAAAAGGACATACAGAATAACTCCTGACACAAGTTGATGTTTGCTTTTTGCCTCATGTAGACTACAACCTGCCTACAATATTCAAAGCTAGCATAAATGGTGAGTGAACCATCAATTTGTCTGCAAAAAGTATTCATCCATGAAACATTCTAACTTAACTATTGTGTTTTATATTGTAAATCACACAGAGTCCCCGTTGGGGAGATAGGCAGTGACAAAGCTAAATAAATAAATAAATAAATATTTGCCTTAGTTCAACACAGTCTTCTGCAACTCTGTTTAGGTAACACAAATTGCTGAGACATAAATGTTATCTGAATGACTCAGTATATACATGTATTCTAAAATTATTGATTGCTGCAATTGAGGACAACCTCAGCCTTTAATAAAAGATGCACACCTGCAGTACTGATCACACCCACAAACTCTGGCCCTCACAACAATCCAGAAAACGAATTATGTGTTCACCACCTTCTCGCCTCTAAAGTAACAGGCACGCTAGGTTTGATTTTCAGATTGTCCGATCTACTTTGCTCCCTTTCTGCCCAACCCTAAAATCCACCAACCAGATTCATGGGCAGAAGACACAGTCTGA
The DNA here is from genome assembly GCA_023846285.1 of Phrynocephalus versicolor. NCBI lineage: Eukaryota > Metazoa > Chordata > Lepidosauria > Squamata > Agamidae > Phrynocephalus > Phrynocephalus versicolor. Next base: position 16,766,867 of record JAHTLZ010000074.1, on the reverse strand, counting down.
GAATTAATGAACAAATATCCAGGACAATCTAAGCGTATTCTAGCTCTCAAAAAATCATTTTTAGCCCCAGAATAATGTTCCTGCACAAACTGTCACAAGCATTCTTATTTTCAGTAATTCACTTTGCTATGGCTGATGTTCAATATTTGCAAGTGAGAAACCCCTGCTGATCTCCGGCAAATCACCAGTTACATTCTGCTCGACACTGCTAGACACCGGAGGAACAGAGTGTGTTCTAACACTGCCAAATGCTTGGTGTTTCCTCTCTTCTAGTAAACCAGCACAGGGTTTCTTATGATTAAAACCATCACAATGAGGCTGGGCAAACCCAGTCGTGGAGCTGTGTTGTAACTCAATCACACGCTAGCTAGATGGAAGCTAGCATCCAGCTGTGCATGATCAGAACAAAGACAAACTGCTTTTAACACCTTCCTCAAGTTATCTGTTCACAGTTCGTGTGCTGGATTACAGATTGCCTTGCTATACCAGGCACTATTAACTCTCTTCAGAATGCACGGTCTGCAGTGCTGCTAAGATGGTGTTTTTTTTTTTTTTTAATTACATCCAAATCCTGTGCTGCCAATTTTCAATTTCCAGGTCTTATTAAAATACAAGTTCTCCGATTCCATTTACCGTCTATAAATATATCTAGAATAACACAACAAGCCTAATACCTTACAAAAGCCTATCAGCGGTAACATCCCAACAGAAAACCTTTTTATCTTAACACTTTTTAACCGCATTAAGTGCTGATTGCAGTGACATTGCACTGCTTTACTGTATCCAGTTTACAAGACCTAAAATGCAGAAAACGGCACACTTCCGGAAGCAGTCCCTATGAAACAAAATTTCTGAAGACTATCTGTGTCCTCTATCCTCTGCGGCTGAGTATATTTACACTATGACTGTATCCAGAAAATCTACTTGACCAGCAGCATCTGCCAGATGCACTGAGTGAAACAAGCACACTTGTTGCCTTAGGCATTTCAGCTAGAAGCAGAAATAATGCCCGATCCCTTTTCGACTGAAGGAACATCCTTTACAAAGCCAGATTCTAGAGACAAAGGCCAAACGTAATGTGTACAGTAGTAAATAATAGGAATTACTTGGAAGAGTATTTTCTTCCTTACTCTAGAGGAAGCACAGAGGACCAGCACAGATCAGAACTCGAGCAGCATAGACGAGAAGGGCACTTTGATGCTTTCATCCCAAATGTTGTGCCAAATCAAATGGGGGCTTTATGACAATGAAAATCTGCTCAGAGCTAAGAATTACTGAGGAAGGATATCTATCAGACGAAGCCAACTTCTCTACAAAGCCATGTGTGTGGAAATCTAGTATGTCAAGCAGGCTAAGTGAAAACCTTTCTCCTTAATACAGTATATTGATTTTCTACCTGTAGAGTTCCAAAAATATTGTGTATGGAAGAACGGTCAGGCATGTAAGCTCCCTCCTTTAGTCTGATGTGATAAAAGTTCAGACGTGCATCAGCAAGCTCTGGGAGAACAAGACTTGTGTATTTCATGAAGGCTCATTGTAGCCAAACCTAATAGACACATATTATTCACTTGTGCATTTGAGATTCTATCAAACCATGATTGTGTGGGGTACAAAAAGTTTTATTTCTTCTCTACTGTATATTCTGAATATTTGAACAACAGAGACCACCCTCTTAACTTCATGTCTTTAAATACTCCATAGCAGAACAACTTCATTTTATAACCTTAATTTTCTTCTTCTTTTTCTTAGCATTTGCCCCACTTAGTGGTGAGGTCTGCTGTTCTTTTCTAATCTTTATTTGGCTGAGGCAAAATGTAGAAGGCAGGGCAAGGAAGTGGCAGGAACAAACCCACAGTTTAAATTGGGCTGTCACCATTTCCTAACTTTTCTCCTGCTGTTCTTTTCTCCACTTACCCCCTACCTTCCACCCCAATACTCATTTTTTACTATATTCATTTTAAATACCAAGCTATGGGAGAGCAGGTTCTGTCTATATTTGGCTATAAAAACCTACCACACTCCACATGCATGGAGAGCACAGCATATCTATAAATAAAACGATGCAATAATTATACAGAACTGACATATGGAACACTGTGAAGCCTAACCTATGGGAAGGATTATACATGGGATACTGTTCCCTGAAAAGGGGATGCCTTCAAGATGTGCTGGTGAAGAACATGCATCGTCCCCCAGCTAACACACTCCCATGCTCTCCAGAACACAGAAGCTTTTTTTGTGGAGAAAGGTCAAAAGTAATGCTGGCATGACACCTGTCAGCTCCGGGATGAAGTTTATTAAAAAATTCCACCACCACCACCACCAGTTTCACCTGGGCACCTTGATTCCTCTCCTCCCTCCTCCAAACACACACCCATGTTGTAGAGGGATGGTGCGCGCATCCCTTCCACGCTGCGCTCAGTGTTTTGTCTGAATCTGCATGAACTGCATCTGAGTCGCTTGTTGCTAAGGGTAACTTGACGGGGGAGTGAACGTCCAGTCTGACACGATAGCAAAAACGGGCGAGCTCCACCTTGTCGGGTTCTTCTCCCAACTTTAAGGCGGGCAGGTCGCGCTCGCATTTATTTCCCCGTCCCACCATCTTTCCCCCTGGACCTGCCACTTGCCAGGATCGACTCCGTGTGCCATCCTTCCAAACCCCGGGACTGCTTCCCCTCCACGTCACCCTCGCCATCCTATTCCTAGGAGGGGGGGGGGGGGAATGGCCATCGCTTGAGCGTCACTCCGCCTTCGCCAGGGCTGAATGCAAGCACGTTGGGAACTCTGCCTTCCCCAAACGGGCTGGGCTTCAGCACACGGCGCCAGACCCACGGGCTCCATCCTGCCCACGCGGCTGGCCGGGCAGCAACTTGCCCAAGCAACCGGGGGAGTGGTGGTAGGACGGGGGGGGGGCGGGACGCGAAGGTGTCCTCCTCTGCCGTGCGGTCTCACCACCGCGAAGTGAAGGTGCCCGGGAGTAAACCTGCATCTTTGGCAGGCGAAGCATGTGCTGCCTTGCTCGCTCTCCCCCTTCGGTGCTCCCGCGCTTCCGCCACTCTTGGGGGGGGGGATCTTTGCGCGGCCAGAAGCAGCGGAAAACTTGGCCGGATTTGGCGAGGTCTGCCCGATCAGGTGTGCACATCCCGGACACGGAGCTCTTGCCCCCCTCCCTACACCTACACACCTACACACCTACACACACCTACACACACACACACACACACACACACACACACACACACACACACACA
>JAHTLZ010000074.1:16712688-16756567 GCA_023846285.1 Phrynocephalus versicolor | reverse complement strand
TGTATGTATGTATGTATGTATGTATGTATGTATGTATGTATGTATGTTACCTTCCTTTTGCTCCCCAAGACTCAAGCTGGCTCACTCTCAGTTAAAATAACATGAGTAGCATTAGAAATTCAATAAGATAAAGAAAAGCATTTACTAAAAATGTTTATTTTTTTAATCCTTACACTTATTTTTAATCCTTATATTATCTATAGTACATATGGTTATTGCTTTGCTTTATTATTTGATTGTGTTTGTTGATATATTATAGTTTATGTTAATGCTAATTTGGTTTTGATTTTGGTCTTTTCTATTGATATTTTTCTGTTGCATTTTTTATTAATTTGTATTTTATGATATTGTACACTGCCCAGAGTGGCGTTCAGCCCAGATAGTCTTTAGGATATAGAAATAAAATAAAATAAAATGAAATAATAAAAGAAAAGAAAAGAAAGAAAGAAAGAAAGAAAGAAAGATGTATTTTTTTAAAAAATTAAACAAATTATATTTAAAATAATGATACAATAACTCTTATAAACAGATTTGCCTCAGTTCAGTAAATATAGCATCCCAAAATGGCTCTTGCTTGTCCATGTCAGTTAACAGCTCAAGTGAAAAAGAAGGTGTTTACCAGCTGATAGAAGGACAAGAAGGAGGACACCAACCTGGCATCCCAGGGAAGCGCATTCCAGTGCCATGGAGCAGCCACAAACTTGTGCAAATTTTGGGACCAAGGGAAGACCCTCCTTAGAAAACCTAGGAGCTGGGAAGGCTCATATGGGATGAAAACAGTCCTTCAGATTGCCTGGGCCCAAGCCATATAGTGCTTTATCTGTCCTGAGCAAACACTAAGCAATCCTGGCTCAGAAACAGGAGTGAGTGAGATATTAGAATTGTTGTAGGTTGCAAGCTGAATATGAACCAGCAGTGTGGTGTGGCTGCAAAAAAAAAAAAAAAGAAAAGAAAAGAAAAGAAAAGAAAAGAAAAGAAAAGAAAAAAGAAAGAAAAAAAGCAAATGCTATTTTAGGAAACATTGATAGAACTATAGTCTCCAAATCCACACTCTTCCCCACCCGCACGAGCCCTTTGCAGTCTGCAGTGATTTCCATCTAAGAAAGTATACCTGCCCTTAAGAAATCAGCAGAACAGCCTGAAGAAGATGAATTATCATTGAAAGCTCACTGGGTGTTTCTTGTTTTTGTTTTGTTTTCTTAGTCGTCCAATAAAGGTATCACCAGTTGCTACATTTGTACCATGAAATGTGGCTCCATGCTAAGATGTGGAGCCCGAGCCTTCCAACGTGCCCTAGGGCAGTGGCTTTATTTCTTTTCTACCTAATGCGTTTCTGAAGTGAGGGTTAAAAATATCCTAGCCAGAAGCAGTATTCAACTCAGCAGACCTTGTGCTTGACATGCAAAGAATGTGTCCTATTAATCAGCAAATCCTCCTGATAAAGACGTTTCCTTGCACACATCAACATCTTGTTTCAGACTTCTCTTAGATCCCAAACTTAGATGGGTTGGGTTGAGTTTCCAGTTCGTGCACTATGGAAGCCTTTATTTTTAGTCTTAACACCCTTTGGTGTTAAATGTGACATTTCTCCTCTTTACCTCCATAACAATGGAACATTTCACCATCACGATTCCTCCACGGGGATGGAAAATGCTTCTTTTTTTGGATGGCAAGTCCAAAAATACCATGTTGGCCGTCGGCAATGGGCTGTTTTTGAAAATGCAGCTCTTGACATCTCTTTTGTTTCCAACATCGGGGCCAGAAACATCCTTTCATTCTGAGTTACTACACTTGTAAGAGAGATACTGCTTTTTAACTCTAAAATGATGTTACTGTACTAATTATCTTCAGTGGGTTGTTGATGATACACATTGCTAGCAGTTTTCCCCAAGTGCAGAAATCAAGCATGCTTTCAATACACAAAATCTTAACGCACCTGGATTTCTGATCGGGAAAGTCAGATTTGGCTGGAACTGGGGGTTTGCAACCTTTATCACAAAGTGCTCGAGCATTTTGGGTCAAGCAGTATAGTATGCATCTTATTTTCATATAAACCTTGCAACTTAAACACATACTTGAAGACTGTGCACATTTTCAGAGAAGGGGAAAGGGTATACACGTCTGCAGTACATTGTATGCATTATATGAACCAGTTTGTCATTCCATTAATGCAAAGAAGGCTGAAAGCTTGCGTAGCTGTTGAAGGTCCAGTGGAGTAATGGTGCTAGAGCTCAAAGGGTTAAAGTACTCATACGTTTTCACTTTTCTGGGACAAGGACATCATCTTCAGCCATCCATCTCCTCTGAGTTTAACTGCAGTTTTCACAGCAGCAGTGGCAGAAACAAATATCTCCAAGAACAATCCCCTTCTCCCCTGTTGTAACATAAGATATGGGGAGATGGGTTGGTCTGCAATGGTCTGGAATGGTCAGTTTAGACCCACAAGCTTTATTCTTAGGGTAGGTGAAAGCTGCTAGAACTGCTTTCTAGAGATGGATTGGTGCAGGTGCTTGTTTGCTTTGGGAACTCTGCGTGGGGCCATGACTGTGTGAACTCTCGTGATGAGGACCTGCTCAGTACACTTGACATCTCTGAAAGCCATGTGGTACATTCTCCTTCCCCCATACCAAGAACTCCTTGTTCACTAAAAGAGGAACAGAGTCAAAGACCAATTCAACAGTCTCTTAAAGAAGCCATAGTGTGCTAAGACCACCAGCCAACAGCAATGCCCCACTGCTTTGCAGTGGCTGCAACTTCTTAGGAACCATTCTCTATCTTCACTACCGTTTGCTCATCTCCTTTTGTGCCTGTCCTTATTGCCCTCCTTCCTAGAATTCCTGTAATGCCCCATGCACTGAAGTGCACTAGCATGATCTGGATTCGATGCCTCTTTTGGGTTTAATGAGGTCTTCTTCATTATCATTTCACAGTCTGTTAAGAAAGTGCACATTTTTGACTTCTCCAAATAGGACATGAAAAAAAACCTAATTAAGAGTAGCTTGAGGCAATATCTTCTAGCTTCCAAGCAAGTGAAGGATGTGTGCACATGTGCAACATTCTTGACCTATTTATAAACCTTTGGGATCATAATTTAGGGAAATAGGAAAGGTCCTTTTCCTATGTCAGAATGTTGGTCCATCCAGTGCGCTGTTGCTGATACTGATTGGATGCAGTTCTTCAGTTCTTTGGGCAAGAGATTTTCCAACTCTTAACTGAAAAAGCCAGGAATCTCGGTCCTGCTGCATGCAAAGTGTGTGTTCTGTTTTGGCCCAGCACGTTTTGCCATTGTACCTCCATGATGCACAAACCTAAATCCCAGCCGCTGTTTGCATCAAATTTCAACAGATGTCTACCATGCTGTGCTGGCAAATATGTAATACACCTCTATACACAGTTTTAGACACATTCCTCTCACTGAGCAAGACCACAGCAGGAGCCAGGGCCGGTGCATCCATTAAGGCGAACTAGGCAGTTGCCTAGGGCACCAAAATGGAGAGGGGGCGCTGGCCAGCCTGCTGCCCCCCGCTGCCCCCCCGCCACTGGGCAACACCGTCCATCCCCCCACCGCCCGTCGCCGTCCGCCCCCACGCCCATCGCGGCCCACCCCCATGCCCGTTGTGTCCCCCGCCACCCGCCTCCCCCTGCCGCCCTGCCCCCGCTGCCCCACCCCCCACCACTGCCCCCACCAACCCACCTCCTGCCTCCCACCCCGCCCCCTGCCATGCCCCCTGCCACGCCCCATGCCCCTTGCCTAGGGCGCAAAAAACCCTAGTGCCAGCCCTGGCAGGAGCACACACACATTGAATAATGCTAATTTTCCAAAAATGTGTGCTGCTTATGTACTGTCCCATAGTGCTTAAAGCATTTTCTGGGCAGTTTTCAGTATAAGTTTACAGGCTACACATTGCCCCACACCCCACACCCACAAGCTGGGTACTCAGTTTACTGATATCTGAAGGATGGAAGGCTGAGTCCACCCAGAGCTGGCTACCTGAATCCACTGGGACTGAATGCAGATCAGGAGCGGAGTAATGAATGCAGTGCTGCAGTTTAACCACTGTGCATTGAGTATACAGTATGTCCGTTTCATAGCAAAAGCTATGTCCAAACATTGGGAAGAAATCTAACCTGGCCACACAATGCACCACCAGTAGCACACTCTCACTTCCCAAGTCATCACCCCACAGAGGCCCCCTTCACAAATGTAACGTACAAAGATGTTTTTCTTTGATATGACCATGGCAAAGTTGAGTGGTAAGACACTGCTACCCAATTTGGTATTCCTTAAATAAATAAATAAATAAATAAATAAATAAATAAATAAATAAATAAATAAATAAATAAATAAAACTTGTTATCTTTGTCATATTTACAATTGTTTTGACCTCTTCAGCAGTCCCAAATATGCTCTTCTTTCAAGACACAGATTCAGCTTGTGGAAAGAATTTTCCTGTTTTTAAAACTCATTTTATGTGTTCCTTGGCTCACTTAACTGTGAGATATTCTATGATTCTAGGAGTTAGTTTCCTTTAGGGTGGATGACAATACACTGAAGATATACTGTACATCATAAGCAAAAGAGACCCCAAATGTTAATTATGCTTCAAATTCTTAAGCCAAAACCTTCCACCCTTGTTTTGCATCACTTCCCACTAACCTCTGAGTTGTCTGTGAAGATTCTCAGTCAGAGAATCATAGAATCATCAAATCATAAGAGTTGGAAGATACCTCAAGGGCCATCTAGTCCAACCCCCCGCCATGTAGGAACCCCATCACAATATTTTCGACAGCTGGCCTTCCAGCCTCGGCTTAAAAACCTCCAAAGAAGGAGAATCCACCACCCTTTGTGGCAGCATATTCCACTGCCAAACAGCTCTAACTGTCATGAAGTTCTTCCTAATGTTCAAATGAAATCTCTTTTCCTGTAGTTTGAAACCATAGCCCTGAGTCCTAGTCTCTGAAGCCATGGAAAACAAACCTGTTCCCTCTTCAATATGAGATCCTTTCAAATATTTAAACATAGCTATCGTATCCCCCCTCAGCCTTCTTTTAGAGAGGCTAAACATTCCCAATTCCTGAAGCCGTGCCTCATAAGACATTTCCTTCAGACCCTCAACCATCCTGGTCACCCTCCTCTGCACCCGCTCGAGGTTGTCAACATCCATTTTAAACTGAGGTGCACAGAACTGGACACAGTACTCCAGGTGGGGTCTGACCAGAGCAGAATAGAGTGGTACTATCACTTCCCTTGATCTAGACACTATGGTTCTGTTGATGCAACCAAGAATCACATTGGCTTTCCTGGCTGCCGCATCACACTGCTGACTCATGTTCAATGTGTGGTCCACCAAGACTCCCAGATCCCTTTCACAGGTACTATTCTCCAGCCAAGTGTCCCCCATCCTATATCTGAGCAATTCATTCTTTTTACTTAGATGTAGCACCCAACATTTCCCTCTGCTGAAATCCATTCTGTTAGCTTTGGCCCAGCATTCTAATCTGTCAAGGTCCTTTTGGATTTTCATCCCATCTTCTAGGGAATTAGCAACCCCTCCCAAATTGGTATCATCTGAAAATTTAATTAGCATACTCTCTATTCCTTCCTCCATGTCATTAATAAAGATATTGAACAGCACTGGACCCAGAACAGAACCCTGGGGCACCCCACTGGTCACGTCTCTCCAAGCTGAAGAGAGGCCATTTATGAAGCTGAGTCATAGCGACTGGACTTCTTTTCTTGAGAGACTGAAACGTTTCGGTGCTCATCCAAACAGCTTCATCAGTCTGGGGAAAGCTAGTTGCGACTCCTCCATTTTATAGTTCATTTTGACCTCATGTCACTCTGCTCTGAAATAGGCTCATAAGATGAACAATGGCCTTAGTAGGCTCGTTAGGTAGACACTAGTCTCAATAGGCCTTATGTGAACCTCTGTTTTCTCCTTTGACTTCTAAAATTACAGTATCTTTTGAAATTCCTTTCCTACACATCACAACTCTGAGATTCATTCCAGATATATCTGTACTGATTAAATATAAACATTTGGGTCTCTCTTTTTTATTAATAGGGATCAAACCTGCCAACTTACAAAAACTGGTACCCTCTTGATCATAACAACATTAACCCTATCCTTGACAAAGGTGTAAGAAAAATTTATAGTATTTTTCCTTAGAGAATGTTCAAAATTTCAGCAAGTGGCTGTTCACTTTGTTGCACAAAGTTACAAAGTAAAATAGTGCCATACAGGCTACATGGATGCAATATTTTGATGGGAAGCAATGAGTAATATGAACTATAACAACTGCAAGTCTTTTCTGAAGCGGAGAGCTGTAAAGCTTGGGGAAACATGCTTCCTTGGGAGATAGCTCCTTGCATTCTCCAACCTGCAGAGCCAGTAGCTATGTGCACTCTGGGACACTCAACACCATAGTCCAAAAGGACAGCTTTTTTGAGCTCCGTTAAAATCGTTAAAAATGAAATGAACCAAACCAAACCCTAAAACAAAACGAACCAAAACGAATCGCCATTTTTTTCAGTTTGTGCCCAACTCTAATAGTGAAGTATAACTGGACCCTATCCCAAGAACTGCCATGTTCTCACTGTCCATCCTGCCAAGCTATTCTCCTCTTTTTGCAATACAAGGAACCACCCAGACTGTTTGCATATCATGCAGAAATTCAGAGGGTTTTTTTTTTGTTCTATTTGCCAGTGTATATGTCTTTAAAGAGTATCTTTCTAGTTCCTGTTTATTCTCTTGGGCAGCCTTGTCAAGGCAGGCTTTGTACCTCTTTGCCTTGAAAGCCTACATGAAAGGTGAGGTCTCAAACACACTCAGTGCCAATCATAAGGTCTCAGCTCAAGCCCCTTGAGTGCCGCTATCATAGGTTTACCCTCAGCTGGGCTGTCAAAGAGGCCTTGAAGTCTGAGTTTCTTCTTCAGTTAGGATTTGAGGAGGCAAAAAATATATATTGTGTGCATTATTAGAAAAGTCAAGGGAGCTGAATCTGTTGAGATTAATTTCAGTTTTCTCCCCATTCTTAAAACATTGGAGATCCGTTTTCAAATGCCTCGAGCATGACAACAGATGTGCTTACCACCAAATTAGTTTCAATGTCTCATTAAGACACATGAGATTCAATGTCTCATTAAAACATTGGAATAAAGAAACAAATATAGTGGTACCTTGTATAAAGGAATTAATTTGTTCCAAATGAAATTATGTTAAGGAAATTTTACTTTATATGAATTTTCCATAGGAATGCATTAAAAGAGTAATCCCTAATTGCGACCACTTTTATGTTGTATGGATTCACCCCATAGGTGATTCTGTTAAGCAAAGTTCTCCTATCTCTGGAATTTTTTATGCTGTACAGATTTTATGTTATACAAACCATTTGTTATATGAGGGTCCACTGTACATCAAGACTAACAATCCTTATGCCTTTGGATTCTCTACTACAGCCTGGAGCACCCCTCCTGTGCCCCAGGTAACCTGCAGAAGCTTCTTCAAGCAAGGTATGATCATGTCCTTACATCTCCTTTTGGGCTCCTCCCTTTCTGACAGGAGATGTGCTCCTGAAGGACCACAGAGGTTCATCTAGAACAGCGATGCACTGTCCGTAGTGGTTCAATGGCTCCATATACTCATATCTAGATCTTGGGAGACCCATATTCTTCCTCCATCCTGCTCCCCTGATTCCCCCCCACCCAAAAAAAATTCTTTGTAGAAATTTTGTATCCTGCTATGACTAAAATTTTAAAAGAAACTAATTAGAATTTTGTGGTGTGGTGGGGAGTACCCTCTATATGTTGGAAAATTTGAAGGATGCAAGAGAAGTTTGGGAGACCTCCACAATTGTTCAAATTAGAGTGGGACTGGGACTCCAATTGGATTCAATGTCTGAAAGATACTTCTAATACTGGATTTCATACCACTCCTTAATGGCCATGTCTTACCTATAGGAGTGCATCATAAGTAGTATGTTGTGCATGAATCACATGTATTCCAGGTCTCAAACTTATCTATTTTGATCTATTTTTCCCTGGAAGAGATACCAGTTCTGGCACAAAGGTTTGTGGTTCTTCATGAGCCAGGCCATTCTAAGTCTGGTTCTTCAGCTTCTGAATAGGTTTGGATTCTTACCACCTTTTCCTCCTAGCACGTATTCACTGCAACTTGAAATATGAAAAGTGTTGAAATAAATGGGCAGCTTTCTGTGAGAAGAAATGCAAATGCTAGGAGAAGACACAATCTGCACTAATAACAAAACAAGTAGATATAGAGCCTGTTTTAGATTATTTCCTTCATCTTATTGTTACGTTAACAGTTGTGCTACTAGCATAAAACAATGGAGCACTCAATGTATTAATAAGCCAAGTTAGAGGTGCCAGCTAAACTCTTATTTTAAGAAATACAGTGGTCCCCCACCCTTTCGCGGTTCATATACTGCAGTCCCACTATATTGCGGGACCACGGTATATGAAAAAAGGTCCCCTTGGTTAAGGGGGGAAAGGTCTGTTTCAGGCCTCCCATACTTACCCCCAACCTGGTGCTGTCCCAAATAGGCCTGCGAGGGCCTTCCCAGGCCTTCTGGAGGCCCCCAAAGGGACTCGCTGTGAATCAGAAGTGACTTCCGGATTGCCGAAAATCATTTCTGAGGCCTCCGGTAGTACGAGAGCCCCCAGCTAGGCGCCCCAGGGCCGACCTGACCTGCATGCACATATCACGGATTTTCAATTATCGCGGGTCGGGTCGGGTCCCTAACCCCCGCAATAGGCAGGGGGTCACTGTATTATCTCCATGCATACACGGACCTCATGTGTACGTTGATATTTATTTATTTATTTTTAAAAAGAGAGAGCCTGGTACTGTTGTTTTATGGTCAGTAGAGCCGAGTCTCTAATCTGATGCCACATCACTGCTGTGTTACCTTCCCATGTCTTCTGCACAAAGCTATACGCACAGCATATGTATTTGATATTTTAAAAGCTGTAAAGAAAATCCCTGATTTTGCTCACATAAAATAGGAAGACTGGGGGAACCTAGAGCAGATCCCTCTGGGGTAATTAAACAAAATACGATTCCCAGGACATTAGCACTAGGTAGAGGAAGTGTGTTATGTCTTAAGCCTAATGTGGCAATTCAAAAAGAGCCAAATTGTGTCTGTGCACACAGTGAGGTAGCAGTGGTATTTTCAGTGGTTCCCAGCACAAAAAATTGTTCAGGTCACAGTACAGGTGTGTGTTCTTCTACAATTATAGGAATAGGAATCTTTATTGTCATTGCCCCCTTGCAGGAACAACGAAATTTTGTGGTTGCTATATAAAACTCATTTAAAGCATTTCCTATAGATTTAAAAACAGGTACAACACATAATATGACATATAAAATGACTAAAATATGACATCTAAAATAAGCTGACTTATGCCTGTTCCACATACCAATTCTCTATGAGAACCAGCAATTAGGAAAGTGGCAAAAGATTATACATTTTGCTCAAATTGGAAAAGATGAAGGATCTCAGTTGCAAATCCGATTAAAAAGAACCATCTAATTGGAAGCCTGGCTTCCCTGAGTTCCCACCATTATTATTATGCAAAATGGATTAAGGCATTGCTCCCAAATGTCCTGGAATACATGTGAACAATAAGGTAGAAAAACAGCTTTACGATATCTGCCAGAGACCAAATAAAATGAGAGAGAAATGAGCACTGAGGCAATATTATTATAAAATGTGTTGGGGTATAGCAAATAATATGATACAACGGTCCTAACACTATAACTTAAGAATAATTGTATATGGATCTATTGGAATGCTCAAGAGGGGCTATTTTATATTTAGACACCTGCCATAGCTTCACATATAGAGTTGTGGCTTTATACCACACAAGCTAAAAAGAGGGCGATGAAAATATACACAGATTCCACACATCCTGGACATAACCTGTTTCAATTGTTACCCTCAGGGCGGCGTTTTAGGGCATTGCATACTAGGACAACTAGATATAAAGATAGTTTCTTTCCAAGTGCTATCAAACTGTTGAATAATTAATTTTTACTTCTCTTCTTCCTTTTAAATAATAGGTTATATTGTATTGTTGTACTGTGTTTTTATTGTTGACTATCTGATTCTTATATTTCCTTTTATATCGAGAGCATATTTTACCAAAACAAATTCTGGGTGTGTCCAACCACACTTGGCCAATAACATTATTCTGATTCTGATTCTGATTCTGATTGTAAGATTGAGAGTGGAAGGTTTGTCTCAGGTCATGGACCACTCTAGTTTCTCTTAGATTTGGCATTTTAGCCACATAAAAGAGACTTGTGAATGTTGGGACATATACTGTAAGTGCAATTCAGATTGTATGTATTTTTATACAAGAATTATAGGGTTGTGTCATTTATATCGTGACTTATGTAACCTGTCAGATTATATCTGACTATAGCCAACAGGCGTTAAGTGGGTTAGCTGCCAGGCGGATAAAAAAGAAATGATAGCAATTATTCTGTTTAAAAAGTCAGAAAGTCACAAGTAGGTGCTGTGCTGTCTGTTAGCAGTCTGCTTGTTTGTTACTATGTCTGGTAAGAATATTTTATGAAACGGCCACAGATCTCTCAAGCATAAAAGTCTATATCAAGTGTTCTTAATTTTAGTTTATTCTAGAAGAATACAGTAAATATTTCCTTTCCTTTATTTCTTTTTGCTTTCTTTTCCATTTGCTTAATTTTTTTTATTTTCTCCTGAGAATAGGATACAAAAAGGACAAAGGGTAAAAGGAAAACTGAAGCTTCAGAAAAAAATTCTGATACTGCATACAAGGGTTAACCATACATTTTTGCAAAAATAAAAACACATACAATATGTTTTATGTTAAGTTAAATTGTTTATAATTGTTGTTGTTTGCTTTATTGTTTGGTTGATTATTCATTGTTGTTTATATTATTGTGAACCGCCCGGAGTTCCTTCGGGAAGACGGGTGGTATATAAGCCTTAAAAATAAATAATAAATAAATAAATATCATCATCTCATTATTAAAATAACCTTTCCTTTTTGTTTCCAGTTTCAATCATTTCAGCTTATGTTATTCTAAATAATCAACTTAACATAAAACTGCTGCTCACTACTTTCTAGTGTACTTACTATAATACATGATAATTAGGTCAATATTTATAATATCATCAAAACACCTGTATTTCAGTGTGCTTAAAATAAAAAAAATCTAATCAGAATTACAAAGTATTACCATTGAACTCAAATGGAATTTAACAGATTTTGAACCTTCATCTTAATATATTTAGTCAGCCATTAAAGAAAAAGATTGCAGATAAACCACAACCATTATCAAATAATACAGTTGAATTTTAAATTATCCACATATTGTATCAAACATCTTGGTTATTTCCGAGGTGTAATACGCTTGACAGTTCTGATGTTTTTCTTTCAATGAATTTTTATATATTTAACTTTGCCTTTATTGCATACTCAGCCTTTATTTCTTTCCAGTTCTTCAACGTTGGACTACATGCCTTCCATTTAATTGCAAAAATTACTCTGGCAGTGATTAACCTATATCTAAATAGGTCTTGTGAGGTTATTCATTACTTAGTACGATGCCTAATAACATAATCTCTGGGTCCATTGGAAATTTAATTTTAATTTTTTTTTATTTTAAAATTTCCACACGTACCTTTATCTGAAATCTCTTTGTCTTATAGTTCCACCTCACATGATAACACGTGTCATCTATCACTTTACACTTCAGTAAATGTTTTCAAAGCTTTACTAAGACTATGTGAACATTATTTTCAACCAGTGATGGACACAAAGGAGAATACAGTACATGTACTGTTCATACTTTTTGTGGTGTTCTTATACTAGCTTGAAATGCAGTGCACAAAACTCTCAGTTTACTCACCTACTACTGCCTGTTGATTGTTGTCTGTCTGCTGACGCTTTGTTTGTCAGTTTACAGTCTGTTGTTAGCTCTGTACTGCTGTAGTGCTTTGTTTTTTTTTTTCTTAATGCAGTAGTATTGCTCTGTTGTCATTTATTTTTAGTAGTATTGTATAGTGTTATTTGTAATATTGTGGTTTGTAATTTTAGTGCTGCATTGTATTATTGTCTTAGTCAGCAGTAGTAGGGCTCCTTTTTTTTCCTTTTTCCCCTTTCCCTCGCCATGTTTGCAGGGGCTCACATACCGACGGTGGTGGGTCGTGGGCGGTATGCTTGTAGCCGTTGGGTTCGTCAGAAAAGAAGAACTCGGGTCAGACAACTCGTGCCTGTCCCTCGTTCTGACCCCTCGGCTCTCTGCCACGTGCCCGGGAGTCATCCCACCAGTGCCCCCAGCCTTCCCTGTATCCTGATGAATGCCAGATCGGTACATAACAAGATTCCCATCATCTATGATGCCGTCGCGGATGGGAAGCCCGATCTGGCATTTATTACCGAGACCTGGGTGGGCGCGGAGGGCGGGGCTTCCCTCTCCCTCCTGTGTCCGCCCGGGTTTCAGGTAGAGGGAGTGGGAGGGCTGGGGGGTCAAAAGGGAGGAGGGGCCGCAATCGTGTACAGGGACTCCTTTCACGTCAGCAGAGCCTCGACATTGGTTAGCCAGGGGTTGGAAGCTCTTCACCTGTTAGTGGGACAGCGGGACAGATTTGGCATAGTGCTGGGCTACCGAGCTCCCCGCAACCCTGCACAATCCCTTCCAGAGCTCACGGAGTTCATCGCCGCTGCTCTGTTGAGGTCCCCACGCCTATTGGTTGTGGGAGACTTCAACGTGCATGTGGGTGGTGGACTCTCTGGTGCAGCTCTGGAGTTCATGGAATCCATGGCTTCCATGGGTCTGTCCCAGCATGTTTTATGCCCCACTCACAGGTCTGGGCACGCCCTGGATCTGGTTTTTACCTCCATGTCAGGGGACTCGTGTCTGGAGGTGGGGGGCATCGTCTCCCTTCCTGTGTCATGGACAGACCACCACCTGCTCTCATTCTCCCTGGCGATCCCGGCCCCTCCCCGTGGGGACCACCGGCCCTTTGTTTTGGCCCGCCCCCGGAGGCTCATGGACCCCCAGCGGTTCAGTGAGCTCTTCGGGGGGCTTCCTGGTGGTATGACTGGCGTTCCGGCTGAGGATGTGGCTAATCTTTGGCATGAAACAGCTGTCCACACCATAGACCAGATCGCCCCCAAGCGCCTCCTCCGTTGCCGAGCCCGGCCATCCACTTGGTTCACGGGGGAGCTTAGGGCAATGAAGCAGGTGAGGAGGAGGCTAGAGCGCAGCTGGAGGAAAACCCGGACGGCGTTGAGTAAGGCTGCTGTTGATGCCCAGTCTAGTCGCTATACTGACGCGATCAGGGAGGCCAGAACATCCTTTAACTCCCTGAGAATTGCTGAGGCCTCGAACCGCCAGGCAGAGCTTTTCCGGGTGGTTCGGGACCTCAACAATCCTAGTCTGGCCAGGCCTCCTCCTACTGATTTTAGTAGTGAGCAGTTTGCAGCCTTTTTTCGAACTAAAATAGAGACTATCCGTGCCGGCTTTGACTCCGGTTGCAGTGGTCCTGCCCCGCCATCCCCAGTTGCTGGTCCGCCTTCGTCGCCTCTGTTGGATGCGCTTGGGCCTGTTTCTGCTGTCGAGGTCTCCAGGGCTATGATGCATTGTCGGCCTGCCTCCACTCCTTTCGACCCTTGCCCTGCCTGGCTAATTAGAGCTGCCAGAGGGACTATGGCCGAATGGGCTTCTGTCATCGCCACCGCCTCCTTCAGCGAGGGGGTCTTTCCCTCTCGTCTGAAGGAGACGGTGGTAAAGCCCATTCTCAAAAAACCTGGCCTGGCGGTGGACGATTTAACAAATTATCGCCCAATCGCCAATGTCCCGTTTATGGGCAAGGTGATCGAGAGGGTGGCGGCGGTCTGGCTGCAATCATACCTGGAGGATCGGCAGTGCCTCGATCCATGCCAGTCCGGGTTCAGGCCTCGTCGGGGGACCGAAACAGCTTTGGTCGCCCTGCAAGATGACCTTGTCCGGGCAGCCGACAGGGGTTGCTCTACCCTGTTGGTCCTCCTGGATCTGTCAGCAGCCTTTGATACCGTCAACCACGGTATCCTGTTGGACCGGCTCTCTGAGGTCGGAATCGGAGGCTCTGCTTGCAGTTGGCTCCGTTCCTTCCTGGAGGGCCGGCCACAGTACGTCCAGCATGGGGGGGAGCTATCAGCCCCTTGGATTCTCCCTTGTGGGGTTCCACAGGGGTCGTCTCTGTCCCCCATGCTGTTTAACATCTACGTAAGGCCATTGGCGGGGGTCATCAGGAGTTTTGGAGTCTGCTGTCATCAGTACGCTGATGACACACAGCTCTATCTCTCCTTTTCCACCTCTGCAGTGGAAGTTGTGAGGATCCTTGACGAGTGCCTGGAGGCCGTACTGGCTTGGACCGGGGCGAACAGGCTTAAGCTCAACCCCGAGAAGACGGAGGTTATGTTCTTTGGGAGCTCGCTGTCGGGGTACGGTGGCCCCCTCCCCTGTCTGGGGGGAGTTTCCCTCCAGCTCGCGGAGAGGGTGCGGAATCTGGGTGTGTTCCTGGACCCGGTGCTCTCCATGGAGTCCCAGGTGGCGTCGGTGACCAGGTCCGCCTATTACCATCTCCGTCGGATCGCCCAGATCCACCTGTACCTCGACGCGAACTCTCTGAGAACAGTGGTCCAAGCTCTGGTGATCTCGAGGCTGGATTACTGTAACGCCCTCTACATGGGGTTGCCCTTGACTCTTCTCCGGCGTCTGCAGCGGGTACAGAATGCGGCGGCCAGGCTGGTGGCCAGTGTGCATCGTCTCGAACACATCACACCGGTCCTGGCCCGCCTGCATTGGTTGCCCATTGCAGCCCGGATTAGATTCAAGGTCCTGGTTTTAGTTTATAAAACCCTCCATGGCTTGGGACCGGACTACCTGGCAGAGCGTATCGCTCAGCAATCCACCTCGGCCTGCCCCGTTCAGCAGGCGTGAGCGCACTTGCTGCGGGTCGCCACTCCCCGAGAAGCCCGGAAGATGAGTACTCGGACCCGGGCATTCTCAGTGGCGGCCCCTAGCCTTTGGAACTCCATCCCTATTGAAGTGCGCTCTGCAGAGTCCCTGCTGGCCTTCTGGAAGGCTCTAAAAACCTACCTTTTCCGGGAGGCCTTTGGCGATTCTTAACTTTTTTTTTCCTCGCCATCTTTATGCTCTACGTTCTAATTATTGAGGTGCTAATAGGTTTAACTGTTTTTACCTGCTTTTAAAATTATTGTCCTAACGTTGTTTGTTTACCTATGTAATTTTGTGTGGCTGATATAGCCCTTGTAAGCCGCTTAGAGTTCGTTGAAGATAAGTGGGGTATAAATCCAAAAATAAATAAATAAATAAATAAATAAAATAAATACCGCTACAAGGCCTTCCCTCCACCCATGTTTATATCAAACAATTGGTTGTCGAGGAAGTGAATTACCTCACAATGGCAACATCAGGGCCAGTGCTTCATTATTGGTTAATGTTAGCAGCCTCCTGACATGCAAATAAGACCTCTGCCATATATATTAGTGGTATGTATATACTGTACTTCCTGACCTAATCTGTACTGGAATATTGGCCATTACTGATCAAGATCATTCCTGTTTTAGGAGTGGCTTGAACCAGTTTGCTCAGAGATGTGTGCAAGTATTTGTACATTTTCAAATCAGCATGGGGGGGGGGGGAGATGACCGGTGAATGGGGAAAACAAAAGGCCATGAGGCATTTATTAAAAGAAAAGAAAGAGAGAAAAGTCATGGTGAGATGAGTATAAAATAGTATAAGTATAAAAGAGTGACTCAAATGTATCAGTGAGGATCTGGGGTCGTTTTGAACTCTAGTTTCTGAAGGAGTCTCAAGTGTTCTTCTTTTTTTGGGGGGGGGGCCTCTGGGTCCTAATCTGATGAGCACTAGTGGGTCTGTGATGCCCACATACTTGATATAGGAAGCCAACAAAATGAACCAGACAGCTGTGTCACTTGGAAAAGGGGCCTCTTCTAGCAGATGTGAACTGGTCCTAACAGACCAGAAGTGACTGCTTTAAAACAAGGGACACCAGCCCCACTTATCATTAACGACACATGTGTGGACTAAATGGTAAGACTTTCTTCCGATGAAACGACCTCCATCTGGGACTATGTGTCTTTCTGTTGAGGACCTAGCATTTGTAACTTAGTAACTCAGCCTAAGCACATCCGATCTCGCCCGATTTCGGAAGCTAAGCAGAGTTGGCCCTGGTTAGTACTTGGATGGGCGACCACCAGGGAATACCAGGTGCTGTAGGCGCCTGGAGTAGGAACTGGCAAACCACTACAGTATTCCTGCCAAGAAAACTCCATGGATATGGAGTCACCAAGAGTCGGTCATGACTGTAACGACACAACACACACACACAACTCAGCCAGTAGTACTGCACAGGCACTCTTTAATTCATCTACCACCACCCCATGCCTCCCTCCCTCCCTCCATGTCAAGTTTTGACTTGAAAGAACTTCAAAAGGCACATTCTTGAATTCCTGTGGTTTGCACACAAGCTTCAGATGTCTAAGTTTCAAAGTCTTGGAATTCTGATGGACACCTATGTACACCCAAACAGTTTTATCATTGTAGATTTGGATATAGCTGCTGTTCTTTAATGTTCTGTAGTTATCATGTCCCCACTCCACCCCAGCTACAGAAGTCCTCCTGAGCACTTGGGGCAGCAGCTTCCTTCTGGAATTGGTGGGGACAGAAGCCTAGGAAAAGCTCAGATTCTCAGGAAGGATGGCTTGAGAGCCCACCTCCTACAGACTACAGGAGATCTGCAGCACAGGGAGGAGAAACCAGGAAGCCTAATGAAGCAGATCAGGATTGCGCGGCCTGGAAGACATGGTCACCAGTGCCAGATGACACCTTGGGACAACTTCTGGAAGCCTCAGCTGCTGCAAACTGGCCTTCAGCAGAGCTGGTAATGCCTGAATAAAAGTTTTGGCAGAGGCCTGAAAAACTACTGAGGGCAACTCATCAATTTCCAATTAGCCTTAACACTCTGTGTTCCAAGAACATGTGGATCCTGGCTTTATTTACTCTGCTGGCTTTTGACCCCAAGTCTCCTGTGCTCTGCCTTGTTGATTTTTCCAGGAGAACATTATCTGTCGTGACCTCGGCATTGTTTATCAGACTTGACTATGCATGTGCCTCATGTAACTTGGTGGTTCACTGTGAGCATGTGCCTTTCCACTGATGGAATTTGCCTGGCTGGAAATAGGACGATTTGCCAAACACACATTGGCTGCTGTGATGGGTCTGTGTCTTTTGAAAACCCAGCCCACACTTAAACTTTGTTAAAACACCTTCTTCTTTATGTTGCTGCCACCAACCACTATCTAATATTCCTATTCATAAGAAGTGGGACTGACAGTGATGTTAATGTTTCCAAACACACCTGAAGTTTATCAAAGTAACTAAAATACATAAATACACTAGACCCTCATATAACAAGCTGTTTGGTTAACAGAAAATCTACTTAAAGGAAAAAATGTCCGGATATAGGGGGAAATCGCTTAGCAGAATCGCCTATGGTGCGAATCTGTACAACAGAAAAACAGGGATTAATCTGTTTTCAATGTATTCCTATGGGAAATTTGTACAAAGGGAAATTTGCTTAACAGAATTCCATTTGGAATGAATTAATTCTTTTATTTATTATTATTTATTTATTTATTACACTTATTAACCACCCAATTTTCCCCATAGGGAACTCAGGGCGGTGTACAGACGTCACCCAAAGGTGACTCCCCAAATACAAAAAAATCCCCACAGCTTAACCAATCAGAACCTAACAAAATACAATAATATAAAAATACTACATAAAACACTCATACAAAAATAACTGATAAAATAAGCAATCACACCAATTAACCAATACAAAATCAATGGCGAGGTTAGATCTGGCAAGAAACTAATCCACAGAAGGGGAAAACCAACAATATCACAGTATGCTCAGAGGGCCCCAAAGCATTGCCAGAAGAGCCAGGTCTTTAAGGCCCTTCTAAAGGCATCAGTGCCTGATTTCGGCTGGCAGCTTATTCCAAGAGGCCGGGCCAGCCACCGAAAAGGCCCAATTCCTGGTGGACACTCTATGGGCCTCTCTTGGTGTTGGTACTCTTAAAGAAAGAGTAGACAAAGCTCTGGTTGGCCGGGATGAGGTTAGTCTCTGGGAGATCCGCTCCGCCAGATAGGCAGGTCCCAAGCCATGGAGGGTTTTGTAAACCAAAACCATGACCTTGAACCTTAACCGGGAGGCAACGGGCAACCAATGCAGGCGATCCAGGATGGGGGTGATGTGCACATACCTGCTCGCACCCACCACCAGCCTGGCCATCGCATTCTGTACCTGCTGCAATCACTGGATAAGGGTCAAGGGCAACCCCATGTAGAGGGCATTACAGTAGTCGATCCGAGAGATCACCAGCGCCTGCACCACCGTCCTGAGGGAGTCCACGTCAAGGTACGGGCGAATCTGGGCGATTAACCTAAGCTGATAAAGGGCTGCCCTGGACACCGCCACCACCTGGGCTTCCAGGGACAAAGCCGGGTCCAGGACCATGTCCAGATTCCTCACTCGATCCGCCAGCTGAAGGGTCAATCCCTCCAGACTGGGGAGAGGGCCACTGTACCCCTCCGGGGACCCACCAAAGAACATAACCTCCGTCTTCCCGGGGTTAAGTCTGAGCCCGTTGTTCCTGGTCCACTCCACAACTGCATCCAGACAGCGGTTAAGGGCTTCCACAGCCTCTGTTGCAGAGGTAGAATAGGAGAGCTGCGTGTCATCAGCGTACTGATGACAGAAGACTCCAAAACTCCGTATGACCTCAGCCAGCAGCCTCATATAGATGTTAAAAAGAATAGGGGATAACGCCGACCCCTGGGGCAACCCACAAGAGAGTGTCCATGGGGCTGACAGAACACCCCCCACCTCTACTCTCTGGGCATGGCCGCCGAGAAAGGATCGGAGCCAGCCCAAGGCTGGACCACCAATGCCCACCTCGGACAGCCTGCCCAGAACGATAACGTGGTCGACAGTATCGAAGGCCGCTGACAGATCGAGGAGAACCAGCAGGATAAAGCAACCCCTGTCAGCCTCCTTCAATAGGTCATCATGCAACACGACCAGGGCTGTTTCCGTCCCGTGCCACGGCCTAAAACCAGACTGGAATGGATCCAGGACCTGAGTCTCCTCCAGGAACGACTGGAGCCTAACCGCAGCTACCCGCTTGATTACCTTGCCCATAAAAGGAACATTGGCTACCGGATGATAGTTGGAAAGATCGTCGGCAGCCAGCCCTGGTCTTTTAAGAATGGGCCGGATCACGGTGTCCTTCAGGTGACCGGGCAATATCCCGTCCCTGAAGGAAGCAGCCACTATAATAGCGGCCCATTCCAGCATGCTCCCCCCGGCAGATTTTATTAGCCAGTAATGGCAAGGGTTGAACGGAGAAGCTGCAGGCCGGCAGTGAGCCAGCGCCCTGGAGGCCTCATCAGGAGTCACAGGCCCAAACTCAACGAACCGAGGGGACTGGAGGGGTGTGGCGCAGGGGACACTCGGGGATAGAGTACTGGAACCAGTGTCCAGATCGATCCGGATGGCCTCAATCTTAGATTTGTACAAGGTACCACTGTAAATGACTTCTCTCTTGTTGTGTATCTATTCTAAACTTATTATTCACACTTATATATAAGCAGTCCCTAACTCCTTGACTGGACCCTCTCTCCTTTAAAAAAACTTTGCCCTGATGCCAACTACTCTCTAGATGCTACTTGCTCTCTGGCTTGATGTCTCTCTCTCTCCACAGTTTAACTGTCACTCCTTTTATAGGACCTAACCCTGCCCACCTTCTGGGATTGGCCTTTATTACCACATTCAAGGGTCTCATTCCAGAGTTCCGTCACAGCTGTGTGTTCCAATCCAACCTAATCTCTCCTTACCAGTTTGTCCATCCTCATTATTTCTCACTGCCCCTCTTTACCACATTCACATTGTCATCTTATACCAGGGGTGTCCAAACTTTTTGCAAGGAGGGCCAGATTTGGTGAGGTGAAAATGTGTGGAGGCTGACCTTTCAGCTGCATTTGCCCCCCGGGCCAAACTTTGGACAAATCTCTATAACATGCAAGGAGATGGGGAGGATGCTGCGGCAACGGAACCAGGGTCGGGTAGGCTGGGCAAGTGGCTGGGGGAATGGACAGAGGCAGGGAAGGCAGGCAAACCATAAAACTGCAAGCTGATGTCCCCATCCAGTATGGGGAGAGGGCACCTGGCAGAGATACGTGACAGGCTGAGCCAGTGGGGAGAAGAGGCCATGGGCCACACAAAATTTGATAATGGGTCGCATTTGGTCCCCGGGCCTGACTTTGGACATGCCTGTCTTATACTATACAGGAATATCCTTTAATCCCTAGAAAGGAGTTATAATACAATACAAGCAGTGATTCTCAGCCTTGGGTCCAGAGATGTTCTTGGACTAAAACAGCAAGAGATCTTTACTACAAGCCGTGCTGGCCAGGATTTCTGTGAGTTGCAGTCTGATAAAATGTCTTTCAGTGTGGGTTTTATTTACCATTTTTAATATAATACCTGTTTAATTCTTGCTTAGTAGTCCTATACTTGCTGTTTTTAGCTTGAAAATATATATTTTAATTATCTAATTTTTAAAGGAGAAAGGTGGGATAAAAACATTTTAAATAAGTAACTAAATAAAATCTAGGGACCCAATATAGGGAATCACTGATCTAGAGGTCAGTAGTTGGGTGGTGATGGATATGTACGTTTCATCTTCAGCTAGAGACATGGGACACCATGCTAGCTTGCAGCTTCCCCTAAAGTAACTGGCCAACTAATGCTACCTTACAACACAAACCATAGTTTGGAAAGGTTGCTATTGTGGGTCTGGAGCTCTCAGAATTCCCAAGCAGGCACAGAGAGTATGATGTTATAATCTGAAAAAGTGATTTCCCAAAGGCGTGTAAATCTGGAGAACTGGTGGGCCTCCAAATTCCTGCTCTGGATAACCGTGGCCTGAAAATAGGAAGCTATTTAACATGAAGAACCTTATCCCCTTAAAGTAGGTTCAGCACCTTGGATAGTGCTTTCAAATTGTGGGCTAAAACCTGTGAAGAGGTTTCATCGCTCTACTGGCACAGGGCTCAGAAGGCTCTATTAGACTACAATTCCCAGGAGTTTCCAGCTAGCATGGCAACTATTGGGGAATCTTGAAGTTCAGTTCCTAAAAATAATTGTCCAAGTTTCTGTTCTGATTGGATATAATGGATTTTTGTTCTTCATTTGTTTAAGATATACTGTACAAGAACATTGTAAATCCTTCCGTTTTCCCCTTCTGGTGCCAAAAGAAAGAGACAGGTAGTATTCATGTACCAGCAGTATTTAAAAATGTATTTTTAAAAAAGTTCAAATGTATTTTCCAAAAGTTCAAACTAGAAATGTTCTTGAGAAAGGAGATGGGGAGATCCTCTTGAGAAATACTGTGTGTCTAATGGCAATGTTTGGTTTGCTCTGATGGCCTTCACAAGCAAAATGCCCTGCATTCATTCTGATTACTCTGCTGTATCAAAAAACTAGTGCTTGCCTGCATGATGAAATAAGAGGGAATCCTCAGCCTAGGCAAGATCAGGTCAAGTAATTCCTACTCTCCATTAAACACTACTACTTCCATTCTCTTGATTGCTTCTTTCATGTTTGAATTGCTTGTTTGTTCCTTAATAGTATTGGCCTCAGTGTAATCAAGCTAACATCATTACTAACATCTTCATACTTTTAACTCCCGGTTTTATTTCCTTAAGCCTCTAGCCTTTATTGCCTAAATCCTTAGATATAATCAGACTAGTATCTCTTTATCTTCAAAGTTAAGGAGTATGGCTTAACATACAAATTTGTTCATGTGTTTGTTTGTAAAATTTATATACTGCCTATATTATTTCACTACTTTACATAATATAAAAATATACAGTGGTGCCTCAATTTACTAATTTAATCCGTTCCGAATGCATGCTCTTAAGTCGAATTACTCTTAAGTTGGGATACTTATCTAAAAAAATGAAAAAATAAGGTAAAAAATAAAAAATGAAAAAATATTTGTAAGTCAAGCAGACCATATCTAAAATTTGTAAGGCTGCAGTTAAAATGCCAACAGTTTTCCACTCTTAAGTCAAATTGCTCCTAAGTTGAGCTGCTCTTAAGTAGGGGTACCACTGTACATAAATCAAACCAAAAACAATTAAAGTAAAATAGCCCCATTATCCTTAATAATTCAAACCATTAATAAAAAGGGAGCTATCCTCAGCTGACACCTGAAATACAATAAACTCCATCCAATGTACTGTACAATAAACCATAAAAATAATAGAGCAGAACTACAACACAATATAATGGCTTGTTGAAATTCCCCATACAATTGTTGGTAAGAGGAGCTGGGACAATTGCATCAGCAGCTAGGCCACATTTTGCATCCTCCACAGTGGTCTCCATCTTGTTTCATTCTAGGGCATGGTACTGTTGTTGGTGGTCTCATGGCAACCGTTGCCAACGATGCTGGGAAAGGTTTGGAGAAAATTCTGCAATGTGGGTTTCAATTTCTTGGCAAGCAAGGAAAGAAAAGTGCCAGAATTTTAAAAAAAGTCTTGTTGGAGAGTTTGCCTGAGCAGCACTAGTTGTCATTCATCAAAGTTTAGCACCTTCCTGTTCTCCTGTTTTGTTGATGTGAAGACTGAGGCCTTTTTTCCTGCTGCAAGAACTTAGCCGTAACACAGTTTCTCCTGCAGCAGCTCCCATAAGTTTGTCTCCAGCAGTAACAATTATAAAAGTTTATAAAAGGTTAAAAGTTTAAAAAGTAAAAAGGGTTTATAAAAGGTTAAAGGTAAAAAAGTTAAAAAGTGTTTTAAAAAGTTAAAAAATAAAAGATGTTAAAAATTTTAGAAGGGACTGGAACTCAGCACAAATGCTGCTCCTCCTGCTGCAAGAACTACAAAGAGGACTGTGTGTGTGTTTTGTCGTTACAGTTGTAACCAACTCTTCGTGACCCCATATCCACGGAGTTTTCTTGGCAGGAATATTGAAGTGGTTTGCCAGTTCCTACTCCAGGTGCCTACAAGCACCTGATATCCCCTGGTGGTTTCCCATCCAAGTACTAACCAGGGCCGACCCTGCTTAGCTTCCGAAATCAGGTGAGATCGGATGTGCTTAGAGCATCTAGGCAGCTTGTGTGGCTTCACCTAAAGTAATCGGCAGATGAGGGGATTAGAGAGAATTTGACCTTTTGAGTGCACAGTGGAAGAAAATGCAAACCTTTGTTACTGTTGCCTCAGATGGAATCTAAACTCCATTTTGCTCCCTTAGCAGACTTGCCTCAGATGTGAAGGGTATTAGATTTGACGCATTTTTTAAAATTACTTGCCTGAACTCCAAAATGAATGCCATCTTTGTCTGAATAAGAGTCCTGGAGACCTCAAAAGCTCATCTCCTTCGTAATCTTTTAGTGGTCTACTCCCAGAGCTCATCAACTCAGACAAGAAATTCTGAAGACTTGTTTCCTTCTTCATTTCTGAAATATGTCTGTGAAGATTCTCAGTCATCCAGGTGAGGTTTTCTGGAAGTTGAGTCATGGCAACTGAACTTCTTTTTGTTGAGAGATCGCTACTCATTCAAGCAGCTTCCTCAGTCTGAAATGTAGCAAAACATTTCGTTCTCTCAAGAAAAAGTCCTGTTGCAATGAGTCGATTTCCAGATTCATCGCAAATTCCTCGCAGCTGCCTTCTCTCTAGCTCTGCGCTGAATCGACCTTGAGACAGTGGTTCCAAGCCTCTCAGAGAAATTTTCTTGCTGTTTGAGCCTTCTGCTCCATTCCAATACTTGCAATTATTTCCACTTAAGCTGTCTGGGCCTCTCATCCTGTTAAAAAGTGTAGCTGGGTTATAAATGTTTCAAAGATTACCAGAGTTATACAGTGGCGTGGAAAAATAATTGCTAAGCACAGATTTGAAGCTGGGAGACAGAAGTAATCTTTAGCATAAAAGCTTGTATTACCAAAACATACACAACGAGATAAAACACACAGCATATATATTACAGAGTATTAATATAGCAGTCCCAAAACTCACTCTGCTGTCAAGTTACAAGTCAATAGGCAAAACGTGTCAGCTGGCCTCCAAATGTCTGTGAGCTTCCCCATGTGAGGAACCCTCCCCCCACACACACACCACTTACCAGTATCTTTATACTGAGATCATAAACTAAGAGGAGAACTAGATCCTGCATGTATCAAAGTCCCGAGTTTGAAGGAAATTAAGAGGTGTTGAAAGGTGAGAGAATATGGAGTATTTTGCAAGAATACCTGTGATGAATGTTGACCTCTGGGTGCAGTTTTGTTGAGGAAAATTTATCTCAGTGTTTTGATGTAATATTTGTCAGCCTGGATTCTTTACATCCCATTACTCATACTCTCAAAGAACCTGTGTCCCACCATGATGGAAACTTTTTGCCATTTACAATAAGTTTTCAGGAGCTTAAATATTGTGGTACTGCTGAGAGTAAGTGCAAGCAAAAATAGTAACTCTATTTATGGCAGAAAATTATAATATCATGGTTCTTAATTGTGTGAAAACCATGCATCCTACCTTGCCTACTGCTACATGCCACTGTTTTTACAGATTTGAAAGGAGGAAACTTCAGAACGTTTATAGTAGGAGGCAATTTAACATGCTTCCATGTGCCTATACAAAATGCAAGCAAAAATAAATATTTGTTCAAAGGGAAGCTATTATCAGCAGAAGAGCATCCAATCCAGGCTGAAGGACAGTTAAACAATATGCCCACATAAAACGGCAGAATTGCTTTCCATTTTAATTGGTCTAAAAATCCATCCATGCTATCACTAGGTGTCCAGTAGACAGGGGTTTTGTCAGGTAAGAGGTTCTTCCAACATTAGGTTGTAATGTGAGTGAGTTGGGTAACTGTGCTGGAGAGACTGACCCCCCAATTGTGACTTGAGGGAAAACAGTCAGTCTGTGCGGCCATGGGCAGGTTGCACAGTTCCATTCTCTCTGTCTAGCCAACCCTGGAAAGGGTCACCACAAGTCAGAATTAACTTGACAGCACATGGTTATCATTCCTTATTAACATTAGGTATGGGAGAGGATGGGGCCATAGCCCTTTGCCAAGAAAGCAGTGCCATTAGCACTGCACAATTTTATATATTACCACGGAGCCAACTCGGCAGAACTTAGTAGACAGAGTAAGAGAGCTGCCTCGGGCAGTAGATTCTGAAGGGCATTCAATTGCCAGATGGTGGTTGATTGGTGGCTATTATATACAGTATATATTTTTTTACTGGCAGGCAGATGGAGGGGTATTTGTGTGGGGTTTCTGAGTCATGTGCCAAAAAATTATTTCCTGGCTGTGTGGATAGCATGCAGCTTGCCTTGGAGATAAATGAGGTGTCACTTTCCCCCATCTGTCAAGCCATAATAGGGCTTGGCCTGGCACTTCATAACTCGGATATAGCTAGATGCTATGTAACCATTGCTTGTATGTGAATCTGAAGCACAACAGAACTGGCTATATTCAAATATCAGTGAGAAACTAATGGAGAACTAACCAGTATGTGATAAACCTAGCACTTCATTCCCCTCTCCAGGTTTTTATACAAAGGTTTACACTTTAAACACATAAAAATAGTCAAATAACAAGAAGAGACAAAAAAAAAATGTTGACAAGCAGTGCAGTCCTCCTTCACACATACTTCAAAAAATCCTCACCAACAAAATGTCTGCAGTTCCACCTAGCCTTTGCCATTTTAACATACTATACATTTAAAGTTGCTACCTAGATGCCCTAAGCACATCCAATCTCTCCTGATTTTGGAAGCTAAGCAGGGTCGGCCCTGGTTAGTAATTGGATGGGAGACCACCAGGGAATCCCAGGTGCTGTAGGCACCTGGAGAAGGAACTGGCAAGCCACTCCAGTATTCCTGCCAAGAAAACTCCGTGGACATGGAGTCACGAAGAGTCGGTCACGACTGTAATGACACAACACACACACACACACACACACACACACACACACACACACACACACATTTAAAGTTACTAACCAGCACATTATCATGCTTCTATGCATTGGTATGTGAGAAGCTTTTGTAAAAATATTGTGATATATTACGATAATACTTGAAGTGAAATATGCATTTTAAATGTGCTTTCAGGGGCAGCCCAAACACTTTGATGTTTGAAGCAAAAGGTAAAACCCTGCCACCCTTATTGAAATGATGAAGAATAGCAATGGAATTTTATTTCAACACTTAAAGACAAGACAGCACCTCTCACACCAGGACAAAACTGGAATAGGAGATTACAAGCAGCCTGTTCGGCACACACATGCATTCAGCCTGATAAAAGGGTAGTAGCAACATACCATTTTAGGGTTACTGAAAAGTTTAAACAAATTTAAGTCAAATGCCGTAGCAGGTTGAAACATGGGTATCTGGAAGTTGAGTCGTGGCACTGGACTTCTTGAGAGATCGAAACATTTCACTACTCATCCAAGCAACTGCGTCAGCCGATGAAGCTACTTGGATGAGTAGCAAAACATTTTGATCTCTCAGGAAAAGGAGTCCAGTTGCCCATGACTCATCTTCCAGATAACCTCACCTGGATGAATGAGGATCTTCACAGACTTGAGATGAGTAGAAATCCTACAGGCACATACTACATGAGATGCTTGTCAGAGTATTTTGCAATTTATTTTGCTAGCAGAAGCAAATACTTATTGAACAACTACATAGACAGAAGCAGAATCAGACAAAGTCAGAGCTTACTTAAAACAAAACAGCTATGTTACATATATACACAGATAAGTTACATGGAGATAAATCAACAGCATAACAGCATTTCTTCATACATGGCATACATAATTAGCACATGGCATAGAGAGACAAAGAATGGGTGCCTTACTCGCAAGGCCCACTGAACACTGATTAACAGAGCACTTATATACATTTGTCTGTCCAGTCAGGTAACACATTTCATCATGGCTATTGCAGCACCTTGCATTAGCAAAACCCATTTAAGTACATTCTTTTCACCTGCAGTCTAATAAAAAAAAACCTTTAGACTGAATTACTGTGACTTTGCACATTTGCAGACTCCACCTTAGAAATCATACAGACCATTTATTTATACACCTGTCTAATACATAGCTTCACTAACTAATATCTGCATGAGTTTGGAGCTTTACAGCACAACCATGTGCATCAACAATGAAGATGATATACCATCTGGATAATCCCAACTTTGGAGACTCTTTCTGGGATTTCCGCAGAAAGAGTTCATGTCACTTACCCAAGGTAACACAGGCTGGCTTTTCTCCAAGAACCATAGTGGGAAACTGACCCCCCCCCAACCCTATACTCCAACTCATTGAACTATCTATCAGCACCTTTATTGAAGTCGTTCCGGCTTTGTTCAGTGAGAGGGTTCCATATTTCCCCCTACTTACTTCCCTGGGGACTACTTTTGACTGGACAGCTAGACAGGTATAGCAATTGTCAACGGATTGCCAATTTTAATCTCCTATCCTCATTTGATTTACTGTGTTTGTTATTCCAACCTGCCAGTTATAACCAGCATTGAATTGTATATACTGGGGCATTATAGGTGTTAACTTCCACTTTGGATGGGTTACCTTTGCAGTCAGTACAAAAAGGCAGCCAGCTCAATAGTCAAAATTATCATTGTTGCCATTATTATCAAGAATATCAGTTTCATACACGTTGCCAATATAGTTTTAGATATGGTAAGTGGTTTACAAATTAATGAATACAAGTTCCGTAATCATGTTTTACTCAAAACTCAATAAATAACACTCTTTAACCTCAATAAATAGATTGTCAATAACCACTTTTCAAAAACAATGGTGCCTTTTTAAAAAATTCACACACATTAAGGTTTCATTAATTGTTTGAAAGTCACAGTGTTGGGGCACCCTTAAAAGTATATATTTTTACAAGACCCCCCCCCTTGTATTCTCCTTATAGCCCATGGGTAATCAATATATTCATGTATTATTTGAACTACACGCAGCAATGTAAAACTGTATAACTGAAGCCAAAAGTCCACACCTGCCCAGGCATGATGTAATGTTCTCATTATCCCATATCTATGACCTAACCAACAGCATATGTCCCAGAGCTGGCTACAAACTCCTTTGTTGGATGGCCCAGTTATTTCAGAAGTGTCCCTTTCCTCTCCTCCCTTATCACATATATTCACATCAAATATGTTACAGTATTACTGATGTATTCAATAGCGCAATCAAAGAGGCACACATATCTATACATATTATTTTAATAGTCATTTGGAATGAATCACATATAGAAGTACAACATATAATTGCCCTTTTGCATTTTGTCTGATTTAGGCAGATTTTGAAGTCTAACACCTGTTTGGGTACAATCATCCATTATGTTGCAAGAAAGGTATTGTTTAATTGGCTGCTTCAAAGGGAAATGCAAGATAACGGGCCTGGAAAGTTAGGAAAGGGAAGACTAAGGAAGGAGCACCAAGGCTGGTATCTACCAGTGAGAGTGAGGTAATTGTTTACTTTGAAATAGAGCTAGGGGTGGACAAGGGTGGAGTGTACATTTCCTTTGATCGTGGAGAAGACAAGAATGCATTGGATCAACTGAATTCTGATTGTAGTGATGCATTACTCGTAACTAAAATGAATCTGATAATGTAACTATATAATGAATTACCCCAGGCCGGCCCTTTCCTGACTCTTGTGGGAATGGTCAGTCTACTGTCATTTGTTTCCAGCTGAAAATAAATTGCATTTGATCTCCCTTTGAATAATTGCTTAATTGGAAAACTGAAGCTATTTCAAAGCCATAAAAAGGAACAGGTTAGGTGTGACTCATCACCAGTTGTAATAAAATAATTGGAACCTCCATGGAACATCTTGTCATCTGGGCTAAGATAATCAAAATACTGTTCTACTTGTTTATTTAGCTAACTGCCTTTCTTCTGATAAGCGGAGGCAAGAGGGCTCACAATACTTAAAACAAGTAAGTTAAAGTCACAATAAATTGCGAAGTTGAAAAAAACAAATTTTAAAACGGAACTATACTATAAACATGGGAGGTTTTCCTTTTTCTTATCACAGACATCGCCCCACCACTTTCCCGGAAGTACAGGAATGAAACAGGCGGGAAATTTATTTAAAATAAAATAAATTATAAAAATCGCCAGGGTTGCAAAAGCAACGCAGGGAACACAGACATTGCCTCC
The DNA here is from genome assembly GCA_023846285.1 of Phrynocephalus versicolor. Classification (NCBI taxonomy): domain Eukaryota; kingdom Metazoa; phylum Chordata; class Lepidosauria; order Squamata; family Agamidae; genus Phrynocephalus; species Phrynocephalus versicolor. The sequence goes on along the minus strand of JAHTLZ010000074.1, from coordinate 16,727,195 downwards.
ACTTCCCCGGAAGTACGAGAATGAAACCTTAACGTGGCGGGAAATTTATTTAAAATAAAATGAATTATAAAAATCTCCAGCGTTGCAAAAGCAACGCAGGGAACACCGGTTTCCTTAGGAATCCCCAGCCGTTTCCACTCATTTCCCCCGCAGACGAGAGGGAAAGGGTTCGCGCGGGAACCGGAAGAGAGGGCTGCGGCGCCAAGGCCGCCGCTTTGGAGTCCTTGGCTCCGGCTCCGCAAGATGGCGGCGGGAGGAGGTGCGCTGCTGGCCCGGGAGGCTGGCGGCGGCGGCGGGGAGGCTCCCTGCGGGTGCCGGGAGAGCGAGAGCCCGGAAGGAAGCGGGAGGAGGAGGAGGAGGAGGATGACGACCGCGCCGCTGCTGATGCTGTGCGGGGCCGCCACGGTGGTGGTCGCCTGGGCGGCGTCTCTGGCGGCGGCTTTGGCTCCCCCGGAGGAGGAGGCGGCGGCGGCGGAGAGCAGCCCCGTGCAGGAGCTGAGCGGGTCCAACTGGAGCCTCCTGCTGCAGGGCCAGTGGATGGTGCAATTGTGAGTGCGGGCGGCGGCGGCGGCAGGAGGGCGGGCGGGGCTCGAACCGGGGGAAAAGGAGCAGCACAAAACTCTCCCGGTGCAATGATCCTGCGGAATGAATGAGGTTTGGCTGCCTAAACCCGGGTGCTTTGCAGACCTTGAGAACGGCAGGCTTTTTGCAGGCAGCCCTCTCGGGTTGCGCCGGTGGTGCCGCGCGCCTCTTTCTTCTCCACGCTGCTGGCTGTCCGGCGACACGCCGTCTTGCTTTCTGACTTTTTAATTGTGTGCCATGCCTGGTGTGTGACACGGCCAGCTCTTCCTCCGCTGGGCCCTTTTGATGCCCTTGCCAATACAGAACCCTGCCCTAGTACCTAGGGCGGGAAGAAAGAGTCTCCCTTGAGTGTGCAAAGCCCTTGCACCTTTAGTTCGATGATGATGATGATGATGATGATTGATTGATGATGATTCATTCCTTTTTGCCTTTGGAAGGGGTGGTTAGAGAAAAGGCAGTTTTGCAAAAAGGGTTCAAACCATGGGCTTCCTGATTCTGTTACTTTGTTGATCTTTGCCACTTGTGTAAAAATGTATTTTGTGTGTTTGACAAAGTAGCCTTGGACCAAAAGATGCTGGATGTGATACTGTAACCTTGTCAGAAGGCTCAGTAGATCAGGCAGCAAAGGGACAATTTGTTCAGAATACAGACCTAGGCATTTTTTAGTTGAAGTTTTTTGGGGGTTTTTTTGTTTTTGTTTTTATGCCAAACTTGAGTTGTGTGGGGGTTGGAGAGTTTTTTTAAAATATAGGCTGGTTGTTAGGGATCAACTTTAAAACTTAACTCAGCGTGTTGAGAATATGAATCTATTCCTTAATTTGCAGTGTTTTAATTTGTTTTGATTCTGCTATGCACCATAAAGTTGCCTCCTGAATCATAGCAGTCCCATAAATGAATGATCTTCAAAAATGTCCAACATCAACAAAAGTTTTTCAGATAAACTTAGCAAGGATCACAAATTGTACAGTTTCTGCTCGTAGGCTTACCATTGATAAATCTCTCCTTTGGTCTTTGGCCTGAGAAAGGAAGAGCTATACCTGTGCAGTGAAGAGGGGATATTCCCCCCAACCCTCACCCCACTACACTTTCAACTTGAGCCAGAGTAATTACTGGTAAATAAAGGGATTGCAACCTATTAATATTTGGAAAGTCATAAGTTACTCACCACTCATATAGAGGGAGAGGTTGTTCTGGTTTTGAATTCCTATATGTTTCAGGCCCTACTCTCTCAGTCTTTGAATTGGCCCAAAGTTGTACTAGCTTTCAGGTACAATGTCTTTTTAGATCATCTTCTTATTAAAGACAAAAGGGGTGACTATAATGAAAGAAACATTGCCACCGTGTCTTAAGGCTTGCTGTATAGCTGGGACTGAGCAGACCAAATAGGGCAGGTTGGGGGGGCTGGTATATCATTTGGTGTGATCCGCTCATCGAAAATGTGCATGGGCCTCAAGCAACCCTTTTTGATCTGCTTATTGAAAGTCCATGTGTATTGCAAGTGACCTTTAAATGAAGTGTGTTACACTTCTCTCTCATGTCTTGTCAAAAGCCTGACACAACCTAATTACACACATACCCTTCTTCCCCTTGTCTTAAAGGGCCAGAGTCAACAAAAGGCTAGGGTGGTGGATTCAGCTGTGGGCAGTTTCTGAACTTGTTCTTAAGACAAGGGAAATAAATAAGTTTTAATTGTTTTTATAGGTGATGGAGTACATTTTGGAGACTAAAAAAAAGTATTCCCCTCCTCAGTCAAGGAGCAGAGGAAATATTTAATTAGCCAATATCCCGAAGTGTATCAAGCTGCTCTTACTATTGGGAAATCAAAAACGGGGAAGGTTTTTTATTATTGCCCAGTGATCAGACACACTGAAAATGGACCAAAAGAGAGTGATCCTACTCATACCAAAAAAGTCAAAGTTCCTGAGAAGGCCCATAAATGTGGGGAGTAGGGTGACTCTTGGGTTGAGCTGGTTCACTCCATCAAAGATATCTGATTACTAATTTGGGAGCAAGCCACCCCTCCCTGTTTTGAATTAAACAGTGGACTAAGGGCCCACCTAGCCAACCTCTGTGTTGCAACGTAGTTGCAACTAGAACTAGTAGTTGAACAACAGACAGTTCAAATAAAGGAAGTACAATGAGTAGTTGGTCTCTTACAAGAGTTAAAGGAATGGCCCAGTTTCCCATCACACCTTCCACTGCAGCTGGATGAAATGGTCCTGTTAGGTGAAGGTTGATCGAGGCAAAAGTAATGGTGCTCTGTGTTTTACAGAGTTGGTAGTATCGCTGTGTCCATCCTTCCCTTACTGTAGGTTGTTGATGAAATGTTTCCTGTCGGAGTGGCAGACCTGCCTTTGTTTAAATCCTCATAGCCTGAGAAAGAATTAGTATTAACATTATGAGGAGCTTTTTCAAACTGTCCAAGTTAAAGGAGTCTGCAAGTTAAGTTTCAATCTCAATAAACCAACTTTCAGTTTCAGTTGAAAGACACTTTGGTCTTAACGGACTAAATAGCAGTTCAGGGCAAGATCTGTTACAGTGTGAGGACAAATGCCTTGTGAGGAGCGTTTTGTTCATGAACTGTTTGGGTGGAGAATTTCTCGCCAAGAAATAACCACTTTTTTTCACAGCTCAGATATGTGTCTGAAAGAATAGCATCCGGTGGGTACAGAAGGTGAGCAGCTTCTGTCGTCCTGTTTCCATTGATTAGCAAGTATGAATCACCTCTGCTGAGACTAGCCAGAACTGGGTTTTTACAAAGCAATATTCAGAGGTATTTTAGAGAGCAAAAATCTGGAATCATAGACTTACAGCAAAAGATATTGCAGATATTTTTATGTCATATGTCTGAAGAAGTGGACTTGTACACAAAAGTTCATTTTAAAATATACAGTATTTTTCTGTGTATAAGACTATATTTTTGTCTAAAATTGTTAGACAAAAGATTGAAGGTCGTATTACACATAGAAGTAAGCCAACGAAAGAACTGCTCAGTTGCAAAACTGTAATTTTGGGCTGGACAAGTAGGGGTGGTCTTATACATGGAGGCATCTTATACATGGGAAGATCCTGTAACTGGTAGTCTTTAAGGTGCCATTTTTTTGTCTTTTTGCCTTTTTATTTTTTGCCTTTTGCCTTTTTAATTTTTTTCATTTTGGTTTTGCCTGATATGCAGATATATTGTTAGCCTTGTGTTTAGCACTAAGTTATTCTTTCCTAGAACATGTATACAACACAAAGAGTCGTGCTGAATGCCAGTAAATCACTTGTAAACAACACTATTGAGTGTGCACAGTGAATTAGACTAAAATACTGTACATGTTCCTAGTAGTAAATGGGATTATTTCTTTACTTTTTGTGTATAATTGGCCTTCAACAATCCAGTGGTGTTTTGCAATAAAATGTTGTTGGACTGGAAGTTTCACAGGTGTACACAGTTTTTAATGGGAACGTATATATTTCAAGAAATGTTAGGATATTTTAGCAGGGAGATGAAATACATTTTCTTATCTAAGGTTGCAGTTGCAGCTAGATTTACAGCCTATTTTATCAGGTCACATAGAAACGGCAGATTATTCTAGTGCCAGTGTTCATATGGGCCCCTCAGTCTGATGCAGTTTGAGCTGTGCCACTGCTTCTCCCTTTGATTCTACCCTGCATCAATCCATGAATCTCTTTTTATGGTTCATTATGAAGCTTGTGGGCTATTTTACCTAGCAGTGGGCACTAGGGAAAGGGGGTAGTTTTCCAAAGTTCTCTATGGTGTACAAACACATAATACAGTACTGTGAACCATAATAGTCTGCTGTAGTTTTTAAGAATTGTTTCTGTTTCATTCCAGTTGTTAATCTTTTTTTAAATTCATGCAGAGGTTATCTAGAGTAAATCTCATAATTTGTTTAAAGAAAATAAAAAGTATGTCAGGGGAGCTAGGGAGAGGAATTGTACATGTGGTTGTTCTTCCTGTCCAAAAATGACACCCAGTTTAGGGTGTCACCAGAACACAGTCAACCCCCACCATCCTGTCACCATTGTTCTCGAGAGCAAAACAATTGATTACATAGGGAAAAGTCCAGTTTTTTTTGGGGGGGGAAATAGAACACACACCCATGGCAAAGGGAAAAAACACCTTGGTGCAGGGAGTAAAAGGGAATGGACTGATTTGTATTGGCCATCATATCATGTGATCAATAAAAATGTGAATTGATCCATTTTACACCAGGGGCAAATCCAGAAGCCTTTGACTATGTAGTAGAAGCCTAAATAATTCCACCTTTTGAATGCCTATATTGGTATCATTCAGCTACACCTAGCTGAAATGATAAAATTAGCAATGCATTCCAAACAGGAAGTGTATTCATATTGCTTTGTGAAACATGCAAAGTAAAAAGTTGTTTTTATTTTGCATGAGTTGTTTTATACAAGCTGGCAGTATATACATTTTAAATAAAGTAAAAAGTAAAGTAAAAAGTATCCTTGTGACTGCATCAGATTATAATGCAATTAATGTCATTGTGTCTCTGTGAAATATTAAGGGTACTGTACAGTCATGTGCACTTTTAGCTTGGAGTATGCTCTGTTGAATGCAGTGTGGCTCACTTCTGAGTAGGCATGTTTCCTTGATAAACTTTCAGAAAATTAGTAGAGACAAGCGTATCTGGACAGCACATGCCCTTGAATAACAATGCCTTGCCTGCAAAGTAGCTACATGTACCTATTCAGAACTGTTACTGTTGATACCCAATGGTAACTGTGGTTGAAGGTCAAATGTTAGGGTAGAACACTTCAGGTCCTGTTGGGATGCATATACATATCATCAAGTATTTGAAGCACTTGTTAATTGAATCCAGTAGGGATCTTTAAACTGTTTGTACTGGTGTTTTAAAGTTTGTGCGCTGGAGTAGGCCTAGCAAAATGGTTGCATAGGGTAGGAGCTGTCTCATTTCTGCAAGGGTCCCCATGGTGAAGAAAACACCCATTTCCTAGAAAGCATCTGACTTCTCAAACAAATCACATTCTCCTGCATTCTGTGTTCTTCTCTGCTGCCCATTTTACAGAAAGCAATAACCTGCATGCAAAGTAGAGATCTGTTTAGTCTCAAATGCCTAGTATATGATTTATGTGGACAGAACACAATATAATATCTCTTTTACAAGAGTCAAAGGCTAGATGCTCAGAGAAGCACAATCAAAATACTTAGTCATAGCCACACACAAAGTGAAAGAGAAAAATCTGGCAAGCCACACCACATCAAGAGAAACACTGAGAAGAACAATCAAGGATGCACTACACCAGTAGTCCCCAACCTGGGGGTCGGGACCCCTTTCGGGACTATTTCACAGGGGTTGCCATGAGCCAGTGAAGAAAAAGGCACAAGGCTTGGGTCTGGAGGAAGGGGGGGGGGAGAAAGTGGGGAAAAGAGTGAGTTACAGCTTGATAGGTTGGAGGGGATGTCTGTCAGGTCACCGGAGGCTGCAATTGGCTGAGGGTGCCTGTGGAGGGAAGTTCTCTATGGCACTTGCAGCAGTGGCCTGCCAAAAGGGGCTTTGTGGCCTCTTCCAAGCAGGGCAAGGGGTCATCACAACATGAGGAACTGTATTAAAGGGTCGCAGCATTAGGAAGTTTGGGATCCACTGCAGTACACCAAGGAAAAAGCACCAGGCAAAACAGACAGCAATACAATAACATTTTCTTTGTTCTTCTCCATCCTCTCTAGCTCCCAAGATAACCCCCCCCCTTTTTTTTTGTTCTCTAACATGGCCCACTCTTCAAAAACATGGCCAGTGATGCTTTAGTTTATGATATGTCATCAAAATGACTTGTACTGGAAGTAAAACTACATCGAAGCAGACATGCTAAATTTCAAATCTATAAATCCATTAAATAGAAAAGAGTAGCAGCATTTAACACATTTCAAGTACTGTATAATTTAACTAAAAATTCCTGTACCAGTAAATGATAGGTTGATTGTAGTCTGAATGAGATGTTAAGGCTATTTTGAAATTTAGGGTGAATTTCCCCAATCCAGAACATGGTCTGTATTAGAGCCAGTATTAAAAACTGACTATTATAAAAAGTTATACATAAACCATCTGAAAATGGACAAACATGTTTGTTAGTGAATATCTACTAGGAGAGATGGCTCCAGCCTTTAATCTTCACCAAAACAACTCTGTTCTAGTATATGCTTTTCTTATTTGGTGTATGCTAGCCACATGGACACGGACTTGTTCAACACTGGCTCTTTGGCTTAAAAATGGAGATGAGCACTGCCCCTAGAGTCAGACATGACTAGCATGCATGTGTGGGGGAAACCTTTACCTTTTTATATACACTAAAACAGTGTTTCTTCACCTGGGGGGTTGTGACTCAAATAATTTTCGGGGGGGGGGGAGATTTGCACAATTCCTTTATATGTGTTGTAACCCTTGTTAAACAATCACTTCCTTAACCTTTTGGAGTGGCATATTCAAATCAGTGTGTATGTTTATGTATGAGAAACAGGCCCTTTTGGGAGAAAAAAGGCCCTGCTTTCTGAAAAGGGATGACTTTACCCTATTAAAATGTGTTTTAATGCTAATGTGGAGGTGAGTGCAGGTTAATTGGTTATTATAAAAGAGGGTTGCAACTTGAAAAAGGTTGGGAACTACTGCACTAGAGAGAGCAAAGAAATGAAGACAAACCTTAAATTCCAAGGAGGTTCATGTAGAGCAGAATGTTTCTGTGCTGACATGGTTCAAAGCCATTTAAGGTAGTAAAAATAAACATGACCTTACATTGAGCCTTGAAGCAAACTGGGTAATCAAAGGTAGGGTGAAACTGAAGATAGTTGCCATGGGTTCTACTGTTGAGAAATATGTTATAGAAGTGCAGTTAATTAAATATTTAATTAACTTTTGTTGCTTGATCGCACCTATGAGGACAGTTTTGCACAGTCAGATGTTTCTTCATTGTTTCCTGAAGAAACTTCCATAATACAGCATGGAAGTTATGAGACAGCCCATGGTCTGAGGCAGATTCTTACCCAAAATGGTCAGCTTATGTCAGGCATGTCCAAAGTCAGGCTGGGGGGGGGGGGCAAATGTGGCCCATTATCAAATTTTGAGTCGCCAGTGGCCTCTTCTCCCTACTGGCTCAGCCTGTCACGCATCCCCACCAACTAGGCCCTCCCCATAGTGGATGGGGACATCAGCTTCCAGTTTTATGGTTTGCCTGCCCTCCCTGCCTCTGTCTACCACCCCCCCCCCCAGCCACCTGCCTAGCCTACCCACCCCTGGCTCCGTTGCTGCAGCGTCCTCCCCGTCTCCTTGCATGTTATAGAGATTTGTCTAAACTCTGGCCTGGGGGCCAAATGCGGCTGAATGGTCGGCCCCCCACACATTTTCACCCCACCAAATCTAGCCCTCCTTGCAAAAAGTTTGGACACCCCCTGGCTTATGGGATCTGTGATCATGAAGTCTCTTGGGAGAAGCATGGCAGGGCTGAGAGCATTGTGGCAAAACACAGCACTGAGATGATTCAGGGAAATACAGTTCCTTAGTAATATGGTAGACTTATCAGATAATGAATCGGTGTGTTCAATTCACATCACACTGTCACTTCTTTAGCTATGCCCCTTGGTGTCCAGCCTGTCAGCAGATGGAATCAGCATGGGAAGCTTTTGCCAGAAGCAGCCAAGACCTTGAGCTCCACGTTGGCAAAGTTGATGTCACTCAAGAACCGGGTAAGTAAAATCTGGATTTTTTAATAGATAACTAGTGAATAAGTAAGAATAAAAAGAGAATTGCATGATAGATTTTCAAAGAGTCCAGCTCATTCCTTTGCAATTGTGAAATGGAAAAAAAATCACTGGAGCAAGGATGGGAGCCTCGAACCTGAGAATCAGATATACAGTGTATTTCTGTGTATAAGATTATATTTTTGTCTAAAATCATTAGAGTAAAAATTGAGGATCGTCTTATATGCAGATGTAAGCCAAGGAGAGAAAGTAACTGTAATTTTGGGTTGGAAAAGTGGGGGGTTGGCTTATACATGGGTGCATCTTATAGGCAGAAAAATACGGTAATCACCTTGCTGGCCCATGTGGACTGCAGGATGAGGCTTCCCCTTGGGATGAGGCTTCCCCTATTCGAAGAGAGAGAGAGAGAGAGAGAGACATGGAGAGTGACTAGTTTGTGTGTCCAAGCTTACTTTATGGCTGCTGTTTTCTGAGAGTAGCTTACTTTATGGCTGCTGTTTTGTGACAGTAGCTTGCTTTATGGCTGCTGTTTTGTGACAGTAGCTTGCTTTACGGATGCTGTTTTGTGACACCAGTTTGCTTTGCAGCTGCTGAATTATGTATATAATTTTCCCCCCTGCCAACTGTGGATAACTGAATCAGTGGATATGGGGGTCCTACTGTAATTGCTATTGCTGGGTTACTGTCATTTGAGTGCTGAATAACCAGTGTTGGGTGAGATAGACCGGTGTGCCCAAAGTGTACATGGCTGTATTTTAATGGATATGTTATCTGCAATTATCAGTTTCGAGAGGAGCAACAAATTTCCAGCACCCACCTGTGTATTGTTTGCTCCATGCCCGCAGGGAAAAGTCTAAAAGAGGAGAGAGGTTTTTGTTCACATTTAGGCTCTGTGTTTGCAGAAGACCTTGGTATTTCCAGCTTTCGTACTTGCACGCCTGCAGCCTGTATGTGAGCGGGAACCTCTTCTCTTCAGGCTTGTCTCTACTCCATTGGAAAAAGTGATGAGGCAGGGGGTGGGGCTTGCTGCTCTTTTCTGTCCATGTTGGTGACACCAGATGAGCTCATAATTGAATGTGACATCACATGGTCACTTCTTTAGCGATGCCCCTTGGTGCCCAGCCTGTCAGCAGGTGGAATCGGCATCTGCTCTAAATAGCACATGTATGGGAACTTTCCTGTATAAGCTGTTCACTTGGCATGGGCTATGTTGATGCTTATATTTGTCTTGGATAAATAGTGTGTCTAGGCTTTGGGGGTTATGCTCAAAGGTGGCCAGGTCAGGACTGGAAAAATTACAGCATTTGTTAAGAATATCATTTAGGCTTTGGAATAGGAGTTGCCAGCTAACTGAAATAATATTTTGAGATGAGAGCAAAATGATTGATACAAATTTGAAAGGTAGTGAATTTTTTTTTTTGGACTACCAATAGATTTTGTAGTACAATATACGTTCATAACTATACATAGCATAGAGGAAGTTAGGCTGTAAAATATATTGCTGGGTAATAAAAATGTTCTGATCTTTGAATGCCATTCAGATACTGGTTGTTTACACTTCAGTTCCCCTGTACTTCCTTGTCAGATGGTAGATATTATTATTGCTATTACAACCCGTCTACTGTTGCAGCAGCAATAAAGTGAGATGTGCAGCAGCAGGAGTGGCTATAGGCATATCTCTGCCCCTTGTCAGAGACCATTTGCTATTCATTTTGGGCTCTTGGATGGAAATTGCTGCAATTTTGGTTCGCCACAGTTTGTGTGGTAAATCTGATACCTGCTGATAGAGATCTATGATACCCAGACACACTTGGTGGTTTTAGGCTAGGCAGCATTCTGCTCCAGTAAATTCATTCATCTTTTGTTTAATATAGAGTGATAGCCATATTGTTTGTTTATAGCACAGGACTGCACAGGTTACTCAGAAGTAATGCAAGAAGAGATTACCTCCAGGTAACCTACTCTACTACCTAGGTGGAGGTAACAAGATATAGAATAGCAGCCTTGGTCTACGTGCTTGAAGACCATTTTGGTAGTCATGAGCTTGTGTTCCTAAATGAGCTTTGGCTGTATATTTACTTCTTCTGCATATGGGCCAGGAATCTTTTCATTTCTCCCCTCATTACTGGTGCACTGTGTATGGGCTCTGTGAGATACACTCAGTGGGCTCGAAACCAAAATGGACCATCCGTTTCTTAAACCAGCTCCAGGCACATGGCAGTGGCTTCACTTGAAAGCTTGTTTGTTATCAAGTATCCGAACTGACTTGTTATGAGGTTCTTAGTGCTTATGTCTACAAAAGCAAAATAATGCACTTAGAAAAACTCCACTGAAGAAAACCTCTTTACTCCTAGGCGTAAGTGGCCGTTTCTTTGTTACCACACTTCCCACTATTTATCAGTAAGTATATAACTTCCTTTTCCTGAAAATAACAGCTGTTATTTCAATATTTGTATATGGTGGTGATGATATGAGTGTGGCCTTATTTATTTTTGCATTTCTATACCGCTCCCATTTCCCAAAGGGAACTCTGGGCGGTTCACACAAAGGTTAAAAGTTAAAAAGTTCAAAAAACTAGGCCATCAATAAAAAATATAGGTATTGGGCAAGGGCGGAAACTGAACAGTAAGGAGAAAGGGGAAAAAAAACACCTTGGTACAGACCTAACAATCACCAAAGGCATCCTTGAACAGCCAGGTTTTAAGGGCTTTCTTGAAGGATGCCAGCGAGGGAGCCTGGCAAATCTCGCTGGGAAGTTTATTCCACAACGGAGGGCCGGCCCCCGAGAAGGCCTGTTTATGAGTTGCAACCCTCCGAGCCTCTCTCGGTGTGGCCACCCGAAACGAGAAAGCCATAGAAGATCGGGTGGGTTGGGCCAGTTCTGATCGTAGGGAGATACGCTCTGCCAGATAATCAGGACCCAGGCCATGGAGGGTTTTGTAAACCAAAACCAATACCTTGAACAGTATTCGGGACGCAACGGGCAACCAGTGCAGACGAGCCAGAATGGGAATGATGCCCGCACCAACCAACAGCCTGGCCCCGCGTTCTGGACCCGCTGCAATCGCCGAACAAGGTTCAAGGGAAGCCCCATGTAGAGAGCGTTGCAGTAATCTATCCTCGACATGACCAGCGCCTGCTCCACTGTCCTCAGGGAGTCCCCATCGAGGTACGGGCAAATCTGGGCGAAAAGCCTAAGATGGTAGAAGGACGACCTGGTCACGGCTGCCACCTGGTAATCCAGGGACAGATTCGGATCCAGAACGACGCCCAGATTCCTCACTCTTTCAGCCAGCTGGAGGGCGGACCCGCCCAGACTGGAAAGTGGGCCACAGTACCCGTCCGGGCCACCCCTGAAGAACAGAACCTCAGTTTTCCCAGGGTTAAGCCTGAGCCTGTTGGTCCAGGTCCAATCCAGTACTGCACTCAGGCAGCGATCAAGGGTCTGGACAGCCTCCATTGCAGAGGTGGAGAAGTAGAGGTAGAGCTGCATGTCATCAGCGTACTGATGACAGCAAGCTCCAAATCTCCGGATGACCTCAGCCAGCGGCCTCATGTAGATATTAAAGAGCATTGGGGAGAGAGCCGACTCCTGAGGCACCCCACAAGAGAGTGTCCAGGGAGATGACAAATCACCCCCCAAAGCTCACACGCTGAGCATGGCTGTCCAGGAAGGAACGGACCCAGCCAAAGGCCAGACCTCCAATCCCAACCTCAGTGAGCCGGCTCAGGAGGATACCATGGTCGACGGTATCAAAGGCCGCTGACAGGTCGAGAAGGACCAGCAGGGTAGAGCAACCCCTGTCAGCCCTCAACAGGTCATCCTGCAGTGCGACCAGGGCTGTCTCAGTCCCGTGATGCTGCCTAAACCCAGACTGGAAAGGATCCAAGACATGATTCTCCTCCAGGAACGACTGGGGACACAGGGCGGTGACCCGCTTGATCACCTTACCCATGAAGGGAACATTGGCTATAGGACGGTAGTTAGACATGTCATCTACAGCCAGGCCTGGTCTCTTAAGAATGGGCTTAACCACCGTCTCCTTCAGCTGACCGGGAAAAATCCCGTCTCTGAAGGACGCAGTGGCGATTAAAGAAGCCCATTCCGGCATGCTCCCTCCAGCGGTCTTAATCAGCCAGGATGGGCAAGGGTCAAACGGAGAAGCCACAGGCCTGCAATGTCCCAGGGCCCTGGAGGCATCAGATGGAGTAACAGGCCCGAACACAACAAACTGGGGGGACTGAGGAGGTGTGGCGCCGGCCACACACGGGGATAGATCAGTGCAACCGGCATCCAGATCGGAACGAATGGCCTCTATTTTAGATTTAAAATAGGCTGCGAATGACTCACTAGTGAAATCACTAGGAGGAGGCCCGGGCGGACCAGGATTGGTGAGGTCTCGAACCACCCGGAACAGTTCTGCCCGGTGGTTTGAGGCCCCATCAATTCTCAGGGAGACAAAAGATCTCCTTGCGTCCCTGATCGCCCGAACATAGCGACTGGTCAACGCCCTAACTGCAGCCCAATTGGATGCCGTCCGAGCCTTCAGCCATCTGCTCTCTAGCCCCCTCCGCTCTTGCTTCATAACAAAATAATGATGGAAGAGCATGAGCAAATGCAGCAGTCTAATAGCTGTTGGTTGCTTTAGAGTTTTAGAGACTTTACTGGATTATGTTACTTGTCTCACTGGGACTCCAGTTAATATTTTGGAGGGGCAAAGGGTGAAGATTTTTCAGAAGTAAATCTGAAGTCTTTGGAGGCCTTTGGAGAGCATTACTGAATTTCTTTGCAGAGATAATGCCACAGTCCTTTTGAGTGAAGGAGCTAAGAGATGAAACAATGCTGAATCCATAGAGCAAGGTCCCAGGGAAGGAATAATGCCAACCTGATTAAGCAGATTTGTCTCTCTATGGCAAATGGCCACTGTGGTAGTTGGATCACTGTGGGATTTATTCATTGAACATTTTGAAGCGTTTGCAAAAGAAACTGGGCACGTATAGCTTACGTTCTCTGAAGGTCCCCTTAAAATCTGAACTGCACATTGGATCATAGAGTAGATTGGAATGTCTGTAGCTGCTTCCCCTCGAGCATCACAGAAGGGAAAGAAAGAGAACGAGGGACCTTTCTAGGACAGTGTTTCTCTTCTTCTCTATCTGGCAGAACAGCTCCTGCCGCAGAATACTGCCCATAACACCCGATCGTCTCAGGCAGGACATTTGAGGGTGCCGTCGCTGAAGGAGGCCCGCAAATCTTTGACGAGAAATCGGGCTTTCTCAGTGGTGGCCCGTTAGCTTTGGAACCAACTTTCCTCCTAGTGTTTAAGAAACATCTGAAGATGTGGCTATTTAAAAAACGCTTTCCCTGCATATTAATATATGCTATTAATGATTCACTCTTTATGCATTTTATTCCTTCGCTTGCTTCTAGTCCATCTTGCTCCTCTTTGATGCTTTGATATACAGTAATACCTCAGATAACGAATGCCCATGATAACGAATTTTTTGCATAACAAATCGCAATTTCCAGGTATAGGGCTGCCTCGGATAACAAATTTTCCCTATAGGCTGCCTCGGATAATGAATTTTCCCTATGGGCTGCCTCGGATAACGAATTTCCAGCATGCATCAGTAAAAAAGAGTTATCCTGGGCTGCATCACATCTGTACCTTTAAAGTGCACTTTATAAAGAGTTTTGAGCAAAAAAACAGGTGTCTGTCATTTTCCTGGGCTCTGGAACGGATTAATTGGTTCCCCATTCATTCCTATGGGAAACTGTGTTTCAGATAACACATTTTTTCAGATAACAAATTGCCTCAGAGAACGAATTAAATTTGTTATCCAAGGTACCACTGTATATTGTTTTTATTGGTTATTATGTTTTTATTTATTGGTTTGTTTATCGTTTGTTGCTCTGATATCTGTTCAACCTTGTAAACCGCCCAAAGTGGCCGTGTAGCTAGATGGGATGGTATATTTATTTATTTATTTATTTATTTATTTATTTATTTATATACCACAATCCGATTTTCCTCAAACGGGAACTCTGGGCGGTTTACAATAATAACTTATAAAACAGAATCCAAAAACATAACAACAACAACAACAACAACAACAACAACAACAACAACAACAACAACAACACATACATACATACATACATACATACATACATACATACATACATACA
>JAHTLZ010000074.1:16685939-16712678 GCA_023846285.1 Phrynocephalus versicolor | reverse complement strand
ATACATACATACATACATACATACATACATACATACATACATACATAGATGCATCTGTTTTTCTTGTATGGATACATTGCTTGGAATGCACAGAGAGTAAGCAGTAGGGAGAAAATCAGCATGAACAAGAGGACTTGGCTTCCCTTCTCTTCCTCTCAAGATCTTGCTTAACTCCTATTAAATGGGCACATGCCACAGCAGGGGCTGGTTCTTCTGTATTGGGTGGCTGGATCTCTCCCTTTTGGGCCCATTGTTATAACTGTCCTGTCCTCTGCTTTCAGTGCAAAGGATGGAATTTTCCGCAGATACCGCGGCTCAAGGTCACTAGAGGATCTGCAGAACTACATCCTGGAGAGAAAGTGGGAATCTGTAGAACCCGTGGCAGGATGGAAGTCCCCATCATCGATCCTGTAAATATGTTAAACTTGATTGCATTGAGTTGGAATCTTGCTGGGTTTATTTAAAAGGGTGGACTGAAAGTACTCATTTGCTTCTCCTCCCTCCTTCTTGATACATAATGTGTCCTTCTTTGTTGTCATACGTTCTTCCTGAACAGAATCACGGTGCACAGTTCAATCAATAAAAGCAATGAAACTGAAAGCACTAGTCCACAGTCCTGTTTAAAATCAGCAACAATAAATCAGAGGTAGGCAGTGGCCAAGGAAACCAGAAGAACCAGGTCTTACATGACTCTAGAGCCAGCATCAGCGCTGACCGAGGCTCCAGGGGATGACTTAAAAAATCCCTCCATTGTGTCTTCATATATTATTATACAACTTACAAGGGTGGGAGAAAGAGGAGAACCCCCTTGGTGACTCAAAACTCTGGGTAGTGTACAGTTTATTTATGCAGGCTACACTTTGCCGGTCCTCAAGCTGGGCACTCAATTTTCCAACCTCAAAAGGATGGAAGGCTGAGTGAACCTCAGGCTGGCCACTTGGGTTAAACCTGGGTCATGGGCAGAGTTTTGGCTGCAGTACTGCAGTTTAACCACTGCTCCGTACTCGGGCAGGTGTGGATCTGAAGCAGTCTTTCAGATACTGAGATCCCACACTGTTCCTAGGTTCAAGCATGACTCTTAACTTTTGCACTGGAGTCATATGGAGTATGTATTGGCAGTACAGCAGTTCCTTTAAAATCCTGGAAGTTTTCAGTTTTTTGCTAGAGGTTTGAGGTGCTTCTTGTGACTGTTGCTATATTACATGAAATACTGCTTAAAAATAGATAAGAAATCTTTAAGTATCCATAGTCTGCTAACATGTAGTCAGGTGATTTGGTTTATTTGTAAGAAACTTTTCCTCTTCATTCTTGTCTTTCCTTTGTACTGCACAGTAAATTCTGCTCTAAACAGTGATTTAACTATTGTTCAACAATAATGTTGATATAACTATGTGGTTGTTCTTTATTAGGATGCATGGAATGGCAGGACTCTTCCACCTATCTGGATGGATTAGGGTAAGTAAACCTATTAATATAAATGAATTCATTTAAAAAGCTGCCATGAAATGTCTGAAAATTTTGTCTGTCTTATACAATTTATCCTACAAAGATTGCACTTTCAGTTCACTTTGTTGGTTTCCTTTTTAGCAAATCGACAACTACTTAACAGGCACTCTTGAACTTCCTGTGTGGGGTTCTTATGCAGTCTTCATAGTGGCTACCTTACTAATTGGTCTCATCCTGGGCTTGGTAAGAGCAATTTTTTATTCTGTAAATGAGCAGTAATGGTGATTTTTTTTAAAACTTTGGAAAATATGGTTTCTTAAACTCACTCATGTGCATACTAGTGTTACTCTTGCTTATAATGGCATTTTTGAGGTTTGAATTTGAATCTGATGGAGAGGATCTTTGAAAATGAAGCACAAATTATTATTTCTCAGGTCTAGTCTCAAGAAACAGCATTGTAGCAGGCAGTGCCATCGTAAGAGGGAGTTCATCTTTGGGGTTTGCTTTGTATTGAAATGCTATTCCATTTAGTTAAAAAGCATCTGGAAATGAATGATTACTTTGGCCATTCATGGCTGCGTAACAGGAAGGTTCTCTTTCCATTTGGTCACTCATGCCAGCAAATGAGACCTATGCGAGAGGCATGGAAGGTAATACAGTTGTCCCCCGCTGTATTGCAGTTCATGTACAGTGGTCCCAGTATATTATGGGATATGAAGGCAAGGGCTCCTGGGGCAAGCTGTTTCGGCCTGTTTGGGGCCTCCTACACTTACCCCAGGCTTGGCACTGCCCCAAGTGTCCCTCTGATGGGCTTTCCGGCCCTGTCCGAGGTCCCAGAATTGGTTTCTGGTGAACCGGAAGTGGTTTCCAAAAAACCACAAGTGACTTCCAGTTCACAGGAAACCACTTCTCTGGAGCCTCCAACGGGCTTCCCGGGCCTGTCGGAGGCCTTAGAATATGATTTCCAGTTCACCGGAAACCACTTCTGGGGCCTCCGACAAGCCTGGGAAGCCTCTCAGAGGCCCACTCAGGGTAGTGCCAGGCCTAAGGTAAGTGCAGGAGGTCCCCAAATGGCCCCCCAGTCCCAACCTGACTCAGCATCTGCATAATGCAGATTTCCCTTTATTGCAGGATGGGTCAGGTCCCTAACCTCCCACGATAAACGGGGCATTACTGTATACCTGAACTGGAAAGAAGAAGAGGCAGAAGAAGAGGTCCTGTCATAAGGAGGGGTGGGGAGAGAGCCTTGAACTCATAGAGCAAGACTGGAGGGGAAAGGAAAGGACATTGTTGTTGTTGTTCAGTTGTGCCTGTCTCTTTGTGATCCCATGGACCAGAGCAAGCCAGGCCCTCCTGTCTTCCATTGCCTACCGGAGTTCGGTCAAATCCATGTTGATTGCATTGATAACACCATCCAACCATCTCATTCTCTGCCATCCTCTTTTCCTTTTGCCTTCAGTCTTTCCCAACATCAGGGACTTTTCCAAGGACTCCTCTCGCCTCATGAGGTGGCCAGAGTACTGGAGCCTCAGCTTCAAAATCTGTCCTTCCAGTGAGCATTCAGGGTTGATTTCTTTCAGGATGGATAGGTTTGATTTCCTTCCAGTCCAGGGGACTCTCAAGACTGTCCTCCAGCACCACAGCTCAAAAGCAACAATTCTGTGGCGATCAGCCTTCTTTATAGACCAGCTCTCACTTCCATACATCACTACTGGAAAAACCATAGCTTTGACTATTCAGACCTTTGTCGGCAAAGTGATGTCTTTGCTCTTTAAGATGCTGCCTAGGCATCTTTTTATTTCATTGCTGCAGTCACCATCTGAAGTGATCAAGGAGCCCAAGAAAATAAACTCTGTAATTGCCTCCATTTCTTCCCCTTCTGTTTGCCAGGAGGCCCGGTAACCATGATCTTAGTTGCTGTTTTTTGAGCTTCAGACCATTTTCCCTCTCATTTCTTTTACCCCCATTAAAAGGTTCTTTAATTCCTTCTCACTTTCTGCTATCAATGTAGTATCATCTGCGTATCTGAAGTTGTTAATATTTCTTCTGGCAATGTTAATTCCCGCTTGTGATTCATCCAGTCCTACCTTTCGCATGATGTACTCTGCATATTTCTGTGCAGCCAGCCCAGGGGAGGGGAATATTTGGCTCTCCAGATGTTTTGGACTACATCTCCCAACCTCCGAAACATATTATAATGATAAAAGGACTGTGGGAGTTGTAGTCCAAGGCATCTGGAGGGTCAAATCATCCCCTTCCCTGATCCAGCCCTTGGAGCACTTGCTGCCAGATAAAAACGTGGGATTCCTGACCAGAATAACTTATAGCATCTTACCTCTGATTCTGGGTATGTTTTCAAAAATACACCACAGAATATAGTTTGATTTACTCCCAAGTAAGTAGTAGAATGTAGCCTAATTTTACTTTTTCACTCTAAACCACAGAATAGAGGCAGCCTTCCAAGAGGAAGCTCAGTTATTCAAGAAAAGAATACAGGAAATTGCTTGGCAGTGTTATTCTCCACCACTTAGGTGGTGCTTTCTGATTTTATACATATAGCCACAATTTTCCAGCCCACCCTACTAAAGAAAAAAAGTTGATTCTGGCGATTTAAGTGAGGCTGATGATCGGCTTTATTCTGTTCTCCAGATCTAATGTAGGAAGATAAGGTTATAGTTACTGTTTGAGGGCTTCAGTACATTCATATACCCTGAATTTTCTTCTGTTCAATCCAGTCCTAGTGTCTGATGCAGACTTGTTATTGAAACCTGAGATCTTTTTCTAGTTGCACTGTAAAATATCAGCATCTCAGAATTTTCCTGTGGTGATGCCTCTTACTATTAAGAACTTCTCACTTCTCATTCCCTGTTCTCTTTGTCTTATGTATCTGTTATCTATTGAGGTTCTTTGCTCTTTTGCGAAACCCATGATATTTCTCACTAGAAAACATTGTAAAGGCCATCCACAACTAATAATGTTCCTTACTGCTGCAAAAATTGAGAGGTCCTATCCAGTGAATTTTGTGACACTAATTGATCGTTTGTATTTTGAACTTTATGACACTTGTGGGCAATTTCAGAGATGTTTCAAGCTGGTTTGCATCTCATTCGTATTTACATAGTTATACACAAATGTGTAACATCTCAGCCAAATAGAACTGGAAGCTTCAAATTATCTCCACTCACTGTAGTGGCCAGGAAGGTTATGCGAGCTTGTAATTTGTCATAGCGTTTATTTGCAACACTAAAGTATAATGTAGTAACTGAATATGGCTATAGTACTTTTATATTCTGTTTTTCAGTATTCAAAGTGCTTAACATTATCCTTTATTGTAGTACAGTGGTACCTCGACTTACAAAATTGCTTTTGACAGATGAGAAAATTACAGTCAGAGGATAAGAGGGCAGGTTCTTTTATGGATTGAGAACTGGTTGAGATCCAGGAAACAAAGAGTAGGTGTCAATGGGCAATTTTCACAGTGGAGAGAGGT
Organism: Phrynocephalus versicolor; assembly: GCA_023846285.1. NCBI lineage: Eukaryota > Metazoa > Chordata > Lepidosauria > Squamata > Agamidae > Phrynocephalus > Phrynocephalus versicolor. The sequence goes on along the minus strand of JAHTLZ010000074.1, from coordinate 16,707,742 downwards.
GAAAAGTGGTGTGCCCTAGGGATCCATCCTGGGACCGGTGCTTTTCAATCTGTTCATAAGTGAACTGGAGACAGGGATAAGCAGTGAGGTGGCCAAGTTTGCAGATAACACAAAACTTTTCTGTGTGGTAAAAACCAGAAAAGATTGTGAAGAGCTCCAGAAGGATCTCTCCAAACTGGGGGTATGTGCTGCAAAATGACAAATGCATTTCAATGTAGGAAAATGTAAAGTAATGCATCTTGGGGCAAAAATCAAAACTTTATCTATCAACTCATGGGCTCTGAGCTATCCGTGACAGATCAGGAAAGAGATCTTGGTGTGCTGATGGACAGGATGTGGTGATGGCATCTGGCTTGGATGCCTTCAAAAGGGGATTGGACAGATTCCTTGAGGAAAAGTCCATCACAGGTTACTAACCATGATGGAGATGTATAAACTCTAGGCTTAAAACCGGGATACTTCAAGGACCAGATGCAGGAGAGTGGTATCAGGAGACAGATATCTAGTCTCGTGCGCTCCCACACACATTTGGTGGAGCCACTGTGAGATACGGGAAGGCGGACTAGATGGGCCTTTGGCCTGATCCAGCATGGCTCTTCTTATATTCTTATGTTCTTATGAAATTAATCGGTTCTGAATGCATTTTAAGAAGTCAATTTTTTTGTAAGTTGGATCGCGGTTGCCCATAGGAATGCATTGAAAATCAGTCCATTCCGGAGGGTGGAAAAAAGGCAAAAAAGGGAACAGATTAATTGGTTTCCAGTGGAGTCCCATGGGAAGGCTGTCCCACCCACCCTTCAATCAACAGCAGTCCAAGGTTGCTCTCCAGAGCCCCCGCCAGACAGCTGATTTTGACAGATCCGACATGTCAAAATCAGCTGTCTGGTGGGGCTGTGAAAAGCAGCCTTTGGCTGCCATTGATTGAGGGAGATTGTCTCCTCCTCCTCCTTCTCTTGGATGCTTTGATCTCTTTTGCAGAGATTGAGTCAGGAGAAGAAGGACAAAAGGGCGATCTCCCTCAATCAAGGGCAGCCAAAAGCTGCTCTCCACAGCCCCATTAGATAGCTGATTTTGACAGGTTGGATTTGTCAAAATCAGCTGTCTGGTGGGACTGCAGAGAGCAGCCATTGGCTGCTGTTGATATATATATGCCACCCACCTCCTAGAGGTGGAGCTTTGTACTACAAGGAAATAATTGGAAATGGATTTCCTTTAGTAGCTCAAGTTTTTTTGGAAATCAATTTCCAATGATTTCCTTCGTAAGTCATTTTTTTTGGTCATGAAAGCTTTCGCAAGTCGAGGTACCACTGTACTTATACCAACTATGTAAGATACATTTGTGGTGTTATCTTAATATTGATGGCATGGGGGGATGGCTGAAACGAATGTTTGCCTTTTGTAAAACTCTTCATGTTTTCACCTGGCAAGCCAGGGTAATTGTTAAAATGATGATGACTCATACCACATGCCTTTGTTTAGTTTATGTTGAGAAGTGGTATATGTAGTAAACATCTAAAAGCATTTCCAAAAGTAATTGTGTTATTTTCTGACAATGGAAATTTGAAGAAAACTTGGTGAAGCCAACTGTGTCACTAAGTTTTTAAATTAAATCTTCTGTACTTAAAAAGACTAGAAGTACTGCTATATAATATTTATAATTGGCATTTCCTATGTAACAATGTTCTTCCAAGCGGCTGACAGGATTAATGAGTTGTTTTATTCTGAATTATGGCTGTGATCGAAGACCTGACCCTAAAAACTCTTGTGAAAAATATGGATATGGCACACTGAGATACAGTTGAATAGTAAGGCACCAGCATACAAGTGGGTAGCATCTACGCTTGGAGAGGCCTTTTTCTAGTTGGAAAGCTAATATGTAGTCTTTATAATTCTACTTCTTATCTTACAGATCCTGGTTTTACTTGCAGACTGCATTTATCCACCCAAGCCCAGAGCAGAAAATCCTGGTAAGTCTATGATAGTAGAACATAAGAACATAAGAACATAAGAAGAGCCATGCTGGATCAGGCCAAAGGCCCATCTAGTCCAGCTTCCTGTGTCTCACAGCGGCCCCACCAGATGTGTTTGGGAGCGCATGAGACTAGATATCTGTCTCCTGATACCACTCCCCTGCATCTGGCCCTTGAAGTACCCCGGTTTAAAGCCTGGAGACTACACATCTCCATCATGGTTTGTAACCTGTGATGGACTTTTCCTCCAGGAATCTGTCCAGTCCCCTTTTGAATGCATGCAGGCCAGATGCCATCACCACATTGTGTGGCAGGGAATTCCATAGACTAACAACGCGCTGGGTGAAAAAATATTTTCTTTTGTCAGTTCTTACTCTCCCAGCCCTCAATTTGAGTGTATGTCCCCTAGTTCTGGTATTTTGGGAGAGAGAGAAGAGCTTCCCTCTATCCACTTTATTCATACCCTGCATTATTTTGTATGTCTCAATCATATCCCCCCTCGAGCGCCTTTTTTCCAGACTAAAGAGGCCCAAATGTTTTAGCCTTTCTTCATAAGGGAGGTGCCCCAGCCCAGTAATCATTTTAGTCGCCCTCTTCTGCAGGTGGGCAGAAGCTCAGGTGACAGTTTTAGGAAGCATGTCATTATGAACAGGATTGTGAGCAAGAGCAAATAACTGAAATATACAACTTTTCAGGAGAGCCTGTTGGGTTTGAAAGTACAAGTCTTTTATGTTTTGTCCCACCTGTCTCCCAGTAGAGGGACCCAAAGTGGTTTAAAATTATTTATTTATTAAGGAAGGAAGGAAGGAAGGAAGGAAGGAAGGAAGGAAGGAAGGAAGGAAGGAAAGAAAGTTGGCCAATTCTAGCCATGTCATAACTAGGCATGCCTGTGAGGGTGGCAGGACCTAGAGAGTTGGTTCCTTTGACTATCACAAAAACTGGGAAGGGTTGTACGGGACAATGAGTCTGTACCCAAATCATGTAAGAATTTGTAAGTCATAATAAGGAGCACTTTAAACTGAGTCTGGAAACAGGCTGCTAATTAGTGATGTTGTTGTAACAGGAGCAAGGGAGAGAAATGATCTGTTGGAGATGGGCACAAATTACTGTTGTTTGTGCTGCTTTGTATGACGCTTGCTCTGCTGCACTAGAGGTGCTATGCATCCCCTCCCTTCTGACCTATTCACCTTTTGTTGTGTGCCATGGGAGTTTCCATCCTCCAGCAGCGCTCCAGTCCAGGCAGGAACATGGCCTGCTTTTCCTCTCCTCCTCTGGCAGCTGACCGCTCGATGGCTGCACAGGGAGAATCCCTGTCCCACCTCCTTGTCTAAATGGTCAGTGGCCAGAGGAGGTGAGTCATGGCATCACAGTCTCCATCCTGGACTGGAGTGCCGCCAGAGAAGGAAGGCCCCAGGTTCTTGTGACAAAAGGTGAGTGGGCCAGCTAGCCAGGGGGACAGGATGTGCGGTGCCTGTGGTATTACTAGGTGTGCTTTGTATGAAGTGGCACACATTCATTTGTGCCCATCTCAGATCTGTGTAACCCAATCTTCATAGCAGTGCAGCTGCAGTGTTTTGAAACCACTGCAGTTTATTAGCATTCTTCAAAGGCAATGCCACATTCGTTATTGCAGCCAACCAAGCAGGAGGTAACTTGGGGATGTGTAGACATCCCCAGGAATGAGAGCAGGCAATGAATTGTTTTTAGCCATGCAAAGGCACTCCTAGTCACTGCTGACACTGGAGCGTTGAGATTCAGGAACAAATCCAGGAGTAAACCCAGCTCCACCCTGAGTTTTCACAATGACCAAAGAGAACCACTGCAAGGCAGTGTTTTTCAGAGAGGTAAACCAGAAGGATAGCATGGTCACTGGTGTTGAAAGCTGAGGATAAGGCCAGCAGGATGGAATCCTACCTTGATCTAGAGTGGCATACACTACTCCCTTTACTCTCTTGGCTACTCTCCCTGATTGATGACTGTGGAGATTCTCAGTCATCCAGGTGAGATTATCTGGAAGCTGAGTCATGGCAATTGGACTTCTTTCCTCGTGAGATCAAAAGTCAGAATTGACTTCTGAGCACATTGCTGGTATGATATATGAATTTGCATACGCATATGAGAAAGGTGTAATAGTACATAAGTAGTTAGATAACAGCCCAACCTTACTAACAACTTTACTAAGTTATCACTTCAGTTTGGCAATCAAGCCTGTAAAAAAAACTGATGAAGATTTTTAACGGTGTCTAGTGTATACCCATGGAGCAGCCACAGAACTAGTAGAAAATGTGCTACTTGAAGCACATAAACTTCATAGCAGCTAATGAAGTGATGTGGACTGACTTAAGTTTGAGCTGGTAAAATTATACATGCTTAGATAACTGCAGTCTTCAAAATCTATGGCAGGTTTTATGTGTTTGAAAATTGGCATTTCTGTAATGCTTCTGATGGTAATGAATTTGATTTAGAGTAATTGGAACTTGCTTCCCAATATGCTAAAGACTATGCTCTTATTTTCAATTGGAAGAAAATAGTAGGTTGTTAAAAAGACCCAGGGAACATTTTAGGAAACTCGACATTTCCACTAGGAAAAGTAGATTAAGAAATTTCAGAAAGAAAGAGACAGTCATGGTGGGTATTGTGGGCTTCTAGATTGTTATCTGCAAACTGCAAAACAATGTTTTCAATATATAAATTGCTAGCAGACACAAAAACATTACCCAGTATTTCTGTGTACCAAGACTGCGGAGATTCTCAGTCCTCCAGGCGAGGTTAGCTAAGAGTTGGGTCATGGCAACTCGACTCCTTTTCTTGTGGGATCAAAACATTTTGTGACTCATCCAAGTAGCTTTCTCAAACTGAAGGAGCTACTTGGATGAGTAACAAAATGTTCAGTCCCACAAGAAAAGACGTCTAGTTGACATGACCCAACTCCCAGATTCTGTGTACCAAGTATTTTTTTTTGGGGGGGGGGATGCAGAAAACATGCAAATTGTTTGTTGGGATGTATTGTGAGTTAGTGAGGAAATTCAGCCACAAGGGCTGCCTTGAAAAATGTATGAGAGATTATGTTTTTAAAAGGTATACCCCAAATTGTTGTCCTCAATTTTTTCGATTCTTCTGCCACCAGATGTAATGGACCCTAGTGATGATAAAACAGAAGAGCTGCCGGAGACCCAAGAAACTACATCAAAGGAGACACATATGGAAAATGGTTTGTCTGAAGGAGAAGACGAAGACGAGTCTGAGGAAAATTCCTCGGAGGATTCTGCAGTTGAAGGATCCCAATCAGAAGAGGACGTGGGACATGATGAATCGGGCCAAGTTGAGGAGAGCTCTGTAAGGCAGCGTAAAAACCAAGTGGAGGCAACTGAACTATAGGAACTATAGTACAGTTAGTACTGTGTGTATGTACTCTGGACCAAAGATACATCCAGAGCCCTCCTTGGTTGCAACTGGAGCCAAACCATTGCCCTGTAGATCATTAGAGCTCGTGCTTTGTGCCAGAAGATTCATGGTTTTGTTTTTTTAGCATTGGTATTTTCTAAAGTTCATTCTACAGGATGACATTTTATTGTTAAGATTATAGCCATGACAATCAAACATAACAAGATTTATTTTATGTTGGGTTAGTGCTGGGACTAATGAGGGGCTTTATCTTTAGGTCAAGCTAAGAAGTGGGGGCAGAATGTGTCTTCGGTACAAATGCAGCTTTTTATGTCTCGGTATCGAGAGCTGACAAAATATAATGCAGATATTGCTCTTTATCGGATGTGCTAGCAACTGTGGCATATGAAGCTTTCTGTAAAGAAATTATCTAGCAGCTTCTAATATTCCCTGTAAGACTTCATTCTGGAGTGTACATGCACAAAGATACAATATGTATGAATTTCATTGCCATCTTTGAAGTAGCTAAGTGTATCCGGTGCAGGTTAACTTCAGATGAATTAAACTCCATTGGGCCAGCATATATATAGTGTTAGGCTCATACCCCCTAACATGTATTTCAACCCTTCCTGCAACAGGTAGTAATCTTATAAAAGTATACATACATGACACAACTATAGCAGTTTGCTACTGTGTTAGTTGCCCTGGTTCTGTGCTGTGGAATAACCTGGGATACATAGTTTGTTGGGATCCTTAGAATCCTATGCTGTTGTTCAGAGGAGTGCCTGACAATTCCTTAGTAGAGGTGGGCTTTTCATTTTGGAAGTGGTCAGCTTCCGAAACGAAATTCGGGAGCCCAGCTGGCATTCGGAACTGGAGAAACAAAATCAACCAATCCCTTGCCTTGCGCTGAGGTCAGGTGGGGCTGAGCACCAACAAGGAAGAAGCCTCCGATGTTATCTTTCCTTCTCCCTGGCGCTGGCCAATCAGGAGCTGTGCAGGGAAATGCATCTTCCTGCCTTCCTGTCTGACTGGAAACAAAAAAGCCCATCTCGTATTTCCTAGCATAGAATTTCGTCCTTCACCAGACTCCAAATCACAGGATTCCACAGCATGGGGCCATGATGGTTAAAGCACTAGTAAGCTCTTGTAACTAAGTAGTGTATGACAGTTACAGCAGCTCGCTACCCAAGCAAACTGCTGTAACTACCTTATATTACATAGTGTAAAAACCTTGATGTTTTCTGTGTATCTAAGAATAGTTTTAAAGTATGGATGTCATTTTCTTGAGTTGGTGTTTGAATTGTCTATACACCAAAACAAGTCTCTAAGGCAGTTTTTCCATTCCCTGGTTTGTTGATCATCTAGAACAGTGGTTCCCAACTTTGGGTCTCCAGATGTTCTTAGACAGCAACTGCCAGAAATCCTGGCACTCAAAGATATTGGTGAAGGCTTCTGGGAGTTATAATCCAAGAGCAGCTGAGGACCCAAGCATGGGAACCACTGACCTGTCAGACTGGTGGTTCAAGACAGGCTTGCTTGTCTTTACTGTGCAGAATTGTGGTGGGGGAACTGCTTCCATTGTACTTCATTTAAAGGAGTCCTGATGACCAGAAGCAGATGATCACTTATTCCTTAATGACCAAAATGCTCTGATCCCAAAGGGTTTAAGGGTCTTCTACACAAATATGATGGTATCTGGAAACATTAGTGGTTCAGACTGATTTTGATTACAGATATCTATATGTATATAAATGGTTAAAATCTTCACCTAACTCCATATATTGATCAGTATCATAGAGCTGTGCAAAATATGCCTTGAATATAGCAGTTTGTCTTCGCATGCTATGTAAATATTCCCTTCAGTGCTTGCTGTGTGAAACAGAATTTCGGAATGCTAACATTCGTATATTTATGACAGCATAATAGGGTGGCTAGTAGAGGAATGAATTTAGAAGAAGAAACAGATGTCACTTCATTGTTGGACTTCATTGTTCACCTTCCATGGTAAGGGACTAAGCCAATGATAAACTTGTAAACAAAAATTAGTGGTAACACAACCTATGTGATGTGTAGCACCATGCACCTCTTATTGGGACTTCTGTCAGTGTAGTACATTTGTTTCAAGTCTTTGTATTCCTTTTCACTCTGCCAAACTTCGCAAACCCTATGTCATTGTTGGCGAACCTACTGCATGGGTGCCAAAGGTGGCACTCGGAGCCCTTTCTGTGGGCAACTGACATCACCCCTTCACAGCCACCTGTACTGAGATAAAGTGGCTGTATTGGCACTTTACAAAACATTAGTGGGTTCTGAACAGCAGTTTGGGCACTCGGTCTCTAAAAGGTTTGCCGTCACTGCGCTATATGGTCACTGCAAATAGACAGCGGGTTCAATGAAAGATAATTTTAAAGCATACTAAACAAGATTAGAATAGTGCTCAGATTTCTTCTGTCTTCTACTGGGATTAAGTAAACCGAAATGCAGAAGATGTGTTCTTGAGAGTAGCAATACTGTAACTTTACTCAGGGGGGCAGATCGTGTCAGTGGGACCAAGAGTCATTTTTGAGGGGATTTTTATCCCGAGGATTGCAATACCTACGAGTGGGGCTCAAGAGGTTGTGTGGCCAAAGAGGCCATTTTACATTTTTTATTTTTTTAATGCATTGGTTCTGTACAATGAAAGTTGCTGCAATAGGTTTTTATTAACTATAAGAGAGATTTAACTAAATGGGTTTTTGAGGGGTGGGTGGGGATGCCATGGGGTCCTCTTCAGGGTGTGGGGGGCCCTTTCAAAACATGACAGACTTACTCCTGCTCACCCCTGGAGGGTAGGTGGGAGCTTTTTGAGTGTTCTTTTAAAAAATTAATATTCTGGGGTGATGCTGGGGGGTCACTAAAGTGGCCCTGCAGGCTACAGTAATATGCTTACCATATTGCAATAATACGGATAGGTTGAGTGAAGAATAGAAAATTGTTACGTATCATTATTACAGCAATACTTGAGGTCTAGAGGGATAGCAAAGGAGTACTTCAGTTTTACACCAAGTGCACTTTTGTGCCAGGGTCCTTCTTCTTGACTGGAATCTGGAACTATCCTAATACAATGCCTTAGTGGAATGACCAAAGTTGTTTTTCAGGTGCATGAATGATTAAGGCATTGGAAATGTATCCCTTCATGCTTTCATGAAAAGAAAAATGAAATACAGCATGTACAGGCGTACCTCGGTTGACAGAGTTAATCTGTTCTCTGGGACATTTCGTATTCCTGAAAATTTGTAAACCAGAAATGCACGGGGGCACAATGCGTCCTGGGTATTTTTTTATTTTTATTTATTGCAATGCCTTACATAAACCAAGGTATTGCAGGAAAAAACGTAAATGGAGGTGTTTACGGCTCTGGATTTCCTTTCGTGAACCAAAAATTACATAAATGGAGGCATTCCTCAGTCAAGATATGCCTGTACACTTAACTGATAAAATGGTAAAATATTGTGCATACATTACATATATAAATAAAATACTCAGAATCATCATATTTTTAAAAGCTATCAAAATGTTACAAAGAACTATGAAAAACACCAGGAAGAAAATACATTTATGCAAATTCTCACAGCAATACCGAAATTGTTTGCTAGGTATTCTTAGAAAAGAAAACAGGATTGTTGCCGTCCGAAGCTTGCATACTTGGGAAAACTGGTAGAAATGAAGCGAGTGAAGCTTTGTTCCAAGTAAACCAGCCCGGAATTAATCTGTCATGGTCTGTTGACATGATGCCTGAAATCTTAGCGGCATAACTATACCCGTGAAAGGGTGATCACATCACTATCAGGAGATACTTAGTAAACATCTTCCTACTTTTTCCAACATGTAAGTAATCTGTTTAATCATTTGGAAACTGTGGAAGGTGTAGGACAGAAGGAAGAAGTTTTGCATTACCAAAAATTGCTGCCTCTGGAGAAGGTTATTGGCAGAGGGATGATTTACATAATTAAAAAGTTAAAAAAGTAAAGTGTGCTGCTTATGTATCACTATATAGCATTTAAAGCACATTCTTAGCGGCCTACAATTTAATTATACCAGCTACACAATGTCCTCTAGCAAGTGAGATACTCAGTTTGCTAACTTTGGAAGGCTAGAAGGCTCATTCAACCTCAAACTGACTAACTTGTGAGCAGAGTCTTGAATGCAGTACTGCTGTTTAACCACTGCAACATGAGGCTTCCAATCAAAGACTTTATCATTGCATCCCACAATTTCCATGGCTTCCATGCAATAAAATGGATTATTTATAAGTGAGATATGCTGCTGGAAAGTGTGAGGAAGTCTTTAATTACAGTACAGAACAGTACAAAAAAAAACTTGCTAGTGATATTATTACCATTCCACAGAGTTAGCTACATACAGTATGCCAAAAGAGTTTTGGCCAGTACTGCTTAATACTGTCTATCTTTCACTGCCATCCACCCTGCTTCCATTCACACAGATCATGCTGGAACTGTCAATATTAAATTTGGAATTGTAGTGCTATTCTTGTGATTACTTCCATTACAGCAAAGAAAACTTAGTCCATCAGGGCATCAGAGTAGGTATTAGTCTCTTGATAGAGAGTTTGCTGTCAGGATGCAGCTGTGGGGATTTTGTGTACAGTAGGACCCCCGTACCACCGGTTCATTATCCACTGATTCAGTTATCCACAGTTGGCAGAGGAAAGAATCAAATAATGTTGCACCCACAAAGCAAGCTGTAAAACAAGCTGTTGTCAAAAACAGCAGCTGTAAAGCAAGTTACGGTCACAAACAGCAGCCATAAAACAAACTGCTGTCTCAAAATAGCAGTCATTAAGCAAGCTACTATCAGGAAACAGCAGTTTGGGGTTGGGTGAGCAGGCGTTTTCTCTTACCCATGATTTTCATTATCCATGGGAAGGCCTGGAACCAATCCCCAGCGGATACCGGGGTCCTACTGTACTTCTAATACTTAAGAGCAAAGCTGCCACAGAGCATCCCAAAGGACAATTTAAAAATAGCACTTCTCAACACAAAAATTGTGAAATATTCATGAAAAAAATGGACATATAAAAACACACTGTGATCCACAGAGTTACTTCATGGACATGGGGTCACGAAGAGTTGGTCACGACTGTAACGACACAACACACACACATACCATGTCTAAAAGTGCCAAGTTTACAAATCAATGGAAATGATTCATTTAGCTATTAACTATGTGAGGGTTGGAACTGGGCAAGCAAATTAATTATGCTGGAAAAATGCAATATTTATGTTGATTTGAAACCGTTACCTTTGCTTGTGACATGGATTTTATCCAGAATGGTTTATACTAAAAATGCAATTGTCTATTTCCATATCAATTATAAAATTAATTTATTACAAGTATTGTGTCCATGCAATTTAATTATGTTCTAAAATTCACATCAGTTTATTTGGGGCATTTGTTATATTCAAGTCCTGTACTTGTTTTCATTTTGTCTTAATCAGAAGGTCCTATGTAGACAACATTCATTTCTAGTTATTAACTGCTATTGATAACTTGAACATACCTCCTTCATAACACTTGACAATTTCTTTCTGGCATCATAATTCCACTGAAGCCCAATAGAATCTGGTCCACTTACAAATCCATGGTTTTCACTCTTGAAATCAGTTTGGTTCCTCATATCATGGAGATAGAAGATGGAAGACTAACATGCCTACTGTCAGCTTGGCTGCAAGCCTTCCAGCTGCTTCAGCTGTTGAATTCACTGATGTAGTCCAGCTTCTCAGATGAAAAGGCTTCTGTTTCTGCCTGTTTAGCATCAAGGTGGATATGAGGATGACGTATTGTGCAGCTGTTCAGATCTAACAGTTGTAGAGCTTTGGCTTGCACCTGTGATGAAGTTTGGTACAACAAAATTCCATGGCAAAAGGACTTGAGAAAAAAGTGGAAGGTACCTGTGTTAGGTTGAGTCTGGCTGTACTGGAAAGGGACACATAGGCACTAAACAGGAGGGGAAAGGTGTTTTTTAGGTCCCACGTGTGTTATGCCATTCAACTGATAAGTAGGTTCAGTTTGAATTAGACATGGGCGTTTCATTTCGGAACGAGTCCAGTCCCGAAACGAAACACAGCAGTACTGTCAGTACTGGGCCCCACCTTCCAGAATGAAATCAACCAGTCTCTTACCTTGTTTTGGGTCATGCAGGGCTAAACTCCAACCAGGGAAGCAGCCTCTGATGCATGATCTTTCATTCTCCCTGGCGCTAGCCAATCAGGACAGAGCTGTGCAGGGACATGCATCATCCTGTCACCCTGTCTGATAAAATAAGTCCCTGTTTGTGAAGATATCTGCTAATTTTGCCCAAATCTGTAAAGAAATTGAACATAGTTCTTGGACATCTGTGCTTGCCAAATTCAACAGGCAGAGCTTTTTCTGGCATAGAGAGGACCCTGTTGAGGGATGAGGAGAATCTTGAGGAAGAGGTGGCAACCCCAGTTCAACAGTGCAAGCATAGGGCATGAGACTTAAGTTTACCGAAGGTGAGGTGAGCACCTTGAAAGTTCTGAGCCTGGATAGACAAGTCTTTTACATTTGCTTTCTCCTAGTAGTTAGATTCACCTGTTCCTAGCAATGAACTTCACATATAAGGAGTTTCCAGTATGAACTTCACATATAAGGAATTTCCAATCAGTTTATGGAAATCAATATTGTAAGATGTAGGGCACAGGCTTAGGTAGCTTCCCCAGTAACAGGCTCAAGGTTCACTCAGCCTTCCATCCTTCCGAGGTCGGTGAAATGAGTACCCAGCTTGCTGGGGGGGGGGGCAATGTGTAGCCTGCACACTGTAATTAAAATTGTAAACCGCCCAGAGACCACTTGTAGTGGTATGGGGCGGTATATAAGCAGAACACTTTGCTTTGCTTTTTTTGGAAGGGGGTAGACAGATTCACAGAGAACGGATCTGTGAATGTCTGCTCATTATGATTATACAGAGTCACCAGGTTAAGTTACACCAGGTGCTGAGGAGCAAGAGCCAGAGGCATCATTGCATTAAAGGACAACTTGCACACTTCTTGGCAGTATATGCTTGACAGTGATGGGGAAAAGGAACCTGATGCAGATGTACCTTTCATATGATCCACTAACTGCTAGCACTTGTCTTCCAGCCTTCCATCACCTTGGTTAGGTTGTGTGCTTCAGGTGCATTGCTTAGATTAGTGCTGCTTTGTAACAAGTGCCTCTCCAGGTATCTTTGGCCTTCAGCTCCTGGAAGCCCTACCCAGCAAGGCCAATGCTCAAGAATGCTGGGAATTGAAGTCCAGAACATCTGGAGGCCCAAAGGCTGGGAACTACTGACATGCTACATGAGATAGATCATCTGTATTGGAGATGTGCTGGACTGAATATCCAAATATTTGTTGGTGTGTGTATGTGTGTTCCTCTTTCTTCTAATTAATACTATGGACCAGAGACATGTCACATTTTGGTGGATGAAAGCAGATGTCAAAGTCCAAAGCAATCATCTAGAAATGCCAACAGGGGGCTTGATATTTTGTTGTTTACTTGTAAAAAAAGGGTTCCATGAACTTTGCTTCAATTTAATGATTAACAGGGCAAAAAAACCAAGTCTAGAGGTTCTGAGAACTAAAACCACATTGAAAACTTGCACCATGTCTGAGAGACCAATTTGCGTTGCTGATTTTGAACAATATGCAAAGAAAATGCTTCAAAAATCTGTATATGATTACTACAGGTCTGGGGCTGATGATCAGCAAACACTGGCAGAAAATGTGGCTGCATTCTCAAGGTAAGTTGGGGAACCAATGTACATGTGAGAACTGAATTTTAATGGAAATTAAAAAAAAAAAAAACGACCCAAGGAGAGCAGAGGTGTGTATACGACAGGATCAAGTAAATTGTAGTGAGGAAAAAATATGATTCTCTGCCATGTACTTCAGACACTGTGACATATGAGGATCAACTTTTCATCGTGGATTTTGTTAATACAACAAAATTGGTGGTATCTATTCCAGAGCAAAATGTTCTGAGAAATGCACGGATCAAAAATAACAAAAACAACAATCAGCTGACAATTTTTTTTGCATTCATCTATTTAAAACAACAACGCCCCAGCCTACTTTAATGCTTATATGTATTATAAATATATAATAGATAACAAATAGATAATTAATAAATTCTTTCATCCTGAACTTTATCCATATGAGAGCTTTTAAAAAACTCAACCATGAAATGGCTGATTAGATAAAAATATGGAGCATTTTCAAGAAGGGAAGAGAAATGTGAAACAGAGGAGGTTTGCTGTCTTTTTTTGGTCTTCAGCATCTAAGACCAAGTCAAAGATGGGCAAAGGATGGTTCTCCATGTGTTCAACTGATTTGTATTAGCCCTAGTGAATTCAGGAATTCTGGAAGTGGCATTCAAGACTATCTGGAGGGCTGCATTTTGCCCTGGGTTAAAGTTTGAGAATGTTCCGGAATGTGTGTGTTCTTCCTTCCCTTTCATGATAGTGTTTCCCTAGAGCCCTTCCATGCCCAGAGACTGCTGACAACAAGACGTGACTGCCAAAGACAGCTCTTACTTTAAAGGGTTACTATCAATTTCTTTATGTGAAGGAAGCTGGTCACAGAAATTAGCTGGAACTCCCATTATTCCCTTTCCACTTGACAGGCTACAGTCCTTCTTGCATTTCTCTAGTACCAGGCACTCTTTCCCTGATTTCTTCTGGCGCACATAAATTATAGCTGTGCAGGGTTATATGCTTCCCTGTTAATTCCAAAAAGCCTACACAAGACAAAATCATGCAGAAATGTACACATAGGGTTGCACCCCTAAAATCCCATGCCTGTTCAGACTTACATGCCCTGTAAATACCATCCCTTGAACTGTTGCATATCAGCTTGGTTTGCTTTCTCCCAGCATTCCAGCCCCCCAACCAAAAATGTGGCTGAGGTGGTTTATTTTGAGAGGCCAAGTATTTAATTCTGTAATAATAATGGTGCCTAATTCTACATGATTACCAGTTCCAGAGCCTGCCAAATAGGAAGATACAAATAATATTATCTGTAACACTTTTGTGGAGGGGGGGGGGACTCCATCCTCCCAAATGCTTCATCTTTCTATACCGGAAGACTATTTTCTAAAAATATTAATGGCTTTCTGTAATTTTGAAAACTTGGGTTATCTTAGGGGGTTTCTGAATTTCCTGTTTTTATAAAGAATAACTTTGTGGAGTAACATATGAAGAAAGTTGTCCTACATGAGTTATGGGGTAATTTTTGATCCCAATGAGAATTCCCCAAGTATGGGTTCAGAATTGGAGTATTAGAGACTACAATTAACTTCTACTTAGTAAGTTAATTGCCTTAAGAGTTCAGATGTTATAAACATTGGAAAGTTGAGAAAATTGCTGGAAAATACTTTTTTCATCTTGTAACTGTACCATTTCTTTTATGAAGATGAAGTAGCTAATCTGAGGCACAAAATCTCTGAACCAGGAAATGATGTGTGATAGCAAGGAGGAAATGGGTACATGCTGGGTTCTGTTTATCTTTTGGACTGCATCTAAAATGAACATTGGAAAAGAAATATTTCAGACTTATTTGACAAATAAAACCAATTCAACTCTGGCTCTATACAGTTGAAACATTTACAGTTCACTATTGTCTTTCGTCACTGACTAAAGTATGAATTTTCTCAAAGACATCACTTTTCCACTTGATCATGGCAAGGCAGGACCAGAGAAACTACCATACACACAAGAAATGGCTAAGAAGGAACAGCACACTGGGCTCAAGGAGGCCATTAATGGATCCAGACAAGACTGCAGTCAGAAATTGAGAAGGAATTGCATTTCAAATTACGCAACCTTCACAAACCTCCATTATTTCTAAGGTACCTTCTAAGGTACCTTAGAAGTTCTGCAAAACCAGCAAGGACTTATCTGCTCTCTCAGTTTCTTGACATTGGATGTCTACCGAATAAACCAAGTCTGCTAGTGTTCCAAAATTAGACTCCAGCTCAGATGAGAAAGGATGCAAACAAACACTCCCATTCCAGGACAACCTAGAGAGAGATATTGCTAGCATCTCCTCTTTGATCTTGCTTAAAAGATGAGACATTGGCCAAAGATTACCTAGGATTATGGGACTCCTATGCCACTGCCTTTCCTTTTGGCTACTAGAAAAGAAGTGTTCAAATCCACAAACTAACTGCTGATGTCAGTATTTTTCCTTGTTTAGTCATGTTCAACTCTTTGTGACCCCATGGACAAGAGCTCGCCAGGCCCTCCTAGAGTTTGGTCAAATCCATGTTGGTTGCATCGATGACACTGTCCAACCATCTCATTCTCTGCCGTCATCTTTTCCTTTTGCCCTCAATCTTTCCCAACATCAGGGACTTTTCCAAGGACTCCTGTCTCCTCATGAGGTGGCCAAAGTACAGTGGTACTTCAACTTTCGATTGCATTGACAACTGAAAAATTTGACTTATGAAGGGTGCCAGATAGGTGATTTTGACAGGACCAACCTGTCTGGCACGGCTGCAGAGAGCAGCCTTTGGCTGCCCTTGATTGATGGAGATTACCACCTTCTCCTCCTTCTCATAAGTTCTTCAATCTCTGCAAAAGAGACTGAAGCACCTAGGAGGAGTAGGAGTAGGTGGCGATCTCTGCCTCTGCTGCCTCCCCCCTCCTTCCTTGCTTCCTTTCCTAGCTGCCTGGGCTGTATGAAGATCCATTGTTCCCTGCTCTGCCCAACAAATTGGTGGGGTAAGCAGGGAACAATGGATCTTTGCCCAGCCTGTGCGGCTTGCAAGGGAACCAGAAATGTGTGCTTTCCTTGCAAGCTGCCCAGGCTAGGCGAATATCAATGGGTGATCTCCCTCAATCAAGGCCAGCAAAAGGCTGCTGTCTGCAGTTATGCCAGACAGGTGATTTTTACAGGTTGCACCTGTCAAAATCAGCTGCCTGGAGGGGCTGCAGAGAGCAGCCTTTGGCTGCCCTTGATCGAGGGGGGTTGGGACAGCCTTCCCATGGGAAAGCACTGAAAACTAATTTTTTGCCTCTTTTCCATCCTCTGGAACAGCTTAATTGATTTTCAGTGCATTCCTATGGGAAACTGCTGTTCGACTTATGGAAAGTTTGGCTTCCAAGAATGCATTCAGAACAGATTAATTTCATAAGTTGAGTTACCATTGTAGCCTCGGGTTCAAAAATCTGTCCTTCCAGTGAACATTCAAGGTTGATTTTTTTCAGGATGGATAGATTTGATGTCCTTGCAGTCCAGGAGACCCTCAAGACTCTTCTCCAGCACCACAGCTCAAAAGTGTCAATTATGCAGCCCTCATTATGTTCCAGCTCTCCCTTCCATACATCACTAGTGGAAAAACCATAGCTTTGATTATCCGGACCTTTGTCGGCAAAGTGATGTCTCTGCTTTTTAATATGCTGCCTAGGTTTGCCATTGCTTTCCTCCTAAGAAGCAGGCGTCTTTTAATTTCATTGCTGCAGTCACCATCTGCAGTGATCAAGGAGCCCAAGAAAATAAACTCTCTCATTGCCTCCATTTCTTCCCCTTCTATTTGCTAGGAGGTGATGGAACCAATGGCCATGATCTTGCTTTTTTGATTTTGAGCTTCAGCCCATTCTTTTCACTCTACTCTTTCACCCTCATTAAGAGGTTTTTTAATTCCTCCTCACTTTCTGATATCACAGTAATATCATCTGCATATCTGAGGTTGTTGATACTTCTTCCGGCAATCTTATTTCTGGCTTGTGATTCATCCAGTCTTGCCTTTCGCATCATGTACTCTTAGTCAATGAAGCAGAAGTAGATGTTTTTCTGAATCTCTTGAGCTTTCTCCATAATCCAGCGCATGCTGGCAATTTGATCTCTAGTTCCTCCACCCCTTCTAATTCCAGCCTGCACTTCTTGGAGTTCTCTTTCTACATACTGCTGCAGCCTCCCTTATAGAATTTTGAGCATAACCTTGCTAGCATGTGTAATGAATGCAATTGTGTGATAGTTGGAACATTCTTTGGCATTGCTGTTCTTTGAGATTGGGATATACACCAATCTTTTCCAGTCCTCTGGCCACTGCTGAGTTTTGCAAATATGCTGGCATATTGCATGTAGCACCTTTACAATATCCTCTTTTAAGACTTTAAATAGTTCAACTGGAATGCCATCACCCCCACTGGCCTTGCTGTTTTCAATGCTTTCTAAGGCCCACTTGACTTCACTTTCCAGGATGTCTTGCTCCAGGTCAGCAACTACACTATCTTTGTTATCAGGCACATCCAGATCTTTCAGACATAATTCCTGTGCATTATTGCCATCTCTTCTTGATGTCTTCTGCTTCTGTTAGGTTCCTAGCATTTTGTCCTACATCACATCAATCTTTGCACAAAATGCCCCTTTAATATCTCCAATTTTCTTGAACAGATCCCTGGTTTTTCCTTTTCTGTTGTTCTTTATTTCTTTGCACTGTTCGTTGAAGAAGGTCATCCTGTCTCTCCTCGCTATTCTTTGGAAGTCTACATTCAATTTTCTGTATTTTCCCCTTTCTTCCTTGCATTTTGCTTCCCTTCTCTCCTCCGCTATTTGTAGGACCTTGTGGGACAGCTGCTTTGCTTTCTTGCATTTTCTTTTCTTTGGGATGGTTTTCATTGCAACCTCCTGTGCAGTGTTACAAGCTGCTATCCATAGTATTTCGAGCACTGTGTTCACAAAATCTAGTTCTTTAAATATATTCTTCACCTCCACTGTGTATTCATAAGGGATTTTATTTAGATTGTATCTGACTGGCCCATGGGTCTTCCCTCCTTTCTTCAGTTTAAGTTTGAATTTTGCTATAAGAAGCTGATGATCTGAGCTGCAGTCAGCACCAGTTCTCATTTGTGTTGACTGTATAGAGCAACTCCATCTTTGGCTGCAGAGAACACAATCAATCTGATTCTGGTATTGTCCATTTGTTGATGTCCATGTGTAGAGTCGCCTTTTGTGTTGTTGGAAAAGAGTTCTTGACAAAACTTTGTCCTGCTTTGTTTGGAACTCCAAGGCCAAACTTACCAGTTATTCCTTTTATCACTTGACTCCCTACTTTAGCATTCCAATCCCCTATGATGAGAAGAACATCTTTCTTTGGTGTCAGTTCTAGAAGGAGTGGTAAGTCTTCATAGAATTTGTCAATCTCAGACTCTTCAGCATTGGTGGATGGTTCATAAGCTTGAATTACTGTGATGTTAAAAGGCCTGCCTTGGAATTTTTTGAGGTTGTATACCAGCACAGCTTTTCCCACTCTTTTGTTTACTATGAGGGCTACTCCATTTCTTCTATGGGATTCTTACCCACAGTAGTAGATGTACTAGTCATCTGAACTGAATTCAGCCTTTCCCATCCATTTAAGTTTCCTGATGCCCAAGATGTCAATGTTTATTCATGCCATCTCACATTTGACCACATCCAGTTTACCCTGGTTCATAGATCTCACATTCCAGGTTCCTATGCAGTATATTTCTTTCCAGCATTGGACTTTCCTTTCTCTTCCAGGCACGTCTGTAGCTGACCGTCCTTTCGGCTTTCACCCAGCTGATTCATGAGCTCTGAAGCTACTTGTATAAGTCTTTCGCTCTTCCTCAGTAGCATGTTGGACACCTTCCGACCTGAGGGGCTCATCTTCCAGTGTCATATCTTTTAGCCTTTTGTTTCTGTCCATGGAGTTTTCTTGTCAGTAGAGATGGGCACGACCAGAAAAAATTACGTTTCGAGTTGTCGTTTGTTGGGACGGGCCCGTTTCGGGTCGTTTCCGTTTGTCGTCAAATTTTTCAAAAATTTGTCGTTTCCGTTTGTTGTCTGTCGTTTGTACAGTGGTATAGGGGGAGGGGTGGGCTCTGGGAGGGACCTCTCTGGGTGCCTCTGAGTTGACCCAGAAGGGAAGGGAAGTGTAATGCATAGCCGCTGCGTACCAATTATGTTGGGTTGTTAGTGTGACAGGAAACCTCGTCGGCACTTCTCTGTCTCAGTAAGAACATTATGTTAGCCAATAGCCATAGCCACTAGCCAGGGTTGGGGGTTAGTGTGTCAGAGGAACCTCGTCGGCGCTTCTCTGACTCACTAAGAAGGAAAGCGTACTGGCGTACAGGTTACGCTTAGGGAGGGCGTGGGTCTGGAGTTGGAGGCACCTTTCGATGCACCACTCTGACCCACTAAGAAGGAAAGTGTATTTGCGTACGAATCTGGGTTAGGGTTGGGGTTAGGGTAAGGGCTAGGCTTAGGGTAACGGTTAAGGTTAGGGTGGGTTAGTGGGCTGCACCTCTGGGTGCCTCTGACCCACTAAGAAGACAGTGTACTGGCGTATGGGTTAGGGTTAGGGTTAGGGTTAGGGTTGGTTGGCTTTTTATGCCCTCTCTGGCACATCCAGAAGTCTCAGCAAAACCTGGCCATGCGATTGGTGGAATGGCTCCAAAAATTTGCATGGTCCCATCCCATGGCCAGTCCATCATTGCGCGTGCGCAGGTGTAAAAAAATAAAAATAAAATAAAATAAAATCAATGGAGATGTTTTGTTGCAAGAAAAACCCACTGCTGCTACTATAAAAATCAGGCATTTAAAATACTTAATGTTCAAATGTTTCTGTGGTGCTTTGGTGGGTTTTTGGAGCACGATTTCAAAAGAAAAATTGTGGTTGCCATTTTGGATCCCCACCACCACATGGCAAATGGAGACGACGAGGATGCCCCCCCAGCCTGCTACCAGCAGCCCAGGACAGGAGAGGGGGGGAAGGCCAGGGACCCCCCTAGAAACCACCCCTCTCTCATAGGTGCCCTCACTGAGGCAGGCATATTTTCGCCTGCTTGTATGGCCGGGAATCGTTTTGTGTGTGTTTTTTTTACTTTTTTCTTGTGCTGCGCCGCTTGGCATCGCAGATCGCCGGCGCTGCGATGCCATGAACAACAGCGGCAAATCAGACCCAATTTATCTTTATCGGGTCGGGTTCGAGCTGGAGCGGAGTAATTGTCGTTCTCGTTCCCTGTTACGTAACGAGAACGATGAACGACAACAGAAACGAGGATTTCACCGAGTCGTGCCCATGTCTGCTTGTCAGGGATACTGGAGTGGCTTACCAGTTCCTACTTTAGGTGGACCACATCAGTCAGAACTCTCCACTATAACCTGTCCATCTTGAGTGGCCCTTCACAGCATGGAGCTCATAGCTTCTCTGAGTTACTCAAGCCCCTTCGCCATGACAAGGCAGTGGTCCATGTACAGGAGTATTTTTCCTAACCATTGGTTAATATGCTGTTTCGAAACCACCAAATCACTTGCACAAGAGACTATTGGGTTGCTTTTTTGTCCCCAGGTTAGGGTGGGATAACTTAAAGATTGACCTCCAATATTTCTCTTCTTGGCAGACAAAATTCTGCATCAAAGTTTAATCAGGTCTGATCTCTTTTTAGAAAATGTATTTTTGGACAAGGTCAGGGTGCTTTTTGGCCTAGCAACACTCAAGGAAATCAGTTTTAAAATATCTTCTCGAAGCTTTGTAAATTGGAGTAAGAAAAAAAATCAAACCACTGTTAATCAGTTCTGAAGTATAGTATCCCTAACATTGTAAAACACTTTAGAAAGGAAACTGCCCTTCCCTGATAAAGCATAGTAGGGCTCATGAAAGCTTGTTTACTGAAGCTGATCACACAAAACCTTGTCATTGCTCCCTTGCAGTTGAATGCGAATAAGATCACTGCAACAAGATTTGCCTAACTTTGAGGCATGCTAGGAAGAGTTCAACATTTTGGCAAGTACTGTACATTATAAACAATCAGGGGTTTATTTATAGTGAGTTTAATACCAGTGACTTACCATGCTTTGATTAGTTTACCAATTCAGATGCAGAGAGTGGATGTGTCTCTGAGGGAAGTTTAAAACTGTTGGCAGGGAATGAGTGTAAAAGATCTTTATCAGACAATTGGTGATGATTAATTCCATCACAGTTGTGGTGATTAGGGTGTGACTGGTTGACAATGTCCCAGACTATTGCGATTTGTGTAGACAATGACACAGGAAACCACTGTCTTTGTTAAGGCCTAGAGAGAGAGTGTGTGTTGTGGAACTTCCTGCTGTGTTTCTCCTCAGTAGCTTCCCATTGGAATCTGTTTTGAAGGTTCTCTGTTTAAGAACTACAAGCCTAAGGTTATAGAGAGAGTGTCCAAGAAGGGTGGAGTATATGCCCACTGGTTTCTGGGTTTTTCTATTTCTGGTGTCCATTTTTTGCCAATTTACTCAATTACATTTGTCCAGTATAAAATGCAGTTGGGGCACAAACTGGACATCAGAAATAGAGAAATGATAGCATATAATCACACTGGGAATGAGTAAGTGCATGAGGCCCTGATTTTATTCACCACCTATTATCTGTTAAATATCTTTTTCC
>JAHTLZ010000074.1:16672519-16685929 GCA_023846285.1 Phrynocephalus versicolor | reverse complement strand
TTCTTCTTCTTCTTCTTCTTCTTCTTCTTCTTCTTCTTCTTCTTCTTTATGCTCTGAATGATTTGTTCCCAAAGTACACATACCACTGTATAGGAATCAGCGGGGGCAAACCTTTGGCATTTCAAATGTTTTGGACCTCAGCTCCCCAGTCCTTTTCATTGGCAATCCAGGCTTCGAATTCTGGGAGTTGTTGTCCAAAACATCTGGAGTGCCAAAGGTACACCACTACTGGCATAAATGATAAAGAACCAAACAGTTACTCCAACAAATGCATGGGAAACTGTTATTAACATGCATACATGCAGTCAAAGTACAGTATAATACCACCTATGGAAAACTTCTAGTGTGGTCTTCTTGTAGTGTGACCAGAGTTCATAATCGCGTTTTGGCAAGTCAATCCTGACTTATAGTAAGCCTTTTCTGGGTTTTCTAGGTAGAGAGTACTCAGAAGTGGTTTGCCATTCACTTCTTCTGGTTTGTGTGTATGTGTCCTGGGATGATGCAACTTGCACAAGGTCACACAGGTTGGCTTTTCTCCCAGGAGGCACAGTGGATGATTGAACTCCCAACTGTTGACTCCATAGCCAGATACCTAAACCACTGAGCTAGCGAAGCCTGGCCAAAAACGTTCATGGTCAGTTTCATCAGTAATCAGTAATCACTGAGTTTAGACTGGTTTCCTGCATTGCTTTCAGTTCTCTAGCTGACTCATACATTTAATTAACTCTTGAAGCAATATATGAGGGAGATCTGCTCATTGGGGTTGTTTGCGGGAGAACACAGAGTTGGCCAAATTAGTAAGTGATCATAATTATTACTATGCAGAACATTTCTCCTCAATTCTCATTCAATTCTCATTCAGTTACAAAGACAAATTTCTTTAGAAAAGTAATTTGGAATAGGAGAAATTAAAAAAAAAATCTAATGAGAAAGCATCAGGATTTCTTGCACTTAGTCTTATTTATGTGGTAGCTGAGGAAGGTGCCTGCATGTCCCATCTTTAACTGTGCAGTTAGTTATATCTGTGGCAGATATAAGGTGCAAGGCTTGACACTTTCCTCCAGATGGGATGGTGATGGGTCAGAGTGGAGGGCAAATTGTGTCACACCTTTGGTCTCGCTTTTCCCTAAGGGCTTGGCCCTCTCTCCTCAAACCTGCTACAGGGATTAAAAGCAGATAGCTGTGTTATTAGCACATTTGTTGTTGGACAAAAAAGTACTAACAAGCACTGAATCAAGTTTGCTCAGAATACACTCTGGGAGTGTCTTCATTTTTTCTTTTTACTCCCCAGAAATGAAAGGCCATTTTGCAGAATTATTTCCATTTTCCCCTCCTCTTCCTCATGGCTGTTGGACTCCGTGTTGCCACCACCACCATCTCGATCACCATCAACACCACTGCTAAGACTCAGAGAGTCTCTACATAGAGGCCATTATGGAGGAAGCAAAATGATAACCAAGATGTCAGAACAGTTGCAGTGTCAGTGCCAGTGCCAGTGCAAAATAAATAAATAAATAAATTGGGGAGGGGGAAGAGAAAGATCACCAATGTCTGCAGCAAAAAAGAATAAAGCCATTAGTCATCACATATGAAAAACTTTTGGGTAATCTCCCCTTACTTTGAAGACAATTTAGAGAATGTTCCCTACAAGGTCTCTTGCATTAAATAGGGTAGAGACTAGAGAACTACAAAAGGCAACTGGAGAGCAAATATTTCTTTGTGTCAAACACAGACACACACACACACACACACACACACACCACCACCACCACCACCACCACCGCTGCCGCCGCCACCACCACCACCACCACCACCACCAACAACAACAACAACAGCAGCAGCAGCAGCAACAACAACCATAACATTAATACATAGATCAGGTAATTTTCCCCCACCATTGACAATAATAAGAACATTTAGAGTAACTAACATCAACTTCCAATGCCAGTTTCTTAAGTTTACTGTAGTGTCTGTTCATAGCCTAACAGTGGTTGTGAACCTTCGGCACTCTAGATTCTTTGTACCACAACTTCCACAGTCCTTTGTCACTGGAAATACAGGCTTGGAATTCTAGGAGTTAGAGTCCAAAACATCTGGAGTGCTGACGGTTCACCACCAATGGCCTAGGAAGTGACTTCCAAGTACTGTGATCCAGTTCCTTGTGTGACCAGGTGCTAGCTTTTTCCATCCATGTTAAGAGATGTGTGGTTCTTGCTTTTCCCATCATTGCCCCGGCACACTCTGCCCTTCCTTTAATTCTTATTGTGGACTTAAAAATATTGATCTGTTGTTGTTTGTTTCCAGGTTACTGCCTTCTCCTGCTATGCTGCTAAAAACACATCTAAAGGCAGTGGCTTTGCTTAAGTAAAAACATCATTAATTTAAAAAACACCCTTATTCTGCCATCTACTGTGGATATATGTACAAGTGGACTCTCGTATAATAAACAGTTTGTATAACATAAAATCTGTACAACATAAAAAATTCTGGAGATAGAAGAAATTTGCTCAATGGCGAATCCTTACAAAATCAAAATGGTCATGATTAGGGATTACCCTGTTTTCAATGCATTTCTATGGGAAATTTGTTTAAAGGAAAGTTTGCTTAACATATTTTCATTTGGAACAAATTAATTCCTTTATACAAGGTACCACTGTATATGGATATAAAAAAATGGAGGGAAATTTGAAATAGGAGAAGACAGGGAAGTGAGAAATGCCAGAATATGTACTGGGGTGTGTGTGTCAAAATTTCACCATCATCATATAGAACAGGTTTTGTATTTTAGCTGCAAGCGAACTGGGAAGCATCATCAATGGCATGGCAGATAGTATTTCAGTTTCACCTGGGAGTTCCATAGTCACACCAAGAGTTATCACTTCTTAACTTGAAAAGAAAAATATATAAAATAAAGCTTGAGGTTGGGGGAGTTTCCAGTTATTTGCTTCCTGTTCCTTTAATTAGGTCATTGTTGCCTACATCTGCAATGCTGTCATGGATACATTATTATTGTCAGCCCTGAATTATTCATCATAGCAACATGCAACCATGCACAAGTTAGCTGCACACATAGGTTAACCAGCATTTTCCTAGGAACAGGGTAAGGTAAAGGTAAAGGTTTTCCCCGCACTCAAGGGGCAGTGCTCATCTCTGTTTCCAAGTCAAAGAGTCAGTGTTGTGTAAGTCCGTGGCCATGTGGCAGCCATGGCTGAACACGTTTCTGCACACAAAATACTGTTTTACTTTCCCACTTTTTACAGTGGTACCTATTTATCTACTTGCATTTACATGCTTTCAAACTGCTAGGTTGGCAGGAACTGGGGTTGACAGCAGGTGCTCACTCCGCTGCGTGGCACCCGGGATTCGAACCGCTGAGCTGCCGACTTAGCAGCCGGCATTTCAGTGCTCGAGCCCACTGAGCCACGCTGCCCCAGGAATTCCCCATCCATATTCTGCTGTTCCTTTCTTCTGGAGTGCTCTGAAACTGTGCAGTTTACTCAGGAGATGAACCAACTTGTGTGGAATAACGCTTCCAAGCTCTGGCCTCCGCAGCCAGAGACCCAACTCATGGAGCTATCCAGATAACTGGCAGGATGGATATGAGCTTAACTTTGGAGTAATCTATTCACTTGCCAGCCTGAACCCCTTGGATGGAGGGTGGGCCAGCATTTGCCCAGGTGTGTTCTGTGCTGCCAAGTTGCATCTGACTTAATGTGACCCTATTATTGTTTTTAGGGGGATATCCAGTGTGGTATAGTGGACAGAGTGATGGATTAGGACTCAGAAGGCCTGGGTTCGAACTCCCCATAGGGACTGATTGGGAGAGAGAAACTGGTATAGTAGGACCCCCGTATCCACTGATTCATTATCCATTGATTCAGTTATACATGGTTGGCAGAGGAAAAATTAAATTAAGCAGCCACAAAGCAAGCTATTGTCACAAAAGCAGCTGTAAAACAAGTTATTGTCAAAAACAGCATCTGTAAAGCAAGCTACTGCCACAAACAGCACCCATAAAGCAAGCTACTGTCTCAAAAAAGCAGTCATAATGTAAGCTACTGTCAGGAAACAGCAGTTTGGGGTGGGTGCACAGGCGTTCACAACCCTTACCTTGATAGCTCTATTAAGGTTGCTATGGGCCAGTTCTGATTTGGCAGCATAACAACACAACAAGGTTTTCAAGGTGGTTGAGATATTTGAGGGCTAGTTTTACCACTGCTAGCCCCCAAGGGAGTTTCAATGGCTTAGTAGGGAATTGAACTAAGATCCCCTAAGTCGCAGCCCATCACTTGGTTATACCATGCTGGCTCTCAACCAGGCTCTTGGATGCTAGCAATTTGGAGTGTGTGTGTGTGTGGGGATTGTCTCTAATTGGCTTAGGTTTGGTTGGTTGGTTGGTTGTTGTTGTTGTTTGTTGTTGTGGCAGAGTGGTTAAATGCCTGTACTGCAGGTAAAACTGTGCACACAACTTGGGGTTCAATCCCAGGTAGCAGGCTCAAGGTTCACTCAGCCTTCCATCCTTCCGAGGTCGATAAAATGAGTACCCAGCTTGCTGGGGCCCCAATGTGTAGCCAGCATATTGTAATGAAACTGTAAACCGCCCAAAGACTACTTGAAGTGGTATGGGGCAGTATATAAGCAGAACACTTTTTGTTGTTTTAAAAAACAAGCCTAGATATTCTTTTAACCCCAGTTGTTGTTATCAAGTCAGGTGGGGGACTATGCCCATACAGTAGTATCTCACAGAGAAGCTTAATAGAAGAACAGGATTTTCCATTTACCACATCATGACTCTTAATGTTTTTAAACTAGATGATTCCCTCATTAGAAACAAGAGGGCTTGCTTCTAATTGGGGGGAATTGTGTGATTTAAAAACATATAATTCAGTCCCTGCTGATGCTCCCCAGAAGCCGTGTTGCTTCAAATTAGAGATGGGCACGACCAGGAAATTTTTTTTTACGAGTTATCATTTTTCGGGACGGGTCCGTTTCGGCTCGTTTCCGTTTTTTGTGAAATTTCGCAAAAATTTGTTGTTTCGTGGTGTCGTTTTTTTGTCTGTTGTTATACTGGTTTGGGGGGGGTAGCGGGCTCCTGGAGACACCTCTGTGGGGTGGGTGCCTCCTCTGGCCCGCTATAAAGGGAAAGCGGGCTCCTGGAGGCACCCGTGGGTGCCTCCTAACCTCACCCGCTGCAAAAGGGCATGCATAGCCATATGGATATGCATACCAAGTTGCAGACGCAGTAGACTGGCAGAGGCACCCCTCTTTTTGGGGTGCCTTCCCTGCAACAGTCAGGCCTCGGGGGCATGGTTTGCTGCATGTCACACATGCTGCCGAGCCGAGCCTGCAGGAGT
Source organism: Phrynocephalus versicolor (assembly GCA_023846285.1). Lineage (NCBI taxonomy): Eukaryota > Metazoa > Chordata > Lepidosauria > Squamata > Agamidae > Phrynocephalus > Phrynocephalus versicolor. Next base: position 16,680,575 of record JAHTLZ010000074.1, on the reverse strand, counting down.
CACCCAGAGCCAGACTGGTGGACTCTCTGCACCCGCTGCGTCTCACTAAGAAGGGAAAGGTACTTGCGTCTAGTGCAATGCAAGTAGATCTGGCTTAGGGTTAAGATGGGTTAGCGCAAGGGGTAGGGTTAGGCTAGTTACGGGTGAGGTTAGGGTGAGTATTGGGGTGCACCTCTGGGTGCCTCTCTGACTCACTTAGAAGGACAGTGTACTGGCGTATGGGTTAGGGTTCGGGTTCGGGCTCGGGTTCGGGCTACGGTTAGTGGGCTTTTTATGCCCGATTGGCACATCCCAGAAGTCTCTGTGGTAAACCTGGCCAAGTGGCCATGCAATTGGTGGAATGGCTCCAAAAATTTGCATGGTCACTCCCATGGCCAGCCCATCATTGTGCAGGTGTAAATAAAATAAAATAAAATAAAATAAAATCAATGGAGAGAGGACAGAGGAGACATTTTGTTGCAAGAAAAACCCACTGCTACTGTAAAAATTCTGGCAGTTTTAAAATAGCTATTTCCGCATGTTTCTGTGGTGCTTGTGTTGGCTTGTGTGTTTTTGTTTTTTGGACCACGATTTCAAAAAAAAAATTGCGGTCGCCGCCCCATTTTCGATCCCCCGCCCGCACCGCACCGCATGGCATGGCGAGACGAGAGCAGCCCAGGGGGATAGGAGGGGGGGAGGCCGGGGACCCCCCCAGAATCCACCCCTCCTCTGGTAGGTGCCCTGACCTGAGCCCTCACTCAGGCAGGCATATTTCTGTCTGCTTTTTGGGCCAGGAATCAGGGTGGCGGGGGTTTTAAAACTTTTTTTCTGTGCCGCTTGAATTGCGGCGGCCGGCGGCGAGTCCGGTGCTTGTTGCGAGTACTTGCGAGCGACTGCGAGACGATGAGGATTTTCCCCACCAGAGCAGCCCAGGACAGGAGAGGGGGGGAGGCCGGGGACCCCCCCAGAAACCACCCCGTAGGTGCCCTGCCCTGAGCCCTCACTCAGGCAGGCATATTTCCACCTGCTTTTTGGCCGGGAATCGGGTTTTTTTTTAACTTTTAAAAACTTTTTTTCTGTGCCGCTTGGCATCGCGGGATCGCCGTGATGCCAGGAACGACAACGACAAATCAGACCCAATTTTTCTTTAGTCGGTTCGAGTTCGAGTTCTGGCGGAGTAATTGTCGTTTCCTTTTCCATTCCGTAACGGAAACGAGTAACGGAAACGGAAACGAGAATTTCGTCAAGTCGTGTCCATCTCTACTTCAAATGCTCTGCATCTGAAGGATCCAGTCATGCTTCTTCCAACCCCTGATTCAGCTTAGGAGGGGTTATACAAACTAAGGATCCTACAGTGAGCAAGGCAGAGCATTTAAAGGCGGGGGGGAGAGAGAGAGAGAGATTACAGGAAGTTGGCACTTTTAAGCAGATGAAAGCCTCTGAATTAAAAAGAAACACTATCAATATTCAACACATGTTTTGTTTTGATGCTATTGGCATTATAAACAGATCTTTTTGCTTGCTGGCAGAGATATTGTTGGAGAAATTTTTGGCTTATTCTTTATAGCTAGCAGAGAATAAAGTATAAAAAGCCAGCTGTGGCACAGGAGAATTATGAAGATGAATAGCTAAAAGCATCAGTTTCCACCCTGTCCCATTTGTTTTCACGGTGACTAGAGCATTGTATATAAAAGCACTGTACAATTAGCTTAAATAGAAAAAGAAAAATGTATTTCTCTACAGTTGTGGAGCTTCAGTTACTCTCAGGAGAATAAAAGGAAAGAAAAAACGGAGTCTCCACCATCTGGAAGAGCATCTCCACTACTTGCTACATGCTCAGAGGTCAGGAAAGAGAGAAAGGCGAACAAAACAACAGAAGCAATCAGGAAGAAGGAGCTGGGGCTTGCATTGAGTCAGGGGTGGGGATGGGGAAGGATTTTGCTAATTAATTGGTGGTAAGCCATAGTTATGTTAGGCTGTGAAGTGACCTTTTCACTGAAACCCTGTGTTCGGTTGCATGCAAGATCGTCATTTTCTCCAATTGATATAAATCTAGAAATCAGTGTAGGTTTCCTTTCTCTGTCTTTGAATAACATTTAAAAAGAATGCTAGTTCAGGATAGCATTGCTCTGTCCTTATATCATCCAAAGCATTCTTAAAGGTGATACGGATACAATCATTTTTGGAGGAACAACGGTGCCTTGATCCATGCCAGTCCGGGTTCAGGCCTGGCCGGGGGACCGAGACAGCTCTGGTCGAGCTGCAAGATGACCTAATCCAGGCGGCCAACAGGGGTTGCTCTACCCTGTTGGTTCTCTTGGATTTGTCAGCGGCCTTCGATACCGTCGACCACGGTATCTTACTGGACCGGCTCTCTGAGGTGGGTATCGGAGGCACTGTTCGCAGTTGGCTCCGGTCCTTCTTGGAGGGTCGGCCCCAGTATGTGCAACATGGTGGAGAGTTGTTGGCCCCGTGGACACTCCCGCGTGGGGTTCCGCAGGGCTCGTCTCTCTCCCCCATGCTGTTCAACATCTATGTATGACCGCTGGCTGGGGTCATTCGAAGATTTGGAGTCTGCTGTCATCAGTACGCTGATGACACGCAGCTCTATCTCTCCTTTTCCACCTCTGCAGTGGAAGCTGTCCGGACTCTCGACCAGTGTCTGGAGGCGGTCATGGCTTGGACCAGGGCTGACAGGCTCAAGCTCAACCCCGAGAAGACCGAGGTGATGTTCTTCGGGAGATCTCCGTTTGGATATGGAGGCCCTCTCCCCTGTTTGGAGGGTGTTTCCCTCCAACTGGCGGACAGGGTTTGGAATCTGGGTGTGGTTCTGGATCCGGCGCTATCCATGGATGCCCAGGTGGCTGCCATGACCCGAACCACCTTTTACCACCTGTGCCAAGTTGCCCAGATCTGCCCATACCTAGAGGGCGACTCCCTGAGAACAGTAGTGCAAGCGCTGGTGATCTTGAGGTTGGACTACTGCAACGCTCTCTATATGGGGTTGCCCTTGACTCTCCTCCGGCATCTGCAGCAGGTACAAAATGCGGCAGCCAGGCTGGTGGCGGGTGTGCGCCGTCATGACCACATCACCCCAGTCCTGGCTCGCTTGCATTGGTTGCCCATTGCATCCAGGATCAGATTCAAGGTCTTGGTTTTAATTTATAAAACAGTTCAGCAGTCGCGAGCACACTCGCTTCGGGTTGTCACCCCTAGAGAGGCCCAGAAAACTACCACCCATAACCGGGCCTTCTTCATGGCCCCCCTTCGTTGTGGAACAGCCTCCCTAGCGAAGTGCACTCTGCAGAGTCCCTGCTGGCCTTCTGTAGAGCATTGAAAACCTTGCTGTACCACGAGGCCTTTGGTGACAAAGTGTAGCATTTTTTTTGTCCACCATCTGTTAATTAATTATTTTAATTATTGAGATGCTCTATTGCTGAGCCTCATCTGTTCTATGCCAAGGGTGCCATTTGTTTTACTCTTATTTAATTGTACTATTTGTTTTATATTGTACTTTGCTGTATTGATCAGCCTGCTGTAAGCCGCCCAGAGTTCCCTTGGGAAGATGGGTGGGGTAGAAATTCAATAATAAATAAATAAATAAATAAATAAATAAATAAATAAATAAATAAATAAGGTAATATTTATTTTGCTTAATTTGGTCTCTTCAACTGGTTCCTTCTGCCACAGGGTTCTTTCTTTTAAAAAAGAAAAGAAAAAGTCGACTAGTCCTTGGGGATCATCTGAAAATAGTAAGGGCGGGTGATACTTTTATCAGACCACTAAAATATCACAAACAAAAATAACTTTCAGTTCCTGTAGGAATCTTAATCAGGCTGGGCACCACAGACATGGGGGTGGTGCGGTAGAAACCTCATGTTGCAAAATTCATCATCAGTGTAAGGACCAGGCTCCTCGTTTAAAGCATGTTCCAAAAGGGACTCTCTCCAGCTTTGTGTGTGTGTGTGTGTGTGTGTGTGTGTGTGTGTGTGTGTGTGTGTGTGTGAGAGAGAGAGAGAGAGAGAGAGAGAGAGAGAATCTCTCCTTTGAAAGCCTAAAAGTGCCTATAGTATCTAGTGAAAATATCTTGGGTACATTTCAGCCCTGGTAGGTGGTTTCATGCTCCCCCTCCACCCCACCCCCGTGTATCTCCCTCCTTTGAATGTCTAGTCAATGTCTTTGGACAATTTCATCTGGAGTTCCCTGTCTCCCCCCCAACCCCTTTAAAAATTATCTGCCATTCTCTACCAGCGCTATGCCAGATTGCAATTAATTAGTAATTAAAAATAACACCACAGCAGCAGTGGCTGGTAGCTATGACAGGTAGCCAGCGCAAAGGTGGGCAGACACACAGAGAACTAACCCTCAAATGTTCTAAAAGCATATGCAGTCCCCTTGGCTAATTAACAACACAGTTTAAAAACAGGTTAAAAGTTCACCAAGAGGGTGCATAGGTAAAAGGTAAAGGTTCCCCCCGTGCATGCATGCTAGTTATGTCTGACTCTAGGGGTGGTGCTATCTCTGTATTCAAGCCAAAAGAGCCAGTGTTGTGCAAGTCCATGGCCACGTGGCCGGCATGCCTGCCAGAAAACACTGTTTTACCTTCCCACTTCTTACAGCGGTACCTATTTATCTACTTGCCTTTACATGCTGGGCTTAACAACGGGAGCTCACTCCACTGCATGGCACCCGGGATTTGAACCATTGAGCTGCCGACTTTGCAGCTGACTGTTTTGGTGTCTTAGTCCATTGAACCACCACAAGTTAGCATATGCTAATTCAAAAACCACATGACTTTCATCCAAATTCAAAAACCACAGTCTATCCCCTGATTTGTTTCAATTGTATAACCAGCTCTAAGTCAGGATCACCTGGGATGAAACCTGAAATCTGTGCCACTGACCCTATTCTGTCAAATTGGGCACTTCGTTTTGAAACATACTTTATACATGCAAAGCCACAACTGTTGGAAATGTCCTGTTACTTTTCCATCCCCACTCCCAGCTCTGTAACACCCATATGAAGGCTTGTGCAGCACTGAGAGATGAGCTTCTCTTTGTGAGGTATTAGTGGTCTAATAAGTGTCACCCTCCCTTGTCTTAGGGATCTCTTTTAAAGCCTCCAAGCCTTTTTTGCACTCCTGAGACAGACCAAGAGGTTCAAGTACCCAATCACCTGGCTCCCTCTGATGGCCATCTGAAGCCGATGTGCCGTGGAACAAGGCTTTACTTTAAAACTAAGTTTGTTATAACTGATCTAACCAGCAGCATGGTTCCTGTTGGCACACTTAGATGCTCATTGTGCATTCTTCTGTTAACTGGCTTCCCCTGGCTGACATTATGGTGGGCGACCATGACATCTGGAAGATCTGGTGCCTGCCATCTGAGCCTGATGCCTTGTGCTCTGCCCCCCCCCATATTCTAGGGCATCCCAGACCATCATAATGTGACTATGGGGCACATGGGTTTGCTGGATGGTGTCATAATTCAGTGACTGATTGTCTTGGGGGGGGGGTCTTCTGGAATGAAAGCAGAACTGAATATGGCTGGAAGTGGAGAGCCCCCCCCCCGCCATTCCCTCTGGGAGATCTGGCTGCAACTTCAGGGCTTGGTTTTATTTATTTATTTATTTGTTTGTTTGTTTTTAAAGATTTAGTTGACTTTGTTATCTTTTAGGGGACTTGTGTTTGTGTGTTGGATTTGCGGTTGGGGTGTTGGTGGGAGGGGAGGTTGTAGCATTTTTTTTAGTTGTCATTAGTCTTCCCTCTCAATTTGTGCAGTTTATGTCTTTCGTCTCCCCCTATGGGAGCGTTCAGTGATCCCCAGGGCCAGCAGAGCCTATCCTGGTAGTGTTGGGACATGGGAGATATACTCTGGGCCATGGGGTTGGTCGGGTGAGAAGACCTAGGGTCAGGCAGTTGATGCCTGTCCCCCGTTCTGACCCCAAGTCCCTCCGCCAAATAGCAAGGGTCCATTCTGTCTGTGCCTTCAATCTGTCCTGTTTGCTGGGGAATGCCAGGTTGGTTCACAATAAGATCCTGGTCATCCACAATTTAATTGTGGATGAGGGAGCCCAACTGCCCTGCTTTACCGAGACCTGGGTGGGCTAAGAGGGCAGAGCTTCCCTCGCCCAGCTTTGTCCTCCTGAGTTTTGTTACCAGCATGTGGGGAGGTCGGGGGGGGAGGTGTGGCCATTGTTTATCAGGAGTCTTTTTTATGTCAGCAAAGCTGCAACATTGGTGTGTCTAAGGTTGGAATGCCTACACCTATTCGTGGGACAGTAGGAGAGGTTTGGGATTGTGCTGGTATACCATGCTCCCCACAACCCAGCATTGTCCCTTCCAGAGCTCTCCAAGTTCATCTTGGCAGCACTGTGGAGGTCCCCTCACCTTTCAGTGGTGGGTGGTTTCAACATGTATGCTGGGGCTGGACTGGCCGGAGTGGCTCTGGATTTCATGGAATCCATGGCATCCATGAACCTCTCCCAGCATGCCACTGTTCCCACCCATAGTTCTGGGCACACCCTGGACCTCGTGTTTTCCTCCATGTCTGCGGATTATATTCTTAGGTTTGGTAACCTTGGTTCCCAACCTGTGTCATGATCAGACCACAATTTGCTGACTTTCTCCCTGACAGTTGTTGCACCTGCCCGTGGGGAGCCTGGCCCTTCTGTTTGGGCCTGTACCTGGAGGCTTCTGGACCCTGCACGGTTCTTGGAGGCCTTCGGGGGCATTCCGGATGGTCTGGTCAATGATCCTATCAACACCTTGGTGGATAGATGGGATGGGGATGCCACCAAGGCTGTTGACTGGATCACCCTCAAGCACTTCATCCAATGCTGAGCTCACACTTCACCACGGTTTACTGTGGAGTTATGAGTGATGAAGCAAGAAAGGAGGAGGCTGGAAAGCAGATGGAGGAAGAGGTGTAATGTCAGGGCAATGAGGGAGGCTAAAAGATCTCAAACCTCCATGAGAATTGGTGAGGCCTCAAACTGCCAGACTGAATTGTTCAGGGTAGTTCAGGACCTCTCCAATCCTGGTCAGCAGAGGCTGCCTTCTAGTGATTTCACTAGTGAGTCCTTTGCAGCCCATTTTAAATCTAAGATAGAAGCCTTCCAGGCCAATCTGGACTCCAGTTCCACTAGTCTGTTCCCAAGATTTGCTTGTGCTGCACCCCCTCAGTCTCACTGTTTTGTTGAGTTTGGGCCTGTTACTTCAGCTGAGGCTTCCAGGTTGCTGGCTCATTGCCGGCCTGTGGCCGCTCTGCTCAGCTCTTGCCCATCTTGGTTGATTAAGACCACTGGAGGGAGCATGCTGGAATTGGTGGCTGTGATCACGTCTGCCTCCTTCAGGGACAGAATTCTTTCCATTCTCTTGAAGGGGACTGTGATCCAGCCCATTCTTAAAAGACCCAGATTGGCTGCGGACGATCTGTCCAACTATCGTCTGGTAACCAATGTTCCCTTCATGGGCAAGGTGATTGAATGTGGTGGCCATGTTGGTGGTTGGTGCGGGCAGGTATTACTGCATCACCCCCACCCTGGCTCGCCTGCATCGGCTACCCATTGCCAATGGTTCATGGTACTAGTTTTGGTTTACAAAACCCTCCATGGCTTGGGACCTGACTATCTGGGGGAGCAGATCTCCCAGAGGTCAGTTTCGTACTGACTGACCAGAGCTTCACTCACCTTTTTGCTTTGGGTGGCCAGTCCGAGGGAGGCCCATAGGGTTTCCGCCCGTAATTGGGCCTTCTTGGTGGCTGTCCCAGCACTTTCGAATAAGCTGCCATCAGACCCTTAGGAAAGCCTTGAAACCTTTGTGGAAACCTTTGGTGATCACTGAGCGTACGACCATGAGTTGTTGTTGGTTGTATTATTTTGTCCCTGCCCTTCTTTCCGGATTCTCTGTTGCCGTATTATTTTTGTTATTGTTTTTAGTTTTATATTTTGTTTTGTTCATTATGGGAGTTGAGTTTGGGTTTGTTGTGTTTGTTATTTGTTGTATACCACCCAGAATTCCCAAAGACAAAAATAAAATAAAATAAAATAAAATAAAATAAAATAAAATAAAATAAAA
>JAHTLZ010000074.1:16650577-16663819 GCA_023846285.1 Phrynocephalus versicolor | reverse complement strand
TGAGCACAGTTTTACCTGCAGTACAGGCATTTAACCACTGCACCACGGGGCTCGTTTAAGCTACTTTTTGCATCTTTACATAGTTTTTTTAATTTCCTCTGTCAGGGGCTTTGTTCTTTCTTTTTTTACATGCAGAGTTCTCTCCCCCCCTCTCCCTCTCTCTCCTTCCCTCCCTCCCCCCCCTCTCTCTCTTTTGAAAGGCAAGTCAGGCACTTCCTTGAAAATGTCTATCTTCAACTTTTGTGTCATGTTTTCTACATAAATGATTATAAAGTTGTTCTGCCCACTTGTATACAGTACTTCTGGAAAAGAGGTTTCTTGATGCTGGAAATGCTGTGCCTGGTCCCATTCTTAACTTTTTTTAATTAAAAAAAACCACTTAGGGCGTTTATACACGACCCCTAAGCTCCGCGGCAAAGGGCTGCAAGCTCCGGACCTTAAAATGTTTCCCCACCAGGTCCGGAGTTTGCAGACATTTAAGTGCGGCCCCACCCACCTAAGCGCGACCCAACGCACCTTTCAAGTACCTGCTTTTGGGAGGTGAAAAATATTTGATGCGGAGAGTGCCTGAGCTCTCCTCGCTTCTTTTTGTTGTTTTTTTTACCTCCGCCCCTTTAAGAGCAGCCAGGAAGTAAGACCAGGGCTCGGAGCAAGCTTCCACGCACGGGAGGTAAGGGTTTCTTCTTTTGTCTCTGTTTAAGGCTTTTCCCCCTCCCTCCCCTCACGCAGACAGAACAAGGAAGTGCGGAGCGGGTGGGGACGGAGGAACAGCAACGAACCCTCAAGATCTCTGGTCCGAATTCAAGGGACCAGCGGATCTGAGGGGTTGTGTAAAAAGGCCCTTAGTAGCATATTACTGAAATGAGGTTCCTTGTGAGCTAATTTCATTGGGAATCTGGTGGGAAGCCATGGACAAAAACAAAACCCCAGATATACCCTTAACACATGATGTTCCTGCCTTGGGCATTCTATCCTCCTAGGAAAGATGGCAGATAGGCTGTATGTGGAGCTGTTGCCATAGCTATGAGCAGTGAGAGGACTTTTTTTAAAAGCTTAGGATGCAGGACGCCTGAGGGGGATATGATTGAGACATACAAAATAATGCAGGGCATGAGTAAAGTGGATAGAGGGACATTCTTTTCCCTCTCACAAAATACCAGAACTAGGGCACTTCCCCTCAAATTGAGGGCTGGCAGAGTAAGAACAGACAAAAGAAAATATTTTTTCACCCAGCTCGTTGTTAGTCTTTGGAACTAAGTGCCACAGGATGTGGTGATGGCATCTGGCTTGGATGCCTTCAAAAGGGGATTGGACAGATTCCTGGAGAAAAGTCCATCACAGGTTACAAACCATGACGGAGATGTGTAATTTCCAGGTTTAAAACCAGGGTACTTCAAGGACCAGATGCAGGGGAGTGGTATCAGGAGACAGATATCTAGTCACGTGCGCTCCCAGACGCATCTGGTGAGGCCACTGTGAGATACAGGAAGGTGGATTAGATGAGCCTTTGGCCTGATCCAGCATGGCTCTTCTTATGTTCTTATGTTCTTAGGATGAAGGGCACTGTAATTTCCTTCCCCTCATCTATGCCAACCACACCTCTGCTAAAACCACTTGGAGATCACCACTGGCAGAATAAGAGAGGGGAATACTTCATTAGAAACATAGTATCAGGAGAACACAGCTTGGTTTTATTTCAGAGGGAAGTTGCAGAGTCCCAACTGGTGAGGATGCTGTATTCAGTTGCTCAGCCACCTCTCATTTCAGTTTCTGGGTCCCACGGCATACGGCCTCAAATTTCTTTGAAGGTCTTTTTGCAATTTATACCCACTGTCACAATCATATATACGAGGCTCTTGGACATCTTCATATAAGAACAACCCAACTAGCTCTCTGGATAGCTACGCTCGATGACCTCTCTGTCCCCAGGCAGCCCTCAGGATTGTTATGGAGAGGGCTTCCTTCCATGCATTTAGGGAAATTGCCCTGTGATGGGGGGGGGGTTAATGCTGTGCCCCCTGCTTGGACCTCCAAGCACCGCCAAGAGCTGTCTGTCTGAAGACTGGAACACAAATACCTGCATGGTATAAAGTAGCATCCTTAATTTTTTCACAGACTCAAACAAACAAAAGGGATGGAGAAACCCATGACCACTATACAGTGGTACCTTGTATAAAGGAATTTATTAGTTCCAAATGAAATTATGTTAAGCAAATGTTCCTTTATACAAATTTCCCATAGGAATGCATTGAAAATGGAGTAATCCCATTTTTATGTTGTACAGATTTGCCCCATAGGTGATTATGTTAAGCAAATTTCCCCTATCTCTGGAATTTTTTATGTTGTACAAATTTTATGTTACACAAACTGTTTGTTATACAAGGGTTCACTGTATTTAGGAAGCAAGTGAGCTGAAGATTTGCTGTGGTTAAGTGGACAGTCCACAGGGTGGAGCTCTTCTACTTTTAATATAAACTGAAATCCTAGTCCTTCATTAGCATAGTTGTTGTAATAACAAAGAGCTTTTTGGAGAGAGATTTTTGGTTAACACAGTTGTATGTTCCCTGCCTAGCTCAAAGACCAATAAGTTTGCAAGTGGGATGTTTGAATAGCTGGCATAAAAAGAACTGGATATATAAGTATGAGAATCGCGCTCCCCCACCGCCACCAACATTTCCACATGTATATGCTACTGAAACAGTTCCAGGGGCTGCCACTCCATGCAAGAATAGCCTGCCAGGAATGCATTTGTTGTTTGGGCTGATTGCCATTCTGTGGCAGATTCCTGTAAAACGTTGTAGTCTTTGGATCAGTTGTGGTGGTTATTCAGTGCAAGAAACAGCCTTCCGTTGAACAAGGGGTGGGGGGTTGGCCTGTATTGTTGAAACAAATTAGCAGCAGCTTTACAGTGTGTCTGGCAGATTTCTTTCCATCGGAAGCAGGGTGAGTGAGGGTTTGTCATGGGTGCTTGTATCTCTGAATATCCTCTAGTGAGCTTGTTCTGGGGAGAACATGGAGCTAGGTCAATGATGGCAAACCTTTTAGAGACCAAGTGCCTAAACAGCAATTCAAAACCCAATAATTTTTCGCAAAGTTTGTTGTTAACTGCCTGGAATTCCTTTGGAAGGTGGGCAGTAAACAAACAAACAAACAAACAAACAAACCTGAATACAGGTGGCTGTAAAGGGGTGATGTTGGGTGCCCACAGAAAGGGCTCTGAGTGCCACCTTTGGCACCCATGCCGTAGGTTTGCCAACACTGATCTCAGTTATACTCCTTATTCCTACAAGGAGGACAACTTTGCTACCAGGCAAATCCTGACTTCTCAGGTCGCATGATGATTATAGTTTCTGCAACTGAATGTCAGAAAAGCCTCAATAACCATGCCCAAACATGGCTATTGCCATATTTCTTACCCTTGGCATGTGTGTCCTAATGTTCTCCATGTTTGGGACCATGATGCCCTCTTATATGAAGGCCCGTTCCTCTTCATATTTTGACCTGGCCACTCCTCAACCTGGCATGGAAAGCCAATGCTAGCAAGGCCAAATCGAACTGATGTAATCAAACTTGTTCACAGCTGACACCAGTCTGGCTGACACATTCTGCACCCACTGGAGTCTCTGAGCCAGCCTCAAGGGTGGCCCCACATAGAGAGTGTTACAGTAATCAAGATTAGAGATTGCCAGAAGATGAGTGCTATATAAAGGCAAAGTGTTCATAGAAAGATAACTGGGCTGCCATAAATAACACAGTGGTTGGTCTTGCAAGGGCTTAGTGTCATGTCCTTTGTGTGATGAGTATGCAATGAATCTTCATATATGGCTTCATGCAAGCATAATTCCCTTTCCAAGAATGGATTTCCCATTCTGGGTATTGACCCATGTTAGTGTTAGGATTTGATAAGCATGAGAAAAAAAAAATCAAAATTATTATAAGCATTAAAATATTAACAGACCTGAATATGCTGACAAGGTATAAGGTCAAAATGACCCGGCAGGACTTGGCATAACAGCTGAGACTTGGCACGATCTTACAGTGTGGGGGTGCCAATCTCCCGAAGAACAACATGGCAGTTAGCCATAGAGATAGGCACGAGTCAGCGAAAATTTCATTTTTGTTTTCATTTTTTTGTTTTGTTTCGTAAAGAAAACAAAAAAAAATTCAGAAGCAAAACGACAACGGAAACGAAACGAAAAATTTTGCTGTGTTTTTCGTTTTCGTTACGGCAGACACATTGCATTGAAAAGAATGCTAACGAAACGAAAAAAATTGTTTTTGTTTTTGTTTTTTTCGTTTCGTTTTGTAGGCTTTGATGGCCAACCGGCTATGAGCTAATGAACAGGCACATGTAGGTACGTGTGGGCACGTGCAGGGGCGTACAAAATATGTCAGTCTTATATCATACAAACCACACAGAAGAGTATATAACCATCATGGGAAGCCATTTAAGTCTTTATCCAGACCAGCTAGGTTGATCCGTGCAATGGATCAACCCGGGTGAACTCTGAACCCTTAGGCATAGGCTTAAGTATTTCTACTAATGATATCTATGTTTTGTGTACTGCTTGCTTGCTAAATACTTTCTGTATTTCTGTATTCTTGTGAATGTCTAATAAAACCCTTGATATATATAACTAACTCAGCGTGGCAATTTTGAGGAACCACCAAAACCTAACAATGGTGCATTGGCAATTTTTAAAGGAACAATTTAAACTTAACATTAGCGCTCAGTAAGAGAGAGTTCTCATCCTTAATATATCCATAGTAAGCAGATACAGCAAATACCTTTCCGTCCTTTTGCAATTTAGCTACAGTGTAGTTCTGTGAAAAGAAAATATTTCTGTCCATTTTTTGAAGCATTAAATAAAATTTGCACATTGCATATTCAGGATGAAAATAATCTGGGGTTTAATACATCACATTGCTCAAGAAACCAAAGCTTGGCAGGCTCCTCCATCCCTTGTTAGATCTGCCAGCAGAAGGAAGTCACTGCAGGTGGTACTCCTGTAATGCCTAGGGGTTCTTTGGAGAGAGGATCTTAGACTGGATTCCCTCCATTTAAAGCAGTGGTTCTCAACCTGTGGGTCCCCAGATATTCCTGAACTGCAACTCCCAGAAATTCCTTCCAGCACAATGAGTGGTGGAGGCTTCTAGGAGTTGCAGTCCAAGAACATCTGGGGACCCAGCAGTTGAGAAACACTGATTTCAAGGTTAATAGTCCTGGAGGGAAATGTCTGCATCATCTGGCAACAGTCAAGTGTTCTGTTTTCAGCAGTCTCTGCCCATGAGCTTCTGGGGAGATTCGTGTGCAGGAGATGGCAGGGCTTTCTCTTTAGGTAACTGTGAACCAGACATATTATGTTGCGGAGACCCCATTTAGCTATTGCGGCTGGTAGTCACTGAGAAGTGAGATGTATATCGCGCTGCTGCTATGACAAGGTCTCTTACTCAGGATGCCCGTCAGCCAGGCTTGCCCTCTTCTGTCCTTAATTTCCCATTGTTTCCCTCAACAACATTCAGCATTTTATGCCCCCCCCCCACCTGTCCAATCCTCACTGGATGTATTTGCTTCTGGCTCTATTTCCTCCACCCCCTCAAAGAGTTTTTATACTTCTGTTGGTTTAGAGATTTCCCTAGGTGTGCTGCTAATACCTCCCTGTTGTCCCAGCTTGCTTATCTTCTGGATATATAAGGAGCAGCTCTTAAGATAATCAAGTTGAAACTGAGTTTGGGGTGCTCTTTCACCATTAGTGATCCTTAGGTAGGGGATAATATAACAGGGGGAATGGACCATTAATTATTTAAGACAAGGAAACATATGGTTGTACATGGCCCCACCTCTGCCTCGTCCAGCTCTGATATCCTTTTGAAGTTGGGCCAAACTAAATTCCTATTCCCCACTGCTGGAATAAACAAGCAGAGAGATTGAATTGTTTTTAGTTTCTGCTGAAATTACCTGGACTTTAGCCTGTATCCAAAATGTTTGTGGCAGTGTGGACTTTTTCACCACCACCACTGGCAAGGGATGGGCACGAAACAGAAAAATATAATTTTGTTTCATTTTGTTTCGTTTCGCATTCCATTTTGGTTTTGTTTCATAAGTAATGATTTTTTTAAAAAAAATATTGCAAAACAAAATGAGAAACAAAAAGTGCTACTGCCACCCAGCTGGTTTTTCAATAGCTGGGTCTGTGGAAAGAGGGGCCGAGGGGGAGTAAAGCTGTCATGCTCCCCACAGCCAGAGCTGTCAAAAACCAGCTGGGTGGTGGCAGCTTAGAACTGGTGGAGAGCAATGAGGGCTGACAGCTTTTGAATCCCCCACCACACCAGTACACTCACTGGTGCAACAGGGGAATTCAAAAGCCTCCAGCCTTTCTCCGCTAACTGGTTTTTCTGAGCCAGACAAGCATTGGGTGACCACCCAATGCTCACCTGACTCAGAAGGAGAGGGGTGAGCCAGGTGAGCATTGGGTGGTTGCCTGATACTTGCCTGGCTCAAAAGACCACTTCAAAAGCCTCTATTCCTCTACCACTCTCTGGTTCAGTGGAGGGCTAGAGGCTTTTGAAGCTGGAAATTCAAAAGCCTCCAACCCTTCTACCACTCTCCTTCTGAGCCAGGTGAGTGTTGGGTGGTGACATGATGCTCAACTGGCTCAGAAGAACCAGGAGCAGGCAGCAGTACATTTTTTTAAATTCACCACTGCCTGCTTCCTTCTCCTGTGCTCCCCCATCCTCCCAGGGGGGGTTTCTGGATAGGGAGGGCTGTGGGCAGTTGAGACTGATCCCACTGTCAGCAGCCCTCCCTGTCCAGAAAACCTACCTTGGAGGAGAACTGAGCAGGGAGCGGTAAATTCAAATGGATCACTGTTTGAATTTACTACGGCCTGCTGCATTCTCCTGAGCTTCCCTGTCTCCCAGCTGGAATTTTTGACAGCTCCAGCTGTCACAACCAGCTGGGAGGTGGTGATGAGAACTGAACAGGGAAAGAGCTGCTGGATCTCACTGCATGAAGCGAGTTCTGGCAGCGGTTACCCAGTTTGATTCCTCTGAACCGAAAGCATCATTTCATTTCCATTCGTGGCAACATGCTGCCTGCTGTTTCATTTCATTTTGAAACGTGTTGAAACCTTATGAAAAAGCAAAACAGTGTGTCGTTTTTTGTTAGGTGCCCATTCCTACCACTGGCCCTTCCTCCTTCTTGGGCTCCCTGATGCTGCCACAGGTTACCTCTGCCACCACCCTCTCTGTTTCTGATTAGCTGCAATCCACCCAGCCACGATGGGTGGTATTCACATAGGTGGAATCAATTCCAATGGATCAATTCCAGACCACCTTTAAATAAACAGACCTGTGGAAGAGGAACAGAGAAACCTGCTCTGTTGGAACAGTGCTTCATGCATGCACATGCCTCCTGTGGGTGTTACAATTTAAACTGTGGCAGTTGTTTTTTTTTTTAAAGGAGAATCTAGTACAACAATGAGTTTTATTGTCAGTGAGATGGAGCCCCAAATGTGGTCAGACATACAGGAGCATGTTGAATAGCTGTCATAATTATGGTTGAAGAAAGGGTATTGGTTGCAATTGTCTTGTCAAGTTCCTTTAACGTTTAAGAATGGTTTCAAGTTGACTCTGTACCTAAGTTGGCTGGATAGGTGAATGAGTTAGGTACCTGGCTACAGTGCCAGAGCTTGGGAGTCTGATTCTCCTCTCTGTCTCCAGGGAGGAGAGCCACCCTGTGTGGCCTTGAAAAATCCAAGGGTGCCTCTAGAAGAAGAAAATTGAAAACCACTTGTAAGTATTCTCTACCTAGAAAACTCTGGAGAGGGTCATTGTAAGTCAGAATTAACTTCAAGGTGGTGGCAGTATTGATGATGACGAAAGCTAACTCTAAGGGTGGACCTGTTTCAAAAACAGATTGCGTGTGCCAGAAATACTTTCCCAGTCTGTTATTTTATAGTTAACTCTTCATTCCAACAAGGGAGTTACAACCCCCTCCCAAAAGTAACATGATCAAAGAAAAGTTGATCCGTATCATCCCATTGTACTAAATTATTTTTGAAAGGTGCTGAAAAAACAGCTTGTCAAACTAAACTCTGCCAGAATGTGATCAGTAGCCTTCGTGTTCCTGAAAATTAGATTTTGTGTGTTTGGATAGTACATTTCTCAAATGTTAGAGGAGAGTGGATGAATCATCTTATTGTGTGTAGATCATGGAGAACAAGAAGTTGCAAAGGTGTGGGAGGTGCTTCAGTAAGCAACAGGCAAGCTTTTTACACATCTTCAGCTCATGTCCGCATTTGCAGGCAAGACACAAAAGGAAAGTATCAGGATTCAGGACTTGGCAGTTTGGGGCAAGTTAGTCCTTTTATGGCATGCAAATAACATACGTGTATAAACAAGAAAGAAAAGGAGTTCGGTTTATAGCTCTATTTCTGGGTGCAAAATCTAAAAAATATAAAATATCAAAATTTCATATAAAATACAGCAATTGGCACAAAACAGCATAAAGAATTGAAAAGTCTTGTTCAGGAGAATATTGATTATAGCAAAAAATTGTGGGTGTCTCAGATTTATGGCTCCATGGCAACTCTGTGTGTAAACAGCAACAATCTTATTTACAGGAAAATGTTAGATGAATACTAGTCCATCTTTGCTCATCTTTCAAAAATATATCACTACTAAAATTTAAAATACAGGTGTACCTAGAAAATAAGCATGAGCCCAAAATGATATACTACAGTAAAAGCATTAAAAACATTTTAGTCACAATTGAGTTGTTAAGCAGAGGAGATTCATTGATGTGATTTTATTTGTGACCAGCATTGGATTTAGGCCTCCAATGATCTGAAAGTAAAGACAGGCAGAAGCAAAAGAATCTAATAAAATTTAAAAGCAGCAAGTATAAAACCCATAAACGCAACCATTGAAATCACACACTGAAGGAGAGGACCTTTTCTTTGGTGGATGGAGAACTGAATTAGTCAAGATAAGGTGGCCTCCAAGAATCATTGGTTTAAATCTAAACCAAAGTGCCAGCTGGATTTATAGCAGACTCAATGTCCAGATTCTAAGTCAACACTTTTGTGTGTCACACTAGGTCTGCTCCAGTTGGGATTAGCAAGTGGCTATAAGTCCATTGGCCATAAGTGTGGGAATTCATTTTTCTGGAGCTTTACTTAGTCTACAGGAAGGCTATGCCGAAACACACTCTCATTAACAAAATGAAAGGATGTCTTATTTCTCCTGTGCATCATTGTTTCCATAGCCTCCTGGCATTTGCACAGTATGGGTGCACTTTTTTTGAAAAGCACATTTTTCCATGTTTTATCTAGCCCCCCTCTGTTTCCAGGGGCCCTAGGGTGTTTCCAGTGTGCCACAATTTCCAGCTGGCTGCAGCTAAGGCATACTTTATTAGAATTCTGGGTTGCTGTTAAGGGTTGACGATGGCAAGGCCGACAGATGGGTCACCCTCCAGTTGCAAAGAAATCCGGCACTCAGTAACAGAATGAATTGCTTCCTAATGCTACAAAGCACAGGAAAAAGAGGATACAGTAAAATAGCCACAGGAATTTTTTTCTCCTGAATGTTTTAAATTACTGCCATGTATACAGATGGATGTACGCTGAGCTTGTCAGCAAAATGTTTAGCACAAATGTTTCTATCAAGAAGCACTTGCTACCAGCTGTGCATCTCAGAACCTCTGCATTTTTCTAGTGGAGAGCTTCCTTGTGCCACCAGACAGTTCAGATTGTTCCAAAATGTGCACACCCTAACAATGGAAGAATACTATAAAGCCAATGAGATATCAATCTTCAATAATGTTTTCAAGCCGAAGGAATTGTGAAATCCTTCTAAGAGCAGAGTTCTCAGCCTTGGGTAATCCGCAAATTCTTGGGCCATAACTTCCAGAAATCCTCACTAGCACAACTTCTAGGAATTTCAGTCCAACAACACCTGGGTTACTTAAGATTGAGAACCATTGCTCTAACTGTGGACCCCCCCCTTTCCTGGAAACTGTGTGGAGCTGTCAATTTTATAAGGGCAACAAGGTCAGAAAATACCAGGTACTGTATATTCTTAAGTAGGTGGTGTGCTTGTCTAGGTTGTTACATCCCCCCTTGTTAAGTGTGTCCCCCCCAAGTCATTTGCACAGCATTAACATTTGTCAGAGTTTGTGATTGCTGAGTGTATCCTACATTTGTGCTGTAACAGCCCAATGTCTGAGGTTCTTCTTCCCACAATGTGTGGGTTTCCAATTGCCCTTGAATAAGATGCAAAAGTTCAAAACATATGTATGGATACACATAGAAGATGTTCAGAGACATTGCAATAGATCATGCTATATTATACTGCAGCATCACTCTATGCAGCCTTCCACTGCCTGAAAGGCTTCTTGAGGACACCCTTGATAGTAGTACATCTTGCTGCTGCATAAAGGGACAAGGCCATCATAAAATGTCAATGGAGCCTTTTATACCTGAAAAACGAAGCTTGCAAGGTGCTGTTCTTTGCTGCATGCCAGTGTCTTTTGGGCAGACACTTTCTCCCATTCAGCTTGCAGATCAATGGGGACCGGAATGATGCTGAGCTCGTGGGCCACGTCCTCTATTGAAGAAGTTGCCGAGGCAGCTCCAGAGGCCACTCGATGGCTCCAGCTCTATATCTATAAGGATCGCGAGGTCACCAAGTCCTTAGTGCAGCGTGCAGAAAAATCAGGCTATCAAGGCATCTTTGTGACTGTGGACACACCCTTTCTTGGGAAGCGCTTAGATGACGTCCGCAACAAGTTTCAACTTCCTCCACATCTCAGGTATTGATGGGCGTTGTTCAATACAGCTCTGCTCAAATCATAGCCTTAAAGGGCATAGCTCTGCAGTATCACTTAGCTACTCAGCATGGCTTTATTTAATGCTGAATGTAGGACCCTCACCTATAATTGCTCTACTAAAAGTAGGTAATGGCACACACACATACACACCACACACAAACACACACTAGGGGTGTAGCATGGAGAGGGCAAGGGGGCGGGGCAACCCAGGTGCAGCAATTAAGGGGTGCCAAATTGCCTATCGACATCCCCGCCGCAGCCCCACCCCCACCCCACCCCACCCCACTATCCAGATTATATTTTGCAATGATGGGGAGCAGAAAAACTGACTGATGCCCTGGGCTCTGGAAGCCCTAGCTATGCTTCTGACTCTCTCTCTCTCTCTCTCTCTCTCTCTCTCTCTCTCTCTCTCTCACACACACACACACACACACACACAAAATCCAGGCTGAGGATAACTTTACCTTCACGAGTATAAACAGTTCAAGAGGACCCTGTCTTCTTTTTTTCCCCCCGCCTATTTAATCTTGGATTTAATTGTTTTTAGGAAATTTGTTGTCTATTGCCTGTATTTGATTTTATCTGTCTTACTTTTATGTTGTTAACTGCCCTGAGTCCCCACTGTGGGAATAGGGTGGTATACAAGAGTTAAAAATAAATAAATAAAATAAATAATAAATAAACTTTACACATGATGCTTAATCTTTTAAGTCTTTAAACTATGCCTTCATGCCAGCTGTTAGGTGGTCCATCAGAACCTGGAGAAGGATTTTTTTTTTTAACTGAAATGTCACAATCCCACCAGGCAGCATAATTCTGGCCTTCCTGGTTAGGGATTTTGGAGAGTCATAGCCCCAAAAAGTAGTTTGCTGAGCTCTGGCCCCTAGACATGCAAGAGAATCTGAGCCACCCCTTCCTTCCAAACATATGTGTTTGAATCACGTTGTATCAGGATTTGATTGATGGGCCAGAAGGATGCGCTTCCCTCTGGCTCTTAAGTGATGGATTCCCCCCCCCCCCCAAATGAAGACATTGCTTGAGATTCTAATCCCCGAATTGTGTTTTTGTAATACTGTATACCCTCTGTGTGTGGTTCTTACACAAGGCCAATGCCCTTTAAAGTTAGGCATGGGAGAAGCAAATTGGGAACGAAGAGAGATGGAGCCCCAGTGTCACGCCTCATGGGATGTCATCCCAGAGGTCCATTTTTTGTAAACCGTTCTGGGTAGTGTAGTTTGCACTAGGAGGGCAGTATAGAAATCAAAATATATAAATAAATAAATCCATTGAGATATCACAAGGCCCCATCTCTGGTTTCAGGTTTGAGCCTTGACATTTCACGGAATGGGCTGCTGTTGAGTTGGCAATGCTCTTTAGTGGCAGGAAGCCCTCAGGCCGCAGGCTTGTCCAAACTTCGGCCCTCCTGATGTTTTGGACCACAATTCGCAGAATTCCAAGCCTGTATTTCCAATGGCAAAGGACTGTGGGAGTTGTGGTCCAAAACATCTGGAGGGCCGAAATTTGGACATGCATGTCACAGGGTCTTCATTAAGTGAAAAAGTATTTGATTCTGAGTAGAACATGGCCCCTGCTGAGTGCCTATTTCCTGACACAGCCACATCTACTTCATGTGCATTTTCTCGCGCCACAGCCATCAGTTGGCGTTGACCTAGAAGACGTTATTTGTTTGTGGGATGGGTCTTTTTGGTTTGTTAGTGCGTTTGTAAAAAGCTGAAGCTTTACTGAGTTTCCGTATTGTATTCCGCCAAATCTTTTTCTCTGCCAAATTTCAGAATGAAAAACTTTGCCACAAATGATCTGGCGTTTTCGTCTGAGAAAGGGTACGGCGAAGACAGTGGCCTGTCCGTTTATGTAGCAGAAGCAATTGATCCGTCCATCAGCTGGGAGGATCTGGGCTGGCTCAGAGGACTGACATCCCTGCCTATTGTCGCTAAAGGCATCCTCAGAGGTTTGTACAACTGCAGAGAAAGGCTCGAGTCAAATGTAACCTATGAGGTCTATTCAGGGAGGTATCGCCTTTTTGGATGGCATATAGGAACAGGTGTGTTTCTGGAGAACCCTATTTGTCCCCACCCCCTTTTAAAATATGCAAACAAACTTACACTGCTCTTTCATACAGGTTACAAAAGGGCACCAGCTCCCTCCCCATTTTATATTTAAAAAGACTAAAATAAGGGTTTTTTGTGTTATGTGCACGAACTAGCACAACATACCACTAGGCAGCTCCAGAATTCTGCAGACATCGGGTTTCATCATAAACCCCTCAGGATTCCATCTGGAAATTAGAAAACTAGTAAATCTCTCTCTCTCTCTCTCTCTCTCTCTCTCTCTCTCTCTCTCTCTCACACACACACACACACACACACACACACACACACACACACACACAC
>JAHTLZ010000074.1:16629978-16650567 GCA_023846285.1 Phrynocephalus versicolor | reverse complement strand
ACACACACACACACACACACACACACACACACACACACACACACACAAAGAGAGAAAGAGAGAGAGAGAGACTCTGTAAATTTTAGCACCCCAGCAAGAGGATTGTTTGACACACAAGTGTTGAAACAAGTGTCCATGTGAGGTATTAAAAGTGTATATACACTGATAGCCAATTCAATGAACAAAGAAGCAAGAGAAGAAAAGAGCATTGTGCTGTCTCTCTTCATAGACCGTGAATGGCACAGTCTCCCCCAATGTATGGCTTTAATGCACGGGGATGCCAACTACTCACTCACTCACTCACTCACTCACTCACTCACTCACTCACTCACTCACTCACTCACTTACTTACTTACTTACTTACTTACTTACTTACTATACCATGCCGTCTAGCAATAGAGCCCACTCTGGGCAGTTTACCAAATGACAAATACAAAATACAAAATAGTATACAATATATATGTAAACAATGCAATTTAATAAAAACAATAAACATAATTAAATCAAATCAAAACAATGGAGGATAAGAAAGTAAGAAAACTAGGTAGAACAAGAAAAGGTAAGAACAGCGAATTATACAGTGGTCCCCCACCCATTCGTGGTTCATATACTGCGGTCCCGCTATATCGCGGGACCGCAGTATATGAAAAAAGGCCCCCTGGGGTAAGGAGGGGAAGGCCTGTTTCAGGCCTCCCTTACTTACTGGCACTGCCCCAAACGGGCCTGTGAGGGATTTCCTGAGCCTTCTGGAGTCCCCCAAAGGCCCGGGAAGGCCCTTGCAGGCCCGTTTGGGGTAGCGCCAGGCTGGGGGTAAATACAAAAGCCCCCAGCTAGGTGCCTCAGGCCTGACCCGACCTGCATCTGTATATCGCTGATTTTCAATTATCGTGGGTCGAGTCAGGTCCGTAACCCCCACAATAGGTGGGGGACCTCTGTAACAGAATAAACAAATACCTGGGGAAAGCCTTTCTATATAGCCACATCATAAGATGTTTCTTAAAAACAGTGTAGGGGCCAAGCAGATCTCAGGTGGGAGTTGATTCCAAAATTAAGGGGCCACCACTGAGAAAACTCAGTTCCTTGTTAATGATTTATGAGCCTGCTTCAGTGATGGCACCCTCAGATGCACCACCTGAGACAATTGGGTACAATGGACAGTGCCTTGCTATAGAAGTCAATGTGGTAATTGATCAGCAGCCAGTACAATGTGGCCAGGATAGGGGTAATATATTGGCATTTACTTAATCCCAAAACTAATTTAGCCACAGAATTCTGCACCAGCTGGAGCCTCCTCATTGATTCCAAGGGCAGTCTCACACAGAGAGCATTGCAGTAGTCTACTCTTGAGACTACGAGTGTATGGACCGACGTGGCAAGAGCACCAGCATAAGATTATAATGCGCAGAATGGACCACTGACGCCACCTGGGCTTCCAGGGAAAGTGCTGGATCCAGTACTACACCCAGACTTTGCACCTCATCCTACGTGGAGAGAGTTGTCCCCCCCCCCCCAAAAAAAACTGAGGGAGCTTCCCAAACCGCCGACACCCAGCACCCCCACCCAGAGGAGCCTGAAGGTTCTGTTTTTGTCTCGAGGCAAGCAATGTGCTGGAATACACATGGTTGTGTGAAGTCCTTCTTTATGTAACACATTCAATGGTTCATTGATTCATATAATCAATCAGTTTGAAAGACCATTCACTCTCTTTCGGTTTGATGTGGAATTAGAAATTATTGTTAGCTTGCCACTAAATGTGAGAGCAGGCGAGAATGGGAAATAGTTGTGTCTGATGTCATGCAAAATCCCATGCTCACCTACATACACTCTCCTCTTGATCTACATGGAATTGCAATGCCCCTCTCTTCATTTCCTTGTTTACAGACATTAATTGGAACATCATGAAGTGATTACCATTCGTTTGTGGTTGAATATGACAATCATTAACTTATCTGCAATATGCAATGGCTCTGATGTTGGTATTGATCACTGATATTAGTATAAAAGAGTGAACTTGGAAAATGTACTTATTTGGACAGTTTGCAGCTAACAAGTTGCTGCTTGAGAAATCCTGGGACGTAATCTGAAAAAACAGCTTTTCCTAACCAAAGTTACTTTTAAAATTAAAACACAGACAATCCCCCATCCTCTCTTATGGACAAATTGTTACTGCAATCAATCAATCGTTTATTGTGGTCATATGACTGGTTCAGAGGAGGGGGGAAAACAAACCACAGCAAAACAGTACAATAAAGAAGAGAGGGAGGCATAGAATGGGGTCACGGAGAAGACATATGCATAGAGTTATTGCATTCATTTTTGACTTTGAGCTTTGAGAGGCATACAATCCAATTAGCATCTTCTTCTGGGTTCTAGGTGTCACAACTTAGCTGCTCAATTGCATTCGTTGGCCAACCTCCTGCAGCTGGGCCCTGATTCTGTGAGCAGATTCGATCAGTTTTATGTATGTCACATTTTTCTACACTGACAGCTGTGACTTGTAAAGCCCCCGAATGTTTCCTTCCCCTCCCCCAGCTGATGATGCCAAAGAAGCAGTGAAGCGTGGTGTAAACGGGATTCTGGTGTCCAATCATGGTGCACGCCAGTTGGATGGGGTTCCAGCCACTGTAAGTATTGAAGGCACCATGCCAGTTTGTCCGAGAGACTGGCAAAATTATTTAAATACAGTGACAGCACTTAAGCAGTTTGTTGTATTTTTCTAAGCAAGGAAAACACATAAGGCCTTCAAGAATATTTTACTGCTGCTGACTTTATAAGCATGTTTATTTAGACTTGGGTTTCTTTGAATTTTGGAAAACCGTATAAAAGGAAAAGAATTTGCATGTGTTGAGTTGGCTGTTGTTTTTTGTTTTTTTGGGGCATTTTCCTTCCAGATGCAGACTTAGAAAAATACTTCCTGACTAAGTCTTAGGTTTGGAAGCTTAATATAGTGAAGCGCTGCTAGCCCTGGATTTTTTTTAAGTGGCATACCTTTTTATGGAATACAGCAGTGCAGTCTGCCTTGCTAGTAAGACAGCCGGAAGGGATAAATCAAGTGTCATAAAACCCTTAGTGTTGCTGTATATGGGTCAAAGTGGCTAAAAGATATCAGATCTTTGAATAAGCTGTATATGATACAAAGGTAAATGCTCACCCCTCTTCATGCTTACCACCAGTAGTTGTGACTTATGGCGCTAGGTGACAGGATTACAGCCACAGGAGAGCTGTGAAAGCAAAGCTGAGTGAATATAAGAGTGAGACTAACTAAATGCCTAGTCAAACCATTAGAGCCTGAAGAACTGTCTAATTCATGCAGCAAATATCCTTTGGGAGCTGTGCTCACGCTCGAACTTCTCTGACTGGGGTGAAGACTTGAACATAGGTGTCTGGTGAGGCTGACAAGCAGGTCCCATCTTCAGCATCTGCCCAGGTTACCTGGTTGGTCCCACCCTTGCCATCCTGCCCATCTGTGGCAGAGCCCCTCCAGGCCTTTTGTGAAGTCATGAAACCCCCTTGTATGTGCTGAGACTTAGTCCTCTTTTTTATTTTAGCCTGGCTTTTCCTTCCCTCCATTTTACAATGGCATACTCCTCTACTGCTGAGTCTTCCACAGATTTGGTTTTATTTCATCTTTTTTTACCTCCAGCCTCTCTGGACTAATATTTCCATCAGATTTTTATTTTTATTTTTTATTTTGGCTGTCTGTCTCACTCATCTTGGAGAATCCTCTGAAACTTTCATTTCAGTCTCAAGGAATCTGGTCCTGTAAGTCTTTCTGCCTCAGTTTTGAGGCCAGGTTTATATAGCTGACAATGTAGCCGAGAATGTTCTATACCATATTTATCTGTAGAAATCATGGCATTTGTTTATTTTCTTCTGCCATGATTCCCTGTTGATCTGATGTGACCTAAATAACTTGCAGGAAGTGAGAATAGTCTTGGGTCATCTCTGGCTACACCTTCAGACACGGGCAAATAAAGAACCTCATTTTCAGTAGGTTGTAAGTATGACACTTAATGGTGCCATTCTACCTCAAACAGGTAGCAGCTGTAGGAGATCTGGAACACACCAGCCATTAGACATCCCCTTATTCTCTCAGAAATTCCCATAGACTGGTGCAGCTTGGTTGGCTCAACTGACCTCAATCCACCTCCTTGTCTGAGTGATCAGTTACCTGAAGGGGAGTGGGAGGAAGGCCACAAGTAGTACTGATGGTGCCACGTGGTTGATTTGGAATGAAGCGTGATGAAGTGCTTCATGCCCATCCCTATGCTAGCTCAAACATTACTGAAGCTCAAGGATGCAGCCATTGTCACAGCACAGTTCAGGTAAAAAGAAGGGAAGCCCTGCTTATTTTTCAACGTTCCTACTAGGGTTGTTTTTGGTTTGGATTTTGCACAGCTTCAGCTGTCTGTCTGCCATATTAGGCTATTTAGGATTGAGCCCAGGAAGACTCAAGAGCTTCTTCATGTGGCAAACTTATAGCAGAATGGTGGCAAACACTTCTGTGTGAGGTTTTCAAGCTTGGGAAAGTGACATCTTTTTGACCAAAATTTAACAATCTGCAGGGTTGGAGAATTTTTGGGAGTTGTAGTCCAGCAGCTCCTTAGGGCCTCATAGACAGGTAATCCCCATCATCTGCTACCTGAGATTCTCTTTAAACTGCAAATTCCAGAAGAAGGCCTACTAGCATCCTTGTGCATGCAAAGTATGCATTCTGCCATTGAGCTGCAGACTTTCTTCCAAGTTTCATAATAAAAAAAATATCCCTGTTTAGAGGCTGACTGAAACACTGGGCTTCTCAAAAACTAGCTACGTGGTTTTGCTTATCCTGGCTTTTGAGAACAAATCAAGCCCAAACTGGTGAATGTTTCTTAGTCTCTAGTTACAGATTGATGAAATGTGTGCTTTAATTATATGACTTCTATCATACACTCAGGTAACAGCACTTGGCACAAGAATCCTGGAGGTGAAAGTGAACATACATATGCGGAAATAGATCCAGATGATTTCTGGCAACAAAGCAAAACCTAAAGGGGATAAGCAACCCTTTTATTGCGTGCCAGACGACTTGAAAATCCCAGTCAAAAGATACATGCAAATTGAATTTGCAAGCTTTGATTCCTCCTATTCCCCCCCCCCCCTTGCCTTCAAAGACTCTTGCCGTTGCTTGTCTCTTTTAGCATTATTTTTTAGGTAAGAAACACTGGTTTATACATCTACATATCCCTTTGTTTTCTTACATACCAACAAATTATGTTTTAGAGAAATGACAGTCATATTTAAGACTGGAAACTTACTTGTCATAAGCGTGTACCTTATCTAATAATGATTTTATACAAAAGGTTCATTCATTTGACATCCAATTTGTAAATAAGGTATGTTCACAGGATTGCCAAAACAGGGCAGCAATACCAAGGATCTAAGGT
Source organism: Phrynocephalus versicolor (assembly GCA_023846285.1). NCBI lineage: Eukaryota > Metazoa > Chordata > Lepidosauria > Squamata > Agamidae > Phrynocephalus > Phrynocephalus versicolor. The sequence continues at coordinate 16,645,141 of JAHTLZ010000074.1, read as the reverse complement.
GTAGTGGATAGAGTCATGAACTAGTACTAGAGACGGGGACTTTCTATTTGTGGAGTGGGGCTCCATTGTGATCATCATGTCAATCACGGAAGGAGTTGGGTTGGGCTTTCCCTACCTCCCTACACAGTTAACCACTATGGGACAGAGGTGGGGGGAGGAAGTCTCCCCACTCAGCCAATGAGTGATCTGCTGTGCAGGGAGGTGAGGAAGAGCCTCACCTCCCTGCACAGGAGGTGCAGCCTCACCTCCCTGCACAGGAGGTGCAGCCTCACCTCCCTGTTATTGGTCCAACCCCAAAGACAACGGAATGGAGAATGGTGAGTGGTCCCACTGGTTCGGACAGGTGGAAATTGGGCCACTGCAGCACCTGTGGTGCCATGCTACAATATGTCTGAAGAAGTGGAAGTATCCATGAAAGCTCACTATATGTCTGAAGAAATGGAAGTGTCCATGAAAGCTTACATTAAATATAATAGTTAGTCTTTATGGTGCAGCATGTTTTTATCTTTTATCTTTTATCTTTTGTTTTAGTTTTGGCCTGGAATGTGGTGCCATGGTTCATGTTTGTATTCATGAGATATAAATACGAAGTGCCCATCTCTAACTAAAACTCACAGGGGTGTGTGGAATGGGTAAAGCTGCTCCTTAAATGACCCACTTAGCTTAAAAGCCCTATTATGGCTGTTGTAAGTTAATTCTGATTTGATGGTACATAAAAACAACAAGGTGAGCAGCTTGAGTTCATTAATATTCTTGGGCTTGCACCTTGAACCACATTCCACCTTGGAGTGGGATTTTTTGGCTTGTTTGTTTCGCATGTCAACTGTACATATTTCTGTATCCATTTCTAAATGAGAAGATCTTTCTTTATAGCTTTCTCCTGCTGTGCCAGATTACCTGTGCTTGGCCAGAGAGTGCTAGACGTTATCAATTGTTCTACCTGACTTGCAAGGAACAGCCTAGGGCAGGGGTACCCAGCTCCAGGTCTTTTGGGACACATGCTGCAAGGTTTCTTGGGAGGTACATGCCCAAGTGGGAATGCACCATTTCCCCCTCCTCCTGGGGCTTTGCCTTGCCCGCGCACCTGTTGCGATCAGTTTTGTGTAGGTCTTGAGAGAACTAGTGTGTGTGGGGGAGGGGGGAGTTGTATGTGCACATACATGAGCCCCCCCCCTCTCGTGTCTGAGACAAAGCCTTGCATGCACACATGCACAACCCTAAAAGCCCACACAGGGACAAAATCTGGTTCAAAAGAAACAAACACCAAAAACGATGGGAAACAATGGGTCAAGAGGAGAGGCCCAGGCGGGGCTGCAAGAGGTGTGTGGGAAATACTGAGTTTTGCGTGTTTCAAAAGCAAGCTCCCCAAACATCCTTCTTATCTATGTAGACCAGAAATATTAGCAGCCAGACAAGAAGAATAAGAAGAGACAAAATTGGTTCACAAAACCATGCGCTCAAAAACTTTTATATGAAGACAAGGGATTGCTAACGGTGAAATGAAAAAGCTCTTTGTTAAAATCATGGCTGAGGAGAGAATTCTACATAACATGTCAGAAGGGTACTAACTGAGGGGAAAATTATTTCAGAGAAAAACAGATTAAGCCACTTTGTGGCAGGAGAGAGGATTTTTATTTGGTTGCCTAAGAACAAGTGAAGAAACAAGTTAATAGCAACAGCAGCCACTGATGTTGTTTCAGTTATAGATAGTCCATGCCGTTAAGAACATAAGAACACAAGAAGAGCCATGCTGGATCAGGCCAAAGGCCCATCTAGTCCAGCTTCCTGTAACTCACAGTGGCCCCACCAAATGCCTCTGGGAGCACATGAGGCTAGATATCTGTCTCCTGATACTACTCCCCTGTATCTGGCCCTTGGGTTACCCTGGTTTTAAGCCTGGAGATTACAGATCTCCATCATGGTTTTTAACCTGTGATGGACTTTTCCTCCAGGAATCTGTCCAATCCCTTTTGGAAGGCATCCAGGCTAGATGCCATCACCACATCTTGTGTGTGGCAGGGAGTTCCACAGACTAACAACATGCCTGAAATACACCAACACTCTCCCTTCTCTGTATATCTGAGTAGGACAAACTTCACAAGGCTCAGGGTGGCTTGTTTTCACTCCCAGCACCTTCACTGGGCTGCACCATGACTACAAGTTTTGAAAATACAGGGGAAGGGGAGGATTAAACCCAAAAGTGATGAAATGTCTACTTCTGGTGAAAGAAAAAAAATTGGGAGAAGCTCATTATAGTCAGGGATGTGGAGATCAATGAAATATTACTGAGAGTTGTCAATGCTATTATTCATTCATTCATTCATTCATTCATTCATTCATTCAGTTAGTTAGTTAGGTAATTACACTTCACTATCTGACCAAAGGTCACTCTCAGTGGTTTACAAAATGCTATTGGAAACATTGATGGGTCTCAAAAATACAAGCAGGGGAAACTTGGATCCTCATGTGTAAAGGAAGCACCAAAAGGCCTTCTACTCATACATGAGTCTTTTTGGGTATCCCTCCTCGATGTGCAGTCCTTGTGTTAGCCTAGGACAGTGTTGGTGAACCAGATGTTTTGGACCACAGCTCCCACAGTCCTTTTAACTGGCAATCTAGGCTCACAATTCTGGGAGTTGTGGTCCAAAACATCTAGAGTGCCAACGGTTTGCCAACACTGACCTAGGAAATAGGCTGGCATAAATATTTGTAGAAAAACAAAATGTGCATTTGTACCCTCAACCCACTCAATTAAACCATGGGCAAAAGTGTTTAAAATATACTTAACCAGCTCCCCTCCTGCCTATCCTTCCCTTATAGATTGAAGTCCTGCCAGAAATAATAGAAGCGGTGGAAGAAAAAGTCGAGGTATTCCTAGATGGTGGAGTCAGAAAAGGCACTGATGTCCTCAAGGCTCTTGCCTTCGGGGCCAGAGCCGTATTCGTTGGGAGGCCTGCAATTTGGGGGCTTGCCTATCAGGTAAGGGAAAGCAGGAGTGAAAATAGTTCCTAGGGTGGCTTCCTGAAAGGGCAAATCTCCATTTTCTCTTTTGAGCCAGGATCTGAATCTGCGGTCGCAGATATGTTATTGTATACTGTGCCTACTCTGCTTTCTTAAAAAAAATAAAAATCCTATTAAATTAAATGGAGACCATCATTTTGTAAGGCTCCTTGCTCTTTGCAGACCTCACTTCCTGCTTTCAGCTCCTGGGCAAAGGGTAGTGGTGGAGGAATCACATCCTTTGAAAACGGTCGTTGACCTCTGAAAAGAGGGATGCCACAGCATGAATGTACGATGCCTCCCTTTTAGCAAAGTGCTTGCTAAAAGGATGATCAGTTGCAATGGATCAAATTCAATGTAAAAAAAAAAAAAAGACAGCAGCTTTTCATAGAGGGTGAGGTAGGCATGGAATCAGGATTCTTGACATGGCAGATAAACCAAGAGCCCAACTTTCTGCCAGTGCTGGAAATCTACATTCATGAATACCTGTTTGTAGATTACAAGCTCCTCCCTGTAATGGCAACTTACATGCTGAAGGCAGATTCTGAAAAAGAACTTGTCATTAAGACTAAATCACAACAGCTATTGCCCTCCGGCTTGGTGGAAAGTCTCACCAGGAAAATAGCCCGCTGTCCTGCTACTTGGAAAAGTGTTGCCAATGCTCAAGTGCTGATCGCCATGGACAAAACCCAATTAAAACCTGTAATAAAAACAAGGAGCATGGAAACAAAATGTGGAAAAATAAAATGAGAGCTGAAGAAAATGGCATTCTGTGTAATTAAAAGCCTACAGACAAGCAGAGGTCTGTCATGTCCATCTAAATCATAGAAAGGAAGAAGTCAGGTCCAGGTCCCTCAGGAAGTTCCAGAATTGAGGTATTTCTGAGAAGTTCCCATCTTCAGTATTCACCAACCTTATATCATTGGTTTTTAGGAAATTATCAAAAAAACGCAAAAAGAAGGCAGTCAGTCAGTTATTCTGGGCCCAAACTGTTCAGGCATCTAAGTTGGGGCACTTTGGTCCTAAATTGTATCTTGAAACAACAACAACCTGGAAGCTAGTGATGTTTTCTGAAGGCCAGTAGAACAGGGTAGGGATGGGAATTTGTTGTATTCTTTGAATGACAGTACATAGAAGTCTGTTGAAATTGCCCAAGCCAAGTTCTGGGGGCTTTATCCCCCCCCCCTCAAGCTTTCTCAAGTGTTTGATAGAACTTACGGCTGCAGCATGAACGAGGAAAAATTCCAGTGAAGAAGGAACTGGCTGGCTGGTGCTAAGCCATGTGGCACTGCAAGGTCTTCTCCTCTCGCTGTTCATCGTAGTTTCCACAGAGGCACCACTGCCGGTTGCCTCTCAGGAAACTACGATACCCCTAATGCTTTGCGCTGTCACTGTGCTTAGCACCACTCAGCTACTTCGTCCTTTGTTGGACTGAGCAATGGAAGGGTTTCCCCACTTCTATTTATACATTTATGCTGTATTTGTAAGTTATGTCAAACACCTGAGAGGGCTTGAGGGGTGGGCAGGGGGAGAGGCTAAAGCCTCCAGATCTTTCACTTGCCAATTCTAGCAATCATCTATAGTTAAAAAAAATTAAAATTAAAACCCTATCCCTTCAAGTGCTTCAAACCCTATTCCCTGAGAAAGTGTCTGCCCACCACATTTTTCCCTAGCTGTGGTTTCCAAATATTTTCAAGAACAATGAGTGAGGCCATTGGTTGGCTTTGGGACAGCCAGAACCCCATCTTGAAGTCCTGATGTGTCCCACTAGCACCAGGTAATGTAAAAGTCATTTATACAGACACAGCCTAATACAGTGTAGCACATGGAAAGATGCATACCGTACACACACGTCTCAGTCACCAAAATAAAAAGCATGCACCCCAGTGTTACCGAAGGATGGAAACTTGGTAATGAGCAGCCTTGGTCGCTCCTTTGAAATGCGCAAATAATAGTGGCTGAAGTTAGTTAGTAGAATATGGCTTCATCTCATATTAGTGTTCCTTGGGCGCAAACCAATGCCTCCATTACCATACTGGGGCCATTTGCTGGTTCATTACTGGGGAACATCTGTGCCTCTATGATCTGTTTTAATTAGGGGGAAGAAGGCGTGAAGGAGGTTCTCCAAATCCTGAAGGAAGAGTTCCGGTTAGCAATGGCACTCTCTGGTAAGGTGCAGAAAATGACAAAATTGTTATTGGCTTGGTCTTTTGCTCTCTGTATATCCTACAAGGGACCGCCCATAAGATGGATCAAGGAATTTTGCATAGAAGAATAATTATATGAATTTCTCACATAATTCTGCATTTGGCTTCTCTGGCAAAGGTCTTTCCAACCTCCTGCTACCTGGTCCTTCTGGCTGGAGATGCCAGAGGTGGAGCTCTCGGTTCACAAAGCCACCTCTCTCCTACCAGTTATGAATGTTTCCCCTTTACACCCTGTAACAGATCTTCAAGGTAGTTTACATAGGGGTGGTGGGGTGGTGGTGAGACTTCTAAAACCAATCTTCCTAGAACAGTACAAATAAAGACCTTAAGTAGGTATGCCATTCTCCAAAATGCAGTTGTCATCAGTTTGACGGGACTAAATAGAGTAGTACCCAGAACTGGTTTGGAGGTGACAATTTAAGTCTTCCCGCTATGTTAGGAGTACCAGAGATAGTTAGCCAGTGTTGCTTTGGGAAGGTGGTATTGCTTTGGAAATAAATCCCCCTCCCTTTTTGTAAAAAATATACTAATTTCCATGGAGAAAAGACGTGGGAGAATCCAGTTATATTTACCTGGTAGCTGAAAGCTAAATACAGGTGTCGCCAGAAAGGCAGGCTGTAACCCAGATCCCTTTCCTGGGATAGTTCTGGTCTATACCTACAAGGTTTCTAAAGACGGGGTCCCTTGGGCCTTATGCTGTAGTTTCCACCAAAGAAGTCCTTTCAATACAAAGAATTGGTGTGTCATTCCATTCCATTCCATTTCTTGAAGCTTTAATGGCATTTAAACAAAGGAAGTGCACAAATAAAGACTAAACAGTTACATAGAACATTATAAAATAAATCTCATCAATGGTTTAACTAAAGTTCACAGAGGGTTGGTGTGTCATTTGGGGCTAGAAAAACTTCGTGAACTAAATTCTAATTCTCTTTTTCCTTCTTTTTCCAGGCTGTCAGAGTGTGAAAGCAATAGACAGAACATTGGTCCGGCAAGATCAGTGGGTTGCGTCCAAGATGTGATGGTCTTTTCTGTCTCAGTTCAAACTTGCAAGGTTACCTCCGCGTCCAGCATCGTCCAGGTGTGGGGGTTCTTTGCCTCTTCCACACAAAGAGGCATAAAATGGCGGTGCCGGGGGGCCATTTTGTGAGGGGCAGTTTATATAAGAGACTGCCCCAACCAGCCCTACATCTTCGTCCTGGCACTGCAGAGACCCCCCCCCCCTCAGGTAGATAATGAAATTAACTGGTCACTTCGGGGCCGGATGGGATTTTTTGACTGCCACCCTGATTGGCCGTGGGTGACAGTGTGTTTTCGCCCATCCCATTATGAACATAGAAGTTAGCATCCCTTCTTAATTCCTGGTCACAACAGTGGGTAGTGCATAGGTCGATAAATTCATCTTGAGATCCCAGACTGGCATCCAATGGGTGCTTAGTAGCCCTCTGGCTGTAAATAGGCTTTGGATTAAAACATAGCCTAAGAAATAAGTAAATTAGGACCAATAATACACCGAGGGCAGCCCAGATGGAATTTAACATGCAATGGGGATCTCAAGGACTATAACCTGGAATATGGGTCTCTTACTGCATGACCAATCCCAACCTATTGCACTACGTAGACTCCCTTATAAATATTTCAATAGTTCTCGAATTTAATAAAGTTGTGGCCCTTGTTTAACCCAAAAGCTGTTGTCTCACCTCTTTATTTCAGTCTGGAAGGGCAAAATCCAGTGTGTAAATTAGGTGTCCCTTTCTCACCAAGAAACAGGAGACGCAAAACAAATGACTCCAATACACATTTCAGCTGGACCAAAAAAGCCCTTATTAGAGATGGGCATGAACCGAAAAAATGGCGATTTGTTTTGGTTCAGTTCGTTTTAGGGTTTGGTTTGGTTCATTTCATTTTTAACAAATTTTTTAGAAAAAAAATTATTTCATTGGTTCGTTGATTCATTATTTGTTTCCCCCCCCCCTTTGCACGATTTAATCAATTTGTCAGCGTGTGGGCAGGAATAAACCTTCTTTTAAAAAAAACGACAGACATTGCAACTGCACAAACTGGACTGGCAGCATCCTCATCCTCATCATCCACATCATCATCATCATCTTACTGGGTGGTGGCAGCGGCAGCGGGGGGATCCTTTTATTTTATTTTATTTTATTTTATTTTTATTTTTTTACTTCCAGGTTCCTGGCCCGCGCTACAGCTGTAGCACAGGGCTTTTTGTTTGTTTGTTTTTTCTTCAAGCGCTGACTGCGCGGCCCCTGGGGCCCAGTTGACACTGGTTTATTTTTAATATTTTTCTTGATTTTAGGGTGCTGATCCAGCCACCCCTGGTACCGGGTCGGTGCTCCTATTTTTAATTTATTTATTTTTTAAAATTTCTTCAAGCACCAACCTTGCGACCCCTGGGGTTGGGTCAGCACTGGTTTTATTTTTAATATTTTTTCTTGATTTTAGGGCACCAACCCAATCACCCCTGGGGCCAGGGCAGCACTCCTTTTAAAATTATTTTTATTTGATTTTTTTTAAACTGCTGACCACGTGGCCGCACTACAGTTGTAGTGTGGGCTGTTAGCTTTTCCCCCCCGGTCACCCTCCCTGAAGCCAAGAAGACTGGACCTCCAAGACCAGCACCAGGTAGGAGACATGTCCTGCGCTGCCATTAACAAATTGAAACTTTTTTTTTTTGGTTCATTTCGTTTCGTTCTAAATCCACTCTGGGGTTCGTTATTCATTTTGTTACGTAATGAAATGAATAACAAATAACGAAACAAACTAAAAGTTTGTTTCATGCCCATCTCTAGCCCTTATGCCTTCTCTTTGATACTTATGGCTATTATGCAAATGTGATATTGAGAGCCTAATTTTTCATGTATACATCAGAAGTTGAAGATGCTAGGAACATTTTGGAAGGTGAATCCATGTCTTTCTTATTCATTGTCAGCCATTTTGAATGATGAAAAGTGTTGCCCAAATAAGAACCCCGCCTGCTCACCACTTAAGAGTGTTCTGAGGTGTTAATGACGGAACCTGCAGGTTTTCTGATGGAAGGAGGCTGACTGAACTGCAGTTGTGTAAATATTAGCAGTGCTGTTTTGAAGCTCTGGAGTGGAAACAGCTGAGCTTCTAAAACAACAGTAAGCACATGTCTGGGAAGGCACTCTATATTAAAAGAAGTGTTGATGTCTGGAGTCCAAAGGATACCCCTTTGGTATTGCTTTAATGATTTAATCATATTCTGGTTTCTAAACTTAACACCTAGCATCATTTTTCCCTTGGCACTAGGACAGAGGAAAGCATAGCACCTTTATAGCGGCTGGAAAGAGAAACGGAGGTGTGCAAAATGCTGTTTGAAACTTCTGTCCACACAGCTCTCCCAGCTGGTTCCTACAGCCCATGAAGTCATCGTTGCATTTAAGATTCCGAACAGCTTTTATGCCTGTCTTCCAGTTATGGCAGGGGTTCCCTTCTCATCAACAGGGAGGCATATACTTCCATGTATAAGATGACCCTCAATTTTTACTTGATCAATTTTAGACAAAAATGAAGTCATATACATAGAAAATACTGTAATCCCGATGTTTCAGTATCTACTGGGGGCAGCTTGGAATGGATGCCCCATAGATACAGGGATTATGCTGTACAGCTTTGTTATCCTACAGCAGGTATGCATTTCTTAGCTCTCTTTCTAAACCATCATGTCCTCTTACATACAAGTTTCATAGGTCTTCAGGATTATACGGTTTGCTAGTGTTTTTACAACACAACAGCCAGATCTACACATCCTTTTTTCATTGTCCCTAAATCTGCAGTCACTCCCGTCATCTGATACACAGATCTGGCTAGATCCAGCATGTACATCTATCAATACATAGCCATAAGAGCATAATAGGACTCCTACGGCCCAAGGCAGCATTCTCCCAAATACCATCTTCCCGGGGGCATCCCAAAGGCAGCTGCCTTGGATTGGACCTTTTTGTGGTGGTCCTAGCAAGCCATGTTCATACAATCTTTAGGGAACTTATAGTAGAGGTAAACTTCAAATCCTGGGGCAGAATCCCACTCTCCTATGGGCTGTTAAGTTCTGTGGTTCTGCAGAATACCATGCCCTCTTGGTGATTTCCCAGCATCTGTACTAGTATGTCTGCCCTAACCATTTTGATGCGGGCTCTGGCCATGACTGCACCTTGAGCCCTTTTCAGAAGTCATATCCAGCTTTTCTGGTGAAAAGACATTTCCACCTTGACTTATAGGAAAGTGGAGACATGAAGTTGATTAGGTAGAATAGACTGATGGATCCATTTCAAGACTGAAGTAAATAACAGAACCAGAATACCTTCTGCAAATATAGTGGCAACACTATAAGTCACAAGTAGAGCTGGACATGAATTGAAAAAATGACATTTCGGTTTTTTGTTTTTTGTTGCGGGTCCATTTTGGTTAATTTTTGTTTTTCGTGAATTTTTTGAAAAAAAATTCATTTCATTTTTTCCTTTTTCCTTTTTCTTTTTTACCCACTTTTTGCACGACTTAAAGCATTTCCGCGTGCGGACTTCCCCCAACGCCCCAGACCAGAGGGAAAACACTAAAAAAATGATGCTGGCAGAGACACAGTATAGACTAGGTACGCAGGGGAGGCTGCAAAGGTAGCGGCAGGCATTGCCCAGTGCGTAAGGCAGACACAGAGTGACTACACTGCAGGGCAGGGGAGTGTACTCACTGGGATGTACGTGCAAACACAGGGAGGCTGCAAGAGAAATCTCTTCTTTCTATCTCCTAAGAGCCAGGCTGCAGCCAGCAGGAACACAGAGACACACACCTCCCTGGATGGCCTAAAGGAACGAGTCGCAGAGACAGCAATCCCACCCTAACTCCCACTGCAGACTGCAAGGAGGACGGAGGGTGCCAAAGCTTTTTATGCCCTCTGTGGCTGCCACACCTACCCAGTCTGCAACCTGGGCATGCTATTGGTTGAAATTGTCCAAGAATTTACATGATCCCATCACATGGCTTGCATCCACCTTGTGGTTGGAATCCATTTTGTGTCATCCTTTAAGGGAAAAGAAAAAATACATTGCGATGGGAGAAAGACAAAAACAAACGTTTTAAGGACCTCAACCCCCTTTTAGGTAATAATTTCAAATAATTATCATTGCTTTTTTGGGGATGTCCAGGGCATTTTAGTACCCAAGAAATCAATATTAGGCATCGGGGAGCCATTTTGGGTCGATGTCCCCTAACTCCTCTTGAAGGAAAAATATACAGCGATCTGAGAAAAGACATAAATGCACATTTTAAGGACCCCAACCCCCCTGGTAGGTATTATTAGGCAGAATAAATAATTATCACTGGGTTTTTACTGATATTCAGGACATTTTTTAACATTTAAAAACAGCTCATTTCATTGTGTGTTGCCATTAACGAAAACAAAATGTAACAAACCTAATTTTTGTGGTTCGGTTTGTTCCAATTTCATCACAATTTTTGTTATTCATTTCGTTACATAACGAAATGAATAACGAATAATGGAACAATTTTGTTTTGTTTTGTGCCCATCCCTAGTCACAAGCACTCTTACTTCCAGAGGTTCTTGGGTAGGAAAGTCAGGTTACACAATGATTTCCAGCCTGGAGTTCCCAGATGATTCTACTAATTCTAGAGGTCCAAGTTAGCATGGTTAATTGTGAGGAATTCTGGGAGATGGAGTCCAATGAACTCAAGCTAAGGATATGTTGGGAGTCACTAATGTAACCCAGCGACGTGAACAAGACATGTTCTGCATTTATGTGCTTGGAACAAGGAACTATGCAAAGTGGTTTCAGGATGTGGCAGAAAGTTCCTCTTCTCCATATGAAGTAAATGTATGCCTTAGCTTTCATCCAGGTTTGAACAAATGTCTGAAAATGGCTTTCTCTCCCACTTAAAATGCTTGTACCAGTGAGAGCAAATGAAGGTTCCCAGTTTAGTAGGATCACATTCTTTGGTATTTCAAGATCAAACCTGGGGACATGGGGATGTTACAGAGGTGGAACTGCCAAGGGCTGAGATGGAAACTGGAACCACCCGATAGTGGGGAAAGGATATCGGATTTGGAACACGTGGAATACGCCAATCCTAGTTAATCCGGTAAAATGGCAATTCGTAGCCAAGCAGAGAGGGAAGGAACCATTTTGGTGACCTGGGTTGTTACCCAGGTTTCCATGGGCCACTCCACCCTGAGATCAAGCATTCTCCTCCTTCAACACTGCTTGCCCTGAGATGTATCCAGAGGAAACACAGCCATATCCTGAGACTTCAGCCCACCAGACACTAGAGATGCAAGGATCCTCTCGACCAGTGGTTCCCAACCTTGTATCCCCAGGTGTTCTTTGACTACAACACCCAGGATCCTTCACCACTAGCTCTGCTAACTAGGGTTTCTGGGAAATGTAGTCCAAGAACTTCGGAATGACATATGATTGGATGCCACGGCTCCAGAATGGAGGGGAGAAAGCTTCTGTCCAGTTAAGCCCCATGTCTTTGTCAACAACTGTTTTATAAACAAACAAAACCAACAACAAAAATGTCATATGGAGTACAATTTGGGGGAAATAATTGAAGAAGTTACAATTAATCTCTTCTGCTCTCACAGAAGCCTTTGTTTTTATTCTGACTGTAGAACGACATCTCCGGGCTATGTCATTTAGAAGTGCAAGTGGGATGGACCCCCCCACCCCCCAATACATTATGAGGAAACAATTCGTGCAGAGAGGGTGCTGGCATACTGGCAAGAAAGCTAGGACTGAGCCTGACTTTGGGATGTGCTAAGCAGTGTTTTGTTTTTACGTGGGGAGAATATTTTGTACACAACTCTGTTCCTTGGAACAATCTGCTACCATCTTAAATAAGAAGACAATCCAAGGCCACAGAACCAATTACAGGGATACCGCTACTTACGAGCGGCTCTACTTACGAGCAATTTGACTTCAGAGTGGAAAACCATTGGCGTTTTATCTGCAGCCTTACAAATTTTAGATTCAGTCTGCTCTACCTACATTTCCTTTTTATTTTTTTCAATTTATTTATTTATTTATTTGATTTTTTAGATACACCTGCTCTACTTATGAGTTGTTCGACTTATGAGCATGCATTCTGAATGGATTAAACTCCTAAGCAGACGTATCACTGTAATTGCAGAGCTTACCATGTGAACACCATGCGCCGCCTGTTCACAGCAACTGCCACCCTGCATGACAGTTAGCTCTCACTGTGTCAGGGCCAACTCTTCTGTGATTCAAAGTGAGTCCAAAACCTCACTCAAGTAGCAGGCTCTGAGGGGGTGGAACTCATAGCTCTGTATTTGCGGTATGATCTTTCTCCACTAGATGCCGTCTTGTAGCCTGAAAATAGTGTGGGCGGATGAAACAGATGACAGGTGATCCATCTCTTTTAATAGTTGAATGGGGAAGGAAGTTTCAGCAGGTGTACCTTGCATTTAAAAGCAGCACCTGGTCCATTTCCCTTTTGGAAGCAAGCATCAAAGATACAGGAAGATTGCTAGTATTTATTCACCCAGTCACCCTATTTGAAAGTGCAGTCGAAGACCTTATCCTGACACTAGTGATGAAATAAGATTCAACAGTTAGTCTGGACGCCTTTTGTGTACATTAAAGGTTGAATGGACTAACACAGTGGTGGTGAACCTTCAGCACTCCAGATGTTTTGGACTACAGCTCCCAGAATTCCAACCCTAAATTGCCAGTGGCAAAGGACTGTGGGAGTTGTGGTCCAAAACACCTGGAATGCCGAAGGTTTGCCACCACTGGACTAACATCTTGTCATTATCTCTTGGGTAGATAAATGTTTTGGGTCAGTCTTGAGCTTTTGTATGACCTCCTGGCTTTCTTCACACCGAAAGGCTATCAGCATTTTTTGCCAGCTACTTGGAGATACTCCGGATGCAGGGGATGCACAGTGATGATGAAATATGAAAGGAAGGGGAGCTGAGGGCATGATCTGGAAAAGAGGCCATAGCCAAATGGTTTGTAAAGTTCCACATGTTATTTATTGGGATTTGTAGAGAGTTGCACAGCAACCAGGCTTCATCTGTACAAAGGCTATGCAAATGTTTCTCAGTTTGTAACAGACAGCAGTTCCTGTTGTTTACAGTACTCATCCTATTTGTCATAGTGTGAATTCTGTGGAATATTAGTTACAGAAAAACATTAGCACTTGTTTATATTAGATATTATAAATTCATAGAAAGGACAGTAGTGTCGTGAGTTGATGTGCCTTCATTCTCATTCCAAAATGTAGCCAAAATTATTTCCACTGCTTAGCTTGAGGAAAGCTGTCTTATATTCCAGCCAAGGAGTAAGTGACAGAGACAATGTGTGCCTAAAGAACAGTGTGAACTTTATTGCTAGAATGAGCTTTTGTCATTTTATAAGCCCTCAGTCAGTTGCCTTTCTGTGAGGTTATTGTACTCCTCTGTGTTAAGAAGTGCATCTGTGACTGATAGCAAGTTGAAGGTCAATGGAGACTGAAATGTTTTTATTCACTGCAACTAGTTAAAAATGACATGAACATTTCAAAGTTTTGCGGCCCTTCTTGGCCATCATTGTTAGGAGGAATATTCCAGATGTTTTGGGGTATGAGCAGCTAAATTAATTGTGTGTATATTTGAAGTCAAAGAAGGGTCCCATTCCTCTATTTAGTAAGCTGAGACAGTGCTGGAATGGTTTAGGTAAAACCAGTACTGTCATAGTTCATACTAGAGATGGGCACGGAACGAATGTTTTTTCGTTTCCGTTACTGTTTGTCGTTTCCATTACGTAACAAAACGACAAACGAAAATTGTGATGAACAGAACCACGAAAATTGTGGTCGTTACATTTTGTTTCTGTTAATGGCGACGAGCAATGAAATGAGCTGTTTTAAATGCTAAAAACCACTCTGGACATCCGTAAAAACACAGTGATAATTATTTATATTGTCTGATAATACCTACCAGGGGGTTGGGGTCCTTAAAACGTTTGTTTTTGTCTTCTATCGCGATGTATTTTTCTTTTCCCTTTAAAATGGATGTCGCACCAGCCACAAAATGGAGGCAAGCCAAGTGATGGGATCATGTTCAACCAATAGCATGCCCAAGTTGCAGACTGGGTGGGTAGGTCTGGCAGCCACAGAGGGCATAAAAAGCTCTGGCAGCCCCCGTCCTCCTTGCAGTCTCTGGTGGGAGTTAGGGTGGGATTGCTGTCTCTGCGACTGTAGCTTCAGTCCTGCAGCCTCCCTGCGTGCGTGCGTGCTGCGTACCTCTCGGTGAGTACCCTCCCTTGCCCCACAGTGCAGTCACTCTGCGGCTGCCTTGCACCCTGGGCAACACCCGCCGCTGCCTTTGCAGCCTCCCTGAGTACCTAGTCTATACTGTGTCTCTGCCAGCATCCATTTTTTTTAGTGTTTTCCCTCTGGTCTGGGGCGTTGGGGTATGCCTGCGCACGGAAATGCTTTAAAAATCGCGCAAAAAGCGTGTAGAAACGACAAACGAAAAAACGAAAAACGGTAATGAAATTTTTCCAAAAATTCACGAAACGAAACGAATCAGACCTCTCAACGACAAACGAAAAACCGAAACACCATTTTTCTGTTTCGTGCCCATCTCTAGTTCATACACAAGGTCCTGGGGACAAGAGCACTTTTCTCCAGATGTAATGCTAATGTACAATGGTAGCATGTTTCCTAATAAACATATATGTATTTATTATAGAGACTGGCATTTGCAGTGCCAAAGAGCAGAGAGACTTTATGTCTAGCCACTGTAGACTAGTCAATTGTTGATTAAGTCTCAATAGCAGAGAGAGATGACTGAAGGAAATGGTGGGTTTGAGTGATATTACTACTCAGATGATATGCTTTAGTTGTGAGGAAATACATACATACATACATACATACATACATACATACATACATACATA
>JAHTLZ010000074.1:16583300-16625263 GCA_023846285.1 Phrynocephalus versicolor | reverse complement strand
CCCCCTCCCGAGCCAAGCTAAACATAGAAGCTCTGTGGCAAAGTATTATTTAATGTTACCTTTTCCACAATACCAGGAGGGAGGGGGGAAATAAAAATAACCACTTTATGTGTGCAACTTGTCTGTCTAACTGAGAACCTCTGAACATTAATAAACGGGAGCTTGAGTCATTCCCCTTTTTGATAAATGAAGCAGTGTGGCTTCTTTTGGGGTCCCGTTGGAGATGCAAGAGGCTCAGGAGATGAAGCCAGCCTGTGGGAAGGCAGGCAGGAATGGTTTTCTGCTTGTTTTGGCTTCCTTGAGTGCCTTCCAGCCTGAAATCAAATACTGGGAGCATATGGGGGGGGGGGAGGCTAGCTTCTGAAGTCATGATTGTGCTCCCAACCTCATCCTAAGGCTCTCGCTGCTTCATAGAGCCCCCTTTCATGTGAAAACTTGGCTTCGGCCCTCCGGGAAGCCCATTTGTAAACACTTTCTCCATCAGAAGGAAGGGCACGCAGGCTTTCCAGAGAAGGCTGCTTGAGCAGAACTGGGCTCTTCCTTGGTCCGTCTAATCCAACTAACATTGTATTGCCGTGCGTCCGTACATCAATAGAGAATGTATCCTATTCAAAGTGTTTTGTTCTGCAGATTTTATTCCCCCCTCCTTTAGTTTTTTTAAAAAATAACATAACTTTTTGTAGGTGGCTGCTGGAAACCATTTGAAGGTGTTCCCCTTCACCCACATTAGTGCACACCTCTGCTGCAGTTTCAGTGGCTGTCATCCCTCCTCCATTTGTTTTGTTCCCTCTCAAGTAATCGTAACCAATCAGGGATCCCATTCTTGGCACCATGGTATCCCAGTTTGGTGTGGCTAGCCAGAGTTCAATATTTTCTATTGGGACTATTGAGAAATGAAGTCCATGAGGCGGAAGGCGGGGCTGGGTGACCTGGTCATACACTGATTCTCACCAATCAGAGATTACTCAAAACCATTTTCTCAGCTTATTTAGTGGTAGAACTACAAACATAATAATCATCAGTGCCTCTGTTGACTGGAGAATTGTGGAAGCGGTTTTCCAGAAGACTAACACTTGCAAGCTCCCTTTTATTTATTTGGGGTTAAGCTTATTTTTGTACTTACTGAAGTGAGTTTTTTAGGGACAATAGTTTTGGATTTCCTGAACTTCAAATCCCATAATTCCCTACTCTGAGAGTTCTATCTGAATTGAAACACATCTTACACACACCTAAATGTGGTTCACCTGGGACAAAAAGCCTGAACTGGAAAGTTTTGAGGCTTCGTTAGGCCTAGTTCAGTCTAACTTCCGGTTCAGAATCAAAGCTCCCAGCTAGCATTGGGATTAGGCATGGGCCTTTCATTTCGGAATGGGTCCAGTTCCAAAACAAATCACAGCAGCACAGATGCTTTTCAGAACTTGGATCCACCCTCTGAAACAAAATCCTCCATTGACTTACCTTGGTTTACCTCATGCAGGGCGGTGTTCCAACCAGGAAGTAGCCTCCAATGCGTAATTGTTCCTTCTCCCTGGTGCTGGCCAATCAGGAGCTGGCAAAGACATGCATCATCCTACCTCCCTGTCTGATTGGCCAGCACCAGGAAGAAGGAACGATGACATGTTGGAGGCTACTTCCTGGTTGGAGGATCAACCCATGCAAGGTAAACCAAGGTAAGTCAATGGGTGATTTGGTTCAGAGGGTGGGTCCAAGTTCCGAACAGCAACTGTGCTGCCGTGATTCCTTTCGGAATTGGACCCATTCTGAAACAAAAGGCCCATGCCTAATTGGGACAGGAACAGGAACCTTGGATGGAGCAAGGACTAGTTAAACCTCAAAAATTTTCTTAGGCCTTTTCTCTCAAGTAAGCCATATTTAGGTGTGTCTTATGTCAAGGATTGCTCCCAGAATTACAAATTATAGGGTGTATAGTTCAGGAAATCCAAAAATCCCATTCCTAGTAGTTTTATTTGCTTTGTTTTCCTAATTGTCATTTTGCGTTTTAGTTGTTAGATGCCATGAGCACAGTTTATAGTACAAAGGTGGGCTATCAATTTGTTTCAAAAATAATATTTGTGCTTTGTTTGGAGTTCTAATTGGGTAAAATTGATGGGCATGAAGTGCTTCATCATCCTTCGGCCCAATACATCTGCACGGCAGCTGCATATTCCTTTCCCCCAGCCTGCTCACTGGTACTGCCACTCATCTGGCTCTGCACACCAGCCAGATCATCGTGCAGTGCTGGTTGCTCAGACAAGGAGGCAGGATCGGGAGTCTGGCTGCACCACTGCTCAGTGGATGGCTGCTGGAGGAGGCGGGGAAGGGAAGCCTGGGCTCCTACCTGGACTAAGCAGCTGGTCCTAGAGGGTGATCTGGCTGGCATCCAGAGGTGGCAAATAGAGGTGCTGGGGGCAGGGATGGGGAGAGCAACATGCAGCAGCTGTGACGAGCAAACAGATTGGGATGAAGCACAACAAGATCTTTTGTGCCCATCTCTACTACTAACGTATTCTGTACAGAGGGATCTTTCTACTTGCTTGTTTAAGTGATTGGAACTAGAGATGGGCACGAAACGAAAAAAATGTTCCGTTATTCGTTATTCATTTTGTTACGTAACAAAACGAATAACGAAAATTGTGATGAAATTGGAACGAACCGAACAGAACCACGAAAATTAGTTTTGTTACATTTCGTTTTCATTAATGGCGACATGCAATGAAATGAGCTGTTATTAAATGTTAAAAAATGTCCTGAATATCCATAAAAACCCAGCAAAAAATATTTATTCTGCCTGATAATACCTACCAGGGGGGGTTGGGGTCCTTAAAATGTGCATTTATGTCTTTTCTTAGATTGCTGTATTTTTTTTTCCTTTAAGGCGAGTTAGGGGACATCAACCCAAAATGGCTCCCAGATGCCTAATATTGATTTCTTGGGTATTAAAATGCCCTGGACATCTGTAAAAATGCAGTGATTATTATTTGAAACTCTTACCTACCAGGGGGTTGCGGTCCTTAAAATGTTTGTTTTTGTCTTTCTCCCATCGCAATGTATTTTTTTCTTTTCCCTTTAAGGATGACACAAAATGGATTCCAGCCACAAGATGGATGCAAACTATGTGATGGGATCATGTAAATTCTTGGACAATTTCAACCAATAGCATGCCCAGGTTGCAGACTGGGTAGGTGTGGCAGCCACAGAGGGCATAAAAAGCTTTGGCAGACCCCGTCCTCCTTGCAGTCTGCAGTGGGAGTTAGGGTGGGATTGCTGTCTCTGCGACTCGTTACTTTAGGCCAGTCAGGCAGGTGTGTGTCTTTGTGTTCCTGCTGGCTGCAGCCTGGCTCTTACGGGAGAGAAAGAAGAGATTTCTCTTGCAGCCTCCCTGTGTGCATGCGTACCTCTTGGTGAGTACCCCCTCCTGCCCCACAGTGCAGTCACTCTGTGGCTGCCTTACGCCCTGGGTAACGCCCGCCACTGCCTTTGCAGCCTCCCTGCGTACCTAGTCTATACTTTGTGTCTGCCAGCATCATTTTTTTTAGTGTTTTCCTTCTGGTCTGGGGCATTGGCGGACGTCCGCATGCGGAAATGCTTTAAGTCGCGGAAAAAGCAGGTAAAAAAAAAAGAAAGAAACAATTTTTTTTTCAAAAAATTCAGGAAAAATGAAAACGAACCAAAATGGACCCGCAATGAAAAACAAAAAACCAAAATGTCATTTTTTTGATTTGTGCCCATCTCTAATTGGAACAGTTTCCTCTCTTTGCTACATCCCTTACTTGTCCATTTGGCCTTGCATCTAGTTTGTTCTGAGTAGCTAATGTGCGTCTTTATCCGGGTCCTGGAGATGTCAAAGTGGTAACTGAATTTAGCAGTCTTTGTTTTCCCCCTGAGATGCAGTCAGGACTTGGGTTTTTAAAAATACTGTACCATAATTCTACCTGATGTTTTACAGTCTCAGTTGGAATACTTCAAAAAACAGCAACCCTAAGACCTTTAAATTTGCTAAGACTTTTAAGGGAAGCTGCAAGGAAATGTGATTCATGCGTTTTCTCAAGGCTTTGTGGATCCTTTTGACAGTCCCAGGCGGCTAAGAGAGCAATATCAAGAGATTCAGAGCAGTCACTCTTCCCCATTATGAGACCGTGGAAGTGTCTGCTTTTTAATTCCGTGAGGGGAAATATTGAACCTTCTGCAACCACCCTGAGAAACCAAGATTCTCAGCTGCCAACATTTCTTCCTGTTACGTCAAGGCATCTAAGAGTATGAAGCTTCACACAAAAATCCTGCTTCCCTTTTCTTCCTCTTTTTTGTTTTGCTCCTGTAATCCCTAGGTAAATGTTAGGCAAACAGTACCCCTCTGCTTTGCACGTTAGAAAAAAGAAAGAAAGAAAGAAACTGATTAAATCTGAAAAGTTTGCAGGCAATTTCAAAAGGGCTGCTGGGCTGTCAGCAAATTCTGGGAGCAGCCATTTTACAGATGGGGGCAATGATGAGAATGCTTGGGCAGTTGACCTCCGTTTAGAACCTCGCAGCTATGGCAAATATTAACAGGTGACTCTTTTTGTTATCTCTGGCAAAACCCTGGAAGGCTCAAGTCAGGCAGGAGTATCTGAACTCTGGGATTCCGTGATGAAACCGTTTTGTGGGTGAGCAGTAGTGGCTGAATGAAGTCATCGTGTTAAGAGCCTCTGCAGAGGGAAACCAAACTCTTCCTTCACTGACCCCTCCCCCTTCCAGACTCTATGATTGTTGCCACCCTGGACTGGGTTTCAACCTGAACACCTGAAGCGCTCCAAAGGGAAGCCTCCTTTCTGCTCCTGGAGCCACAGCCGCATACTCTGTAGAGGGAGGTTGCGACAGAGATAAACAGAGGCAGTGTTTTATGACATGAAGAATAACATGTCAATACAGGGCTTCCCCCTTTCTGCCAGCAGCAAGAGATTTGGGGGGCAAAGCCACAAGGGATAAAAGAGAGCGTTCTGACACCGAGGTCATATACATGTCATATACAAAACAAAGAATCATGAAATAATGGAGTTGGAAGGGATCTCTAAGGCTATCAAGCCCAACCCTCTACTCCATATGGGAATCTAAATCAAAGTCTTTCTCCCAGATAGTTGTCTAATTTTCTCTTGAATGGCTCCAGTGTTGGGAGTGCTCATCAGCTCCTGGGGTAATTGATTCCATGCCATGCTGCTCTAACAGTTAGGAAGTTTTTCCTGACATTCAACCGAAATCTGGCTTCCCATAAGTTGAGCCCATTATTACATGTCCGAAACTCTGGGGTGATTGAGAACAGATCCTGCCTCTCCTTTGTATGACTAGAGCTATCGTATTGCCACTCAGTAGTCTTGTATCATAGGGTTTTCAGTAGAGATGGGCACGACCAGGAAATTTTTTTTTCAAGTTGTCGTTTTTCGGGACGGGTCCGTTTCGGCTCGTTTCCGTTTTTCGTGAAATTTTTCAGAAATTTGTCGTTTCGTCGTGTCGTTTGTCGTTTGTCGTTACCGCCGCGATTTAACGCGACTTGACTTCCAGTTCCCAGAGCATGGGGTTAGGGGGTAAGGGCTAGGCTTAGGGTAATGGTTAAGGTTAGGGTGGGTTAGTGGGCTGTACCTCTGGGTGCCTTTGGCCCACTAAGAACACAGTGTACTGGCGTATGGGTTAGGGTTAGGATTAGGATTAGGATTAGGTTTAGGGTTGGTGGGCTTTTAATGCCCTCTCTGGCACATCCAGAAGTCTCAGCAAAACCTGGCCATGCAATTGGTGGAATGGCTCCAAAAATTTGCATGGTCCCGTCCCATGGCCAGCCCATCATTGCGCGTGCGCAGGTGTAAAAAAATAAAAATAAAATAAAATAAAATCAATGGAGACGTTTTGTTGCAAGAAAAACCCACTGCTGCTACTATAAAAATCAGGCAGTTAAAATACCTAATTTTCACATGTTTCTGTGGTGCTTTGGTGGGTTTTTGGACCACGATTTAAAAAAAATTATTGCGGTCGCCACTTTGGATCCCCACGCACTGCATGGCAAATGGAGACGCTGAGGATGCCCCCTCCCAGCCTGGTACCAGCAAGTCTCAGCATCAGCAAAACCTGGCCATGCGATTGGTGGAATGGCTCCAAAAATTTGCATGGTCCCATCCCATGGCCAACCCATCATTGCGCGTGCGCAGGTGTAAAAAAATAAAAATAAAATAAAATAAAATAAAATAAAATCAATGGAGACGTTTTATTGCAAGAAAAACCCATTGCTGCTACTGTAAAAATTCAAGCATTTAAAATAGCTAATTTTCGCATGTTTCTGTGGTGCTTTGGTGGGTTTTTGGACCACGATTTCAAAAAAAAAAATTGCAGTCGCCATTTTGGATCCCCCCGCACCGCATGGCAAATGGAGACGCCGAGGATGCCCCCTCCCAGCCTGGTACCAGCAGCCCAGGACAGGAGGGGGGGAAGGCTGGAGTGGGGACCCCCCCCCAGAAACCACCCCTCTGGTAGGTGCCCTCAGGCAGGCATATTTTCGCCTGCTTTTTTGGCCGGGAATCGGGGTTTTTTAATTTTTAAAACTTTTTTTCTGTGCCGCTTGGCATCGTGCGATCGCTGCGATGCCAGGAACGGCAACGACAAATCAGACCCAATTTTTCTTTTGTGAGTTCTGGGGGAGTAATTGTTGTTACCGTTTCCGTTGCGTAACGGAAACGAGGGACGGGAACGGAAACGAGAATTTTGTCAAGTCGTGCCCATGTCTGGTTTTCAGTCTTGTGATCATCCTTTTTGCCATCCTCTGAACTTGTTCTGGTTTGTTGTAAAACCACATTAGGGTTTGTTTTTGCTTTGTTGTTTTTTGCTGTCCTCCACCTTTTTTCTTGTTGGAATTGTTTATAGTTATGCCTTTAGGATTTTCTTTTTAAACTCCCATCTATCTTGGACTCCTCCCTCTCCTCAGAGTCTTTTCTCCTGTATGGTCAGTTAAAGCAGTGGCTCACAACCTTGGGTAACCCAGGCTTTCATGGACTGCAATTCTCCTAAACACTGGTGGTGATGGTTAAGTTTTCTGGGAACTGCAGTCCAAGAACACCCAGGTTGGTTAATAGAGGTGGGCATGAAACAGAAAATCCATGTTTCAGGTTCATCTGTTTCGGGCCCACCCTTGGTTCCGTTCGGGATCAGGTTCGTACGAATGTAAAAAAAAAATCGTATGAACCCGGCCCGATACGAACTGGTTTGGGTCCTTACCAGGTGGTGGTAGCAGTGGCAGCAGCTGATCCTGGCCCCTGTGGCAGGGACTTTTTGGTTTGGGGCCAGCACCCTCTTTTTTTCTTCAAGCCCCAAGCCAGTGCCTCGTTGTTCTTTTTCAAGCACCGACCACGCTTGGGACCAGGTCAGTACTGGTTTTATTTTTATTTTTCCTTGAATTTGGAGCGCCGACGTGGCCACCCCTGGGGCTGGGTCGGTGCTCCTTTATATTTTTTATTTTTGTTTGTTTGTTTTTAAAGCACCGACCGCATGGCCCCTGGGGCTGGGTCGGCACTTGTTTTATTTTTTATTTTTATTTTTTATTTCATTTTAGAGGACCGACCTGGCCCCCCTTGGGGCTGGGTTGGCGCTCCCTTTTTAAAATTATTTTATTTTATTTTATTTTATTTTATTTTATTTTATTTTATTTACTGCTGACCATGTGCCCACCTACCAGCTGTACTGCATGCTGGTTGGCTTTCTTTCTTTCTTTCTTTTTACTTTTGCCTGTCCCCATGCCTGTCCAGCAGCCCGTGGGTCGGGTCTGGTGTTCTCGGGCTGGTACCGGGGCCCGCGTGCTGGATCTTTTTTATTTTATTTTACTTTATTTTTTTACTGCTGACCACATGGCCGCCTACCAACTGTAGTGCAGCCGGTTGGCTTCCCCCCCCCCTTTTTCCCTGGAGGCTCCTGGACCCTCCCTGCAGCCAGGACGGAGGACCCCAGGAGCAGCACCAGGTAGGAGACACCGCTGGCAAATGAAATGAACCAAAATGAAAAAGAAATTTCTGTTTTGTTTTGTTTCATTTCTCTTAGAGGGGCAGTTTGTTATTCATTTTGTTATGTAACAAAATGAATAACGAATAACAAAATGAACCACAAGTTCATTTCATGCCCGTCTCTATTAGTTAAGGTTAGGAACCACAGACTTAAAGCAAAGAGACCAGAATTTCTCAGTGTGACTTCACAGTGAGTGAATTGTGAGTAATTTCACATTTCCCTCACTGTGTAGTTGCATCCTAAGAGACGCATTCTTTAGGGATCAGTTGGAATTTTGTTTCAAGTTCATTTTGGACAATATTTATCCAAATTCACCAATCGCTTTGCATTCAGGGTGAAATCAAATGCTGAAGACACTGAAATGAGAAATTATTCATCAGACTCTGGGGTTTGATGACTTTATTCCTAAAGATTTAGCTTCCAATCCCGGTGTATAAATCTGTATTTGTAGTGTTAAATTCCGACTGGCACCTCTGTGTTTCCGGGAAATTCCTTATTATTGAAACCTATATAAGGAGGCAAGTAGAACTTGCAATTTTTCTGTGCCTCAGGTCAGTGCAAACTGTAAATTGCTTTTGTCCAGTGGATGGAACTCTTTCTTCAGCCATTGCAAACAATTTGCTGAAATTAACGGATCACAACTTTGCGAGAGGAAAAAAAAAGATGCTCTGAAAAATCCAAGCGCCGGAGAAAACTCAACTGAACTCCTACTTACAGCTTAATTTGTTGTTAGGTATTTGCTAAGGTTATCCCCAGTTTTATAATTAGACCATTCACTGAGACTGCCACTGTAGGTGCTGACATCAGGAATTAAAAACAGAGATCTATTTTCCTTGCTATGCATCAGTACTGTCTGTGAACACCTATGCTTTCTTCCCTGCCCCTTTGCCTTTACTGGTGGAGAGAGCATAGTGCTTCTCAGGTCTTGGTTCCAGATCGCTTTCAAAGATGACAAATTGCTGAGAAGGATGTTTTCTTCTAATACAGGCTATTTCAGGCCAAAGTGGTCCTTTGGGGTAGCTGGAGCAGAGGGAGGGGAAAGAGAAGGGGTGGAAGGCATAAGGAGACCGTTGGAGGGATTTGTAAAGATCTGCTCTCCTTCTCTCTGTGTCTGGCACAGGAATGCCACCAGCTGTAGCACCATTATAGACAAATGCTTATCGTCACAGGAGGTCCTGTGAATGCGTTTTCTGCTTGTGCCATGATGGCTCTGCTGTTTCCTTTTGAGCTCCTGACACGTTTTCCCCAAGTTTGCTTTCATTGTTCCCTCTACAGAGCCCCTCATCTCTCTAGGGCACTTGGAGGGCAGAACCACAGAGAGCTGGGATTGCAGCTTTTCTCTCATAGCCTTGGGAGACCATAAATCAGCCACAAAAAACAACATTTAATGAAGTGCTTGACTGTTACTTTAAAAAGAAGAAAAAGAAAAAGAAAGAAGCCAGTTCTGGCAAAATCAACCCACTGGCAGGGGAGTCAGAAGCAGCTCTTCAAAGCATAGGGATGGATGGATGTGTGTGTGGAGGCATCCTGGTGTGCTCTGAAAAAAAGGGGGCATGGTTTGCCTTGTAACATATCAGCCAGGTTCACATGAAATTAAACTTCATGTTTCGTCAGCTAACTCTCCACCAGCAGTGTTCCAAAATGCATCTTTGTTTTGTGAAGTGGGTGTGGGAGAAGAGGCCGTGTGTGGGTGTGTAGGTGTTGTGTGTGTGTGTGTGTGGGGGGGATAAGGCACAAATGATTCACTTCCCTCATGCCTGTTGACTGCTGTTGAAATGACCCCATGCTCTTTGGTGGGCTTTAAGTTTTGACAAGGTCAAGTTGGTCAACATGGAAGATGAGATACAAATGCAAAAGTAGGCAATGCCTTTATAAACCACCACCACCACCACCACACAGTACATGAGCTTTTGTGTGTGTGTGTGGGGGGGGGGGGAAACACCACTTCATCAGGTTTGCACACCAGTGTGAAGAACTTCAAGTCCAAACCTTCTTGGCAATAGGTAATTCAGCAGTATGTTAGATGTAAGTCATGTAAACAGTATGGTTGCTCTTTAATGGTTATAGCTGAGGTGGGCTGTAGATTGAATGTAACCTTCTGTTCTGTGGAGAGGGAATGTTTCTTCCACTTAACCAATTTTCCCACCCACCACAGGGTTTCCTTTGAATGATGGGCTTTAGCAAAAAGCCTTTCAAATCAAGCATGTGGTTGCTGTACAAATCCTGAAACAAAGCATGCTGAATGCAAGGCACATAGATGAGGAAATATATTTACTCATTATTTTATAGATATTTTAAGTTTCTACCCTGCCATCTAGTGGTGAACCATGAAGTAATCTGGGCAGTTTACTGCAAAATATGAATTTACTTTATTCTAAGTAAATTGGGGGGGGGGGGAAGAGGCAGCACCCACCTCCACACACAACCCCCCCCCGAGACACATTTCTATACAGAGCTCCAAAACAAGGAGATTGTTTCAAGTTGTTGAAAGTGGTGCATTTTACTACACGTTGTTTTATTAATCAACAATTTATGCCCAGGAAGCAAATAATCTCTTGGTTTTGGGCCCATGTAGAAATATTGCCATGTAAGTTCCATCCTTATGTCTGAGGAAGGGAGCTTGTCCATGAAAGCTCCCAAAGCAATTCGTCATTAAGGTGCCATTATGTTTTTGTCTTCTTTGTTTTGTTGTTGTAATAGTAGTAGTTATTGTTGTTATATAATTCTTTTGTTTTTGGCCTGATCTACTAGCATGGACTAGCACACCTTTTAAAATTAAGACATGTTGTTCATGTGTTGAGGGATCACTGCCCCCAGACTATGGAATGCCCTCCCTAGTGAGACCCACCTGGCACAGATGTTGATAACATTTCGGTGCCAGGTAAAAACCTTCCTGTTCCAGAAGTTTTTAAACTGATGATTGTGGGTCCTGATGACAATTTTAGTGTTGCATTTTAATGTATTGTATTTATTGTATTTATATGTTTTATTGTTCTAATTTTATTGTAATTTTGATGTTTTAATTGTCTGTTTTGATTGTGAGCCTCCCAGAGACCTTTGGGTAGTGGGCAGCATGCAAGTTATATAAATAAGTAAATAAAATAAATAAAACAGTCGCCACTTTTGTCCAGTTTGACCTTTAGTATTCAGGCATCTGGGGATTGGATTTGAATATCGTAAAATCTGCAGTATTACACTCTCTAATCTATGGGTTAACTCTGTGCAAGGGTGTGGCTTACAGAGGCCAATATGGTAATTTAGGGAGAGAGTAGGATTCTATCCTGAATGAACTTGCACCATAACATCAGCTTCTTGTGAATGAAGAGCAAGGTTGCAGCAACAAATTCCCCCTTTGGACCTCACTTTTTCAGTAGGGTGCTGGAAGTACCAGGAGAGGAAATTGAGGCCTTAATAGCAAGGGCTGTGATCTTCCCTCCAAATGTTGGGGAGACAGGGGCAGTCAGCCAAAGGTACCACAGCCTAAACTTTAAAGCCACTTTTTCAGCCAAGAGAAGCTTGGAGGCCATTGTCAATGAAAAGATAGGTTACTGGCGACTGGAGGAAGGGGATCTGCACTCCTCTTGCTCCTCTGAGTTCGCTCCTGTATTTTCAGAACAAAGGCCTGGCAAACAAGTGATGCCTGGTTTGGCAGGAACTGTTAGCAAAATGTTTTATTTATTTATTTATTTATTTATTTATTTATTTATTTATTTATTTATTTATTTATTTATTTGATTTGATTTGATTTGTACCCTACCCATCTGGCGTTCTGGCCACCCTCTACAGGATAAGAGGTTTATTATATCCATGGCATGGAAGAGTTGGACTCAACATGGCAACTTGGCAAGATTGTAGCAAAGGGAAGAGAAGCCAGTAGAGTGGAACCTTGACTTACATACTGCTTGACTTGCATCATATTTGATTTGCAGCAAGAAGGGGCCTGTTTGACTTGAGTCGCAGGCTTTGACTTACATCTCGGAGCCCCGGCACAAGGCACCGGAATTGGGTGGCAGCCACAACCCAGCATCGCGGCTGCCGCCTCCAAACTGCTCCTGCCTTCTTCCCCTCCTCCGGCAGCGGTGGCTTCGGCGAGGCCAGCTCTGAGCACTTGGAGCTGGTCCTCAGCCTTGCCGAAGCCGCCGCTGCTGCCGGAGGAGAAGGGCCGGGAGCTCGGGGCTGGCCTCACTGTTTAGACAGTCGGCTCAGTCTTGTAAAAAATCTGGCTGCAGAAGTCTGGTCCACAATGGAAGCATTTTAGTTGGGGAGCTGTAAAGTTGTGGGACTCTAATGGTAAGCATAGAGTTGTTCAGAACTTGGAATGTCAGGTTAAAAATCAGTAAAACTTAAATGTTAGACATTGTTGCTATGAACATTAAAAAGTGGAGGCATATAACTTGTGGACTATAATTCCACTGCCTCCTCCTCTCTTTGAAGAGACATTTCATTTACATCCCCAGAAGGAATCTCCTATCCCAGTCAAATTTGTGTTAAATTGCTGTTTTCGGGGGGTCTTTTTCATCATCTGGAACGGATTAATCCGCTTTCCCATTACTTTCTATGGGAAACATTCGTTTGACTTAAGTCATGTTTGACTTAAGTCTAGACCACTGGAACGGACTAATGACATAAGTCAAGGTTCCACTGTATCAATAAACTAGATAGCCCTGGTATCTACTTTTATAAGGTTGCTAGTCCTGCTGTTTCTATTATTGATTGAATAGGGAGGAAGTGCATGTGTATAGGAAGAGCAGCAGACACAAACCTCTCAATCCTTGCCTGCCTTTGTAGACTCAAACCGTGGCACAGATATGTAGTTGTCCCCCTTGACTCCAATGCTACAGAATTCTCCACCAGCTATTTTGATGGTCTGCTCATGTATGGTGGGGCTATCTATGCAATTGTAAGAATGGAGTACTGATGCATGTAGTGGGTGAACTGAACAGTAGGGGAGAGAAGCAAACAGACAGCCTATGAGGATCTTTTCCTGAGTGCTTTCTAGAGCTACATGTAGATTGGTACTCTTAGTTTGCTGCTTCCCCTTTCTCTCTCCAAAACGTCTTCAGATTTCTTCCTTCTGCCATCTGGGAAGAAGCAACCTCCCTTGGTTTTTCCATAATGGCTAAATAGACTTGTACTCGTAGTGGATTCTGTCATGAACTGTAAGGTTCCTTCCTCATGTCATACTACTGAAATGGAATTCTTGGAAGCAATGCATGTAATTTTTCAGTTTCTACCCAAGTATGAACTGGGTGGAACTTATTACACCTATTTTAACAGCTATCACCTCAGTGCGTACTTATTGCATTGTGCTAGCATAACCATGCATTTTTCTTTTAGTGAAAATGGATCTCCTGTCCTGAATGAGGAAGTGTGGGGCTAAAATTCTGAAAAACAGGTCATTTAAATTTGGCCACGCGTGTAGAAAGCTGCTCTGTGTTGTTGAGGTTGTGCTGGCTGGTACACTGAATCTAATGCTTCTTGCTGCATTTGCCTCCAAACATTGTGCTTGATATCCAGACATCAATAATATGTAAATCAGCCATTTTAAACACACTAAATTTCAACTTAGTTATGGGTTTCTCTTAACTGAGTTTTTTCCCCCCAATACTGTTTAGGCATTTCCTGCATTTTTTTCATAGGTTTCTAACAATTTCTGCAGGGAAAAAAAACAATTCTAACACATATTCCATCATGGCTTACACAGCATGGAAATTAAGAGAGGTCTTTACAGTTTTCATGCCTTTGGGTATAATTTGTAGGGAGCCTAAGTCTGCTCTTCAATGAAAAGGTTTAATTTTGGGCCTTTTCACACGACCCCTAAAATCCACGGCAAATGGCTCCCAGATCCGGAGCTTAAAATTGTTTCCCCACCACCTCCGGAGTTTACAAAAAATTAAGTGCGACCATGCCCACCTAAGCACATCCCAGCGCACTTTTCAAGTACCTGCTCTCTGGGGGTGAAATTCCTGATGCGGATGTAATGTAGTGAGTGCTGGGCTCTCCTCGCTTCTGTTTGTTCTTTTTTTGCCCCCCACCCCTTTAAGAGATCTGAATGCAGTGCCGGGAGCAAAGCGAGACGGCAGAACGGAGCTGAGCGGCATTCTTTTCTTCCTTTTTTTTCTCCCTCCCCTCACGCAGATAGCAGCCAGGAGTGTGGAGGGGGTGGGAACACAGGAACAGTGACAAACCCCTAAGATCTCTGGTCCAAATTTAAGTGGCCAGCGGATTTTAGGGGTTGTGTGAAAAGGCTCTTTGTTTGCATATGTATATAGAGAACGATGTCGGAACCAGACACACATACAAGGTAGACTGTTGTGTCCTATTAGGGGAGAAAGACTTAAAACAGACACTGTAATGTAATAAAAAGACCAGCTTAAATAAGGTGGGTATGTTTCCTTTTCCGTCTCATCAGATTTTAAAGGAATGCAGATGACAGACCGATATCATTTGGATTCAGGTCCTTCTGTATGTGTACACAGTGAATTGGGAATGCAAAACCTGCTAAATTTGTAGAAGACTGAAAAGATGAGAAGGAACAGTCAGATGCAAACTATGGGTGCCCAGTAGAGATGTTATGCATTATTTGTTTCATTATTTGTTTCATTATTATTTGTTTCATTACGTAATGAAACAAATAATGAACTGTCCCATCTAAGAGAAACGAAACAAAATGAAAAAGAAATTTCCAGTTCATTTTGGTTTGTTTGCGGGTGTCTCCTACCTGGTGCCAGCACCTCAAAAAGCCCCCACTGGGGACTTTTAAACCCCCCAAAATGAATAAAATTAAAAAAGGAGCGCCGACCCAGCCCCAGGGGTGGCTGGGTTGGCGCTCTAAAATAATGAAAAAAATTACAAAAATAAAAGAAGCGCCGACCCATCCCCAGAGGCCGTGCGGTTGGTGCTTGAGAAGAAAAAACGAATAACGAATCAAAATGAACCAACAAAATAAATATTTCAATTTTTTTTATTAAAAATGAAACAAAATGAAATGAACCTTAAAACAAACTGAACCAAAACGAATTGCCATTTTTTCGGTTTGTGCCCATCTCTAGTGCCCAGTACTTGGTATCAACCCTAGACATTAACTATCTCCGTACAGCATGATGTCCATAAGTTGTAATGCTGTGGTTCCAGGAAGGAAGTTTGGCCAGATAATGCAGAAATGCAGCATCTGTGAGAAATATAAAGGACAGCAATTTTAGAACCAGGACAGTAGACGAGAGATGTTATTGGAATTGTAAACAAATGGAGATTTAGAGCGAAGAATCAGTAGTTCTTTCTCAACTCAAAATCTAAAAAGCCAATGATTATTGTGGGACTTTCTCCTGTAAAAAGAACCTAAACCCAATGCATGCATACAGCAGAGCAGCTTCCTGGCTTCTATGCAACTTTCTCATTAATTCTTAAAGAAGTGTGACAGTGTTGAGGTAAGATTGCTCTCTAATTAAGACTGTCACAGTATTTTTGCTTGTAGGTTCTTCTGTTGGATCTCCCCACCTTTGCTGGGTTGGGGGAAAACCCACTAAGGAATAAGCTGTACAGGATCTTCTGTGTCAACACCTAACAGGCCTGTATCTAACGCAGTCACATAAAACCAAAAGAGGGAACAAAGCTTCTGAAGGAAAGGGAAGCCCTATGAGTCTGCTTTTGTTCTTAGCCATATTGGGTGTATGTGTGTGGCATTTGATCTCCCAGTACCCGAAGCCCTGTTTGTATCCTGGCTGGATTACTGTAACACACATGATGTGGGGCTGCCTATGGAAAGTATCTGGAAACTTCAGTGGGTCCCAAATGTGGCAGAAAGATTGCTGACTGGGGCTAGTCACAGGGATTACATAACAAACCGTCTTATACCATGTAACAAACCCTATTCTAGCAGCTCCACTGGCTGCCAATCTGTTTCTGGCCACAAAAGAAAGTGCAGGTTCTTTCTAACCTAAAAAGCCCTACACAGCTTGGGCCATGTTTCATCAGCCTGCTTGGCTGTTAAGTTCATCAGGAGAGGCTTTTCTCTTCGCCTAACCACCTTCACGGGTGTGTTTGGTGGGGACATAGAAGGAAGGGCCTTCTCTGTTGCTGCTTTCAGACTTTGGAACTAGAGATGGGCACGACTTAGCGAAATTTCCGTTTCCGTTTTTCGTTTTTGTTACGGAAACGAAACGAAAACGAAAATCGGCTCCAAAATGGACCGAAAATGGAAACGAAACGACTAATTTTGAGCCAATTTTCGTTTTTCGTTACTGGTGGCGCGCAATGAAATGAGCTGTTTTTTAAATGTTAAAAAACGCCCTGGACATCCATAAAAACGCAGCGATAATTATTTATACTGCCTGATAATACCTACCAGGGGGGTGGGGGTCCTTAAAACGTGCATTTATGTCTTTTCTCAGATCGTTGTATTTTTTTCCTTTAAGGGGAGTTAGGGGACATCGACCCAAAATGGCTCCCAGATGCCTAATATTGATTTCTTGGGTATCAAAACGCCCTGGACATCCATTAAAATGCAGCGATAATGCGAGAATTATTTGAAATTATTACCTACCAGGGGGTTGGGGTCCTTAAAACGTTTGGTTTTGTCTTCTCCCATCGCGATGTATTTTTCTTTTCACTTTAAGGATGACAAAATGGATGTCGCCACTCTAGCCACAACATGGAGGCAAGCCATGTGATGGGGTCATGTAAATTCTTGGACAACTTCAACCAATAGCATGCCCAGGTGGCAGACTGGGCAGGTATGGCAGCCACAGAGGGCCAAAAAGCTCTGGCAGCCCCCGGAAATGCTTTAAAATCGCGCAAAAAGTGGGTAGAAACGAAAAACGAAAAACAAAACGACAAATTTTTGAAAAGTTTCGCAAAAACGGAAACGAAACGAATCGGACCCCTAAACGAAAAACGAAAAACGAAAAACCAATTTTTCTGAGTCGTGCCCATCTCTATTTGGAACTCCCTCCGACAGGAGGCCAGGGACACCTCCTCTCTGCTGTCCTTCTGCAACCATGCAAATACCTTTCTCCACAGGCAAGATTTCCCTGAGTGCCTCCGTGCGGCTGTTAAATGGATGGCTTTACTTGATTAGTTTGAATGTGTTTTGGTGTTGCTTATTTTTTTTTATCACAGCATTTATTTGACCCTCTCTTATGTTTGTATGTTTGCTGTGCTTAGCTTTAAATACTGTCTTCTAATGATGGGTCTTTTTTCCAGGAGAAAGGCAGGGTAAAGAATATTTTAAATAAATAAATCAAAATAAATGATTTCTCAGGTACTGTAACCTCTTTAGGAAAACAGGTTGTTTGGAAGCTGCTTCAACATAAGAGGTAGACAGACCCTGGACGTGACATGTTAGTTGTACGAGTGCTATAATTTTTACATGTAACATGATACTGGAACAGCTCAATGCCTACAGTTTAGCAGCAGTATACTACCTCATAGCTAACATCTCACACCTTGGCAACATGATAGGGACGGGAGTTAGCACGTTTTTTTTTAAAGGCTTCGTCTGTTGGAATTACTGTCACTTCCCTTTCCTGGATGTATGGCTGCAAATTTAGTATCCCTAGCAGCCAAATGGATTACAGTGGTTTCTTCTTGTCTTCCTCAAGAGGCCAATACTCAGCTGAGCAGCTGTTTTTGTTATATTACAAAGCTGTAAATTTGAGCGATGAGCACCGACAGCTGTCCTCCTCTCAGTATGAAACAGGTACGGTGGCTTGTATACACTTCACTCATTTTTATATGGAAGGCATGGCCTCAGATGTGTAAGGAAAAAGAATCAAACAGTGTGGAAAGAGGAGTACTTTCTTGGTGGCTGCCTCCAGCCTCTATATGATTTTGTTATGCTGAATTCCAGTGTAATATATGGTATATATACTCTGGAATATTATCCATATGTGATGATTCACACTCTTGCATTTTGCTGTCTGTACGTGTGAGGGACAAACGTCCTTACAAACGATGAAGATCCCATTTGGCAAGATTATTATGACTAGAGCTTTTACGAGTTTCTTTTGTTTGATGGTTTTTTTTTTTTGAGATGCATTCCTGAAGTTTAGCTGAGACATTTATTTTCTTGTTGTTTCTGCTGTTTTGGGCTCCAGGAATTCAAATGTAGAAACTCTACATAATCTTGAGTGAACAAATTTATTTCCTGTTTTCTCGGCAATATAGGATTAGGTTCATCATCAACAGCCTGTAGACGTGATAGCTAAAATGGCAATCCCATTCTTATTTGTTATTTGCTTTTCAACATTATTGGTTTAATTAGTTATAATGTTTTCATTATTTGCTTTATCCAGATACAGAGGCAAGTAAGGAAAACCACCACTTTTTTGTCCTGCTCTTGAACTTCTTTGATTCCTATTGATTGACTGATTGATTGATTAGTTGGTTGGTTGGTTGGTTGTTGCTGTTGCTGTTGTGTCGTTATAGTCCATGTCCATGGAGTTTTCTTCGCAAGAATTCTAGAGTGGCTTGCCAGTTCCTACTCCATGCACCAACAGCACCTGGTATTCCTTGGTGATCACCCATACAAATATTAGCCACTGGACTCATACCATATAACAAGACTGCCATAAGACATAGTGATGGCTGACAACATGGATGGCTTTAAGAGAAAATTAGGTACATTAATGGAACATAGAACTGCTGCAGAGCCAAAAGGTTGGGAGTTCGATTCCCCACTGTGCCTTCTTGACAGGGGCTGGACTCCCTGATCTGTAGGGTATCTTCCAGCTCTGCAGTTCTAAGATTATTATCATACAGCTAGCTACTGGTCAAGATGCCAGCATATCCCTACCAGTACGAGAGGCATACCAGTTGGTAGGGAACATAAAGGGTCTATTGTGCTCATATCCTGTGCGTGGGCTTCATATAGACAACTAATTGGCCAATGTTTGATCAGAAAGTTGCCCTAGTCAGCTCTTGGGTTTCATCCTGCAGAGCTCTAATGTTCTCTAGATAGACCTTGGAATGATTCAGTACATCAGTGACTTTCTTATATTTAAAGTGGTTGCTTCCAATGACATGTCCTAAAGAATTTGCATATGGAAGGAAAGGAGGGAGGGAAGGAGAGAAAATGGTTTCTGTTCCCATCACTGTGCAAAAGCCGTAAATTGTTCCTTACAGCATCCATCAGGGCGAGAGGCAGCTTGCATTTCTTAGAGCAGTGATGGCGAACCTTTGACATTGCATATGTTTTGGACTACAACTCCCACAGTCCTTTGTCATTGGCAATACAGACTTGGAATTCTGGGAGTTGTGGTCCAAAACATCTGGAGTGCTGAAGGTTCACCACCACTGTCTTAGGGTGCTTTTACACGACCCCTAAGATCTGCTGGCCACTTAAATTCGGACCAGAGATCTTGGGGGTTTGTCGTTCTTCCTGTGTCCCCACCCCTCCGCACTCCCTTACTCCTGTCTGCGTGAGGGGAGGGAGAAAAAAAGGGAGCAAAAAATGCAGGCTCACCTCCGTCTTCCAGTTGCAGCCCCAGAAGCAAGCATTCCAGTCTCTTAAAGGGGCGGGGGGCAAACAAACAAACAAACACAAGGCGAGGAGAGCCCTGCACTCACTGCTTTACATCCACATCAGAAATTTTTCACCTTCGGAGACCAGGTACTTTTAAAATGCGCTGGGACGTGCTTACATGGGTGTGGTCGCACTTAATTTTCTTTAAATTCCGGAGCTGGTGGGAAAACAATTAAGCTCCGCATCTGGGAGCCCTTTGCCTCGGATTTTAGGGGTCATGTAAAAGCGCCCTTAGAGAGTGGTTATGGTAATGAAATTAATGAGATGGATTAGTGTTTTTAAAATTAGTTTAAAGTCATATGGTAGTCACATAATTTTGGGGTGAGTGTGCGTTTCATCTTGGGGGGCAGAATATAGTGTTGGATCCTGGCTGAGGGGGCTACACAGGCTTTTGGAATGGTTGCATTTGGAGCTTTGTCCTCCACCCACCCGCCACGGCACCAGCTGCCTTGTAGTGAGTGGCTGAGAGGCAGCCAGTGTGAGGCAACAGACACAATTTATAGTGACAGAGGCAGGCACCGTTGCCAAATCGATTGAAAATAAATTGATTTGACAACCATCTGGTGGAAGAATGAAATAACTCACTTCTGATTTAAAAGCAACAACAAATGCTTGTGTGTGGAGGGGGGAAGTCCATGCTTCCATCTCTGTCACCCTTTTAATATTGATTTAAAACATGCTAAACCCAATTCAGATAGGGGTTTTCCTCCCACTGTAGCTGTGCTCTTGGAAGTGACTCTCCCAGCTGCTGTAGGTTGGATTGGGAGTGGGGGTCAGGGTGGGGGAATACCTGGCATGTTCATTTCATAGCTTGGAGAAAACCATAATTTGGAATTCCGACTCCCGGACTCTCCCATCAAACATGGCCAGTGGTCTTAGGTGGGTTATTGTGACCAGGATGGGCACAGGTCTTGCCCTCCTCGATTGAGGAGTGAGTTACACCCTTTCCTGCCTCCGGTCACCATGTGGCTAAAGCCACCGATTCTGGGAATGATTCCCCCACCGAGTTCCGATTCATTTTGCATGTTCCTATATTAAGCAACATAATGGATCAAAGAAGTTGCCCGTCAAACTTGGCTCTGTTTATTTTGCTGCAATCCGCAGGCCTGGATTTTGTTTGTTATTTAGGTTGTTCATACAGATGTTTGACCCCATGGGTCACAACAGTTTGAATCAGAGTACTACGGAGGTTACTCGTTTTTAAGGTTACCATAGGTTGGGGGTGACTTGACATCTGTAAGAACCACCATGAAAATCATATGCCTGTTTTTTTTTGTGTGTGTGTGTGTGTGTGTTTGGGAGGAACTTATAATAATACACAACATTGCCTTTCAAGTAGCCTTTCATTAAAACGTGTTGTGTAATCTGGGACACAGCTCACATTGCAGCTCAGCTTTTGCCTGGCAGGGCCGCAGATCCCTCGTGATCTACAATTATACTAGGGCTTTGACATCTAAGGCAGTAGTTCCCAATCCCGAGTAACCCCGGTGTTCTTGGTCTATATTTCCCAAAAGCCTTCATCCATCAACTGTGCTGCCTAGATGTTTC
Organism: Phrynocephalus versicolor; assembly: GCA_023846285.1. NCBI lineage: Eukaryota > Metazoa > Chordata > Lepidosauria > Squamata > Agamidae > Phrynocephalus > Phrynocephalus versicolor. The sequence continues at coordinate 16,604,184 of JAHTLZ010000074.1, read as the reverse complement.
TGGGAGTTCCAGTCCAAGCACACCTTCATTTCCCAAGGTTGGGTAATAGACGACTGGTCTAAGACAGTTCACGTGGGGCCTTGCATACATTGTGGGTGGCAGGTTAGCTGTGACCCCTATATTGTTGTGTTGAATGTGGAAATGTGGCAGGCTCCATCCAGGTCGCCTCTCTGTATGAGCCGGGGCCCTTATTCTATGAGTTTCAGCTCATTTTCACACGAGGAAAGGCTATCTGGTGACAGCAGTCTTCTCCTAGTCAGGCTGTCATGTTCTTCTTTTCCATGTCAGAAGGGAGGGTGAAACTACAACACTCCCCTCAAGCCATGTAGGATCCTCACACTTTGTAAACAGCTGAATCTGGCTTCATTCTTCTCAATCTCTAGCCAGACTGAGCAAGTTTAGAGGCTACATTCTAGTTAAAGATGGACACTTTTTGTACCTCACCTGTGGTGCCATGGTGACCCAACCCTCCCACCCCCCAAAAAAAAACACCAGACGGTCCCCTTACCAGTCTCCTGACAGTGCAGAGGTTCATCCCCTGTGCCGGTGTGCCAATCCAGGAAGGAGCCTTGCTGGCTCTTCGGTCCCCTCATCCTGTGTATCCATTTACTTTGGCAAGGAGGTGAAACAGGGATTCTCCCACTCAGCACATCAGTGGATGGCTACAAGAGGAGGTGGGGAAGGGCCTGCCAGGGTCCTTCCCAGATTGGCATACTGGGACAGGGGACAGAACCCTGCACCAACAGATCAGTGAGTGGACCAGCCAGTTTTGGGGTGGGTGGGACTCAGCCTCTGGGGTTCTTATTCGTATCACAGGAGATATGAATATGAAGAGCCCATGTCTAATTCTAATACAGATGGCAAGGATTAACTGAAGTTCCAGTATGTAGGTTATAGGGTTTGCCACTATTTGTTGGGTGGGGATTTGTGGTGTAGTGGCTAAATGACTGTACCACAGCTAAAACTGTGCTCACGTCCTGGAGTTCAATCCCAGGTAGCAGGCTCATGGTTGACTCAGCCTTCCATCCTTCCGAGGTTGGTATAATGAGTACCCAGCTTGCTTGTGGTGGTGGGGAAACATGTAGCCTGCATAATTAAATTGTAAACCACCCAGAGAGTGCTTGAAGTGCTATGGGGTGGCATATAAGCAGATTAACAGAACACTTTAAAATTTGTTCCAAATGCATTGCAGTGGCAGTTCTTCATTGGACATGTATGTGTGTGTGTATGCGCGTGTGTGCACATGTGTGCAACATGTGTGCACATGCAGGCAGGTATTATCTCAGATGCTGCCAGACCTCACCCCATTTATTCACTCCACAACTCTGAGGAAAAGTCTTGCCCCCAAGTTAGAAATATTGCATTGTGGCATACATTTTTTTTAAAAAAAAGAAAGAAAGCTTATACACTGCTCCTGCTTTGTTGTCTGCCCAGTTTTGGGTTGGGCAATTGCCTTACTCACCATATTTTCTCATTTTCTTTCTCCCACTGTAAGACACATAGAGAGACACTCAGTGTGGTGAGGATGGAATTCAGCAGGAGGGAATTTTCCTATCTCTGCTAGGGAGGGAGGTGGGAGGGTGGTGGTTGTGGGTAGCTTGAGACGGAGGTGAGGTAGGACCTCCCTTTGACCAGACTCCTCTGGTGCATGATCTAGACAAGGGCAGAGCATCCTGCCCTGCGCAAGAAGGACTGCTGGCTGTCTGGCCTCTCTGTCTTCATCTGTACACTCATTTGTTTTGGTTTCTGACCATTTCTTCCCCTGCTGCCTGAGGCACAGGAAGCGCCCCATGAAAAGACGAATAGTTTGCTTCTCCGTCTGACAAATATTTCTTGACTAGAGCCGAGATTGGCCCCATGAGCAAAAGGGTGTTCCTGTTTCAGGACCAGTTTTCCAAACGTCTTGCACCACGTTTGCCCTATTGTGGCAAAAGGCTGCTTTGAATTTTGACCACAGGAAGTGTAGTAAATGAAGCAATGTTTAATCAGAAGGGTTTTACTGAAACATGAGATGTTTTTTCAGGGCTGGCTTGTTTAATGGCAGTGTACTGACAGCTAACAAGGTCACTTTCTGACTAAGCCTGTATGGGACACAGCTGTTGGCGTGCACACATTTTGCATTTATTTTTATTTTGAGAGTGGAGTCCACACAAGTTCCATTCTTTCCTTTGATGGAGCTGCCGTTGGCTTGCTTGCTGACATCCTCCCAAGACTCTTGAAAAGCGAAACAGGCTGGAAAAGTTCATGAACTTTGCCAGTGTTATTTTCTTTTTTCCTTTCAGGCGAGCCATTGAAAGTGGCTGGAATTAGAATTAATGGACAATGAGGCTTCGGGTAGCTTCCCTGCCTTCCCTCCCCTTGCCCCCAATAGACTTTAGTCTGCCAACCTTTCAAAGGCCTCAATGGGAACGGAAAAGCAATTGAAGTAGGACAAATCCAGGTAGTCCAGGAAGTCATTGGGATGATTCAATGGGTGATGGTATACATCCTTTGAGGTTACATTGAGTACGCATGTGTTACTGGAAGTTATTTGAGACATGACTTTTGGGTCCCTCATTCTTTCCCATTCTCTTTGGGTAAGCTGAAGTGGCAACTTAATCGGCAAAAAAGTAGGCATTACATCAGTGGAGAAAGCACAGCAGGAAAAAAAGGTTATTTGAAATATGATTCTTTGAAGATACCCTGGGCTGCCACAAAGACAAAACAAAATGGGCCCCAGGGCACATCAAGCCTGAACGGTCTCTGCAGGCCAACATGATGAAGCTGAGACTGTCCTACTTTGGTGGAAAAGACAACGATGCTCTGACAAGTTGAAGGCACCAGGAAAAGAGTGTTGGTGAATCTATGGAATGGGTGCCAAAGGTGGAATGTGGAGCCCCTTCTGTGGATGTGGGCACATGACATCGCCCCCTTGGCGCTTCCAACTCTGCTTGGAGCACACCACTATGCTCCGTGCAGAGAGCCAGGCAAAGTGGAAGCAGCAACTTGTGGGCTCGTTCGTAGCCCCAGTTGGCTCTCCAGCCACGCTGCTCTTGGGATGTCTAGAGCAGCGTGGCTGGAGAGTAAACAGGCTACGAAGGAGCCCTCAAACCACCGCCACTCCTCCTGACTTTCTTGGCAGTGTAGCACCCCATCTGTCTCTATGTCCACGGCAGAGAAGCGGCTGGGGTGGTACCCTTCAGGAAAGCGAAGATTGAAGAGCAGGTTTTGGATTTTTCTGCCATCTCAGTGAGGATGCTGTGGCTGCGGAAAATTAAAAAGCCTGCTCTTTGATCTTCACTTTCCCAAAGGGTAGCACCCGAAGCATTTGTAACCAGGGGTACTACAGTGGTCCCCTGCCCATTCATGGTTCATATGAAAAAAGGCCCCCTGGGGAAGGGGGGAAGGCCTGTTTCAGGCCTCCCTTACTCACTGGCGCTGCCCCAAACGGGCCTGCAAGGGCCTTCCCGAGCCTTCTGAAGGCCCCCCAAAGGCCCGGGAAGGCCCTTGCAGGCCTGTTTGGGGCAGCGCCAGGCTGGGGGTAAATGCAAAAGCCCCCAGCTAGGTGCCTCAGGCCTGACCTGACCTGCATCCGCATATTGCGGATTTTCAGTTATTGTGGGTTGGGTTGGGTCCCTAGCCCCCGCAATAGGCAGGGGATCACTGTATTGTCTTCAGGTTAAATTGCCGTAATGGCACTTTGCAAAAAATAAGTGGGTTTTGAATCACAGTTTGGGCACTCAGTCTCTAAAAGGTTTGCCATCACTGCCCTACAGATGCCACTACCTGGAGTTTATAAGAGCTGAGCAGAACTGTTGAGGACAGGGCATTTTGAAGGCTTCTCACATTCATAGGGTTGCCATCAGTCAGAAGTGAATTGACAGCATGTAACTATAGGAAGCGTTACAAATATGGACGGCCGCATCCTGCCTTTTAACCTTTTACCTGTCACTCTTGTGAGCTGGCAAATATAAGTGTGGATAACTTTCTGGATCACCTCTTATCATATCAGTGAAGAAATATTTGCCTTTACTGAAAAAGAACTAGAAGTGTAATTTCTTCTCTACCTCAGAAGTTTTCCCTAAAAATATCATGTTGACTTGATTTAATCTCCTTCTGAATTTCTTACTCTTTTATTATGTTGACTGATTATTATTTAACAATGGAATGCTCTGTGGTTTGAGGAGAATTTGCTTAAATGTCCACTGACATAGCACAGTGGCAGTATATATATATATATATGACAGGGAAAGTGATGGGCTGTTCCACTCTTTAAATGTCCTAAAGTTTGGTACATTTATATATGTTTATGTGCTCATTTGGAAAAGCACATTTTCGACCCCTAACTCAAGCTGGCCAATGCTAATTTGATTGCACAGTAAGAATAATAAATAATTTTGTTTTATTTTGTCCAGGACTTCTGAACCTTGACACAATAATGCATCTTGAAATGTACTGATAAATGTACAGACATGTATTTTCCCCTGACATCAAGGTGTAGGATGTTGCCAAATTCCTGCTTCCCTCTCCAATACGTTCTGATTGTCTGCCGACAGCCATCATTAGTCATACAATTATGTCTTTTGTAATAATCCTCATGACTCTATTGGTCCAAAAAATTCTGAAGCAATTTGATATGCAAAGAGTTAAATTAAGACTACCAAGAGCAAAATATGAAAAACAAACAAACATTAAAACGTCTGTATTCCTTTCTTTTGTCAATTTGAATCATTTGTGTCTAAGCTTCCCTTTTGGCAGTTGATGAAGAACATGAAACACACACCAAAAAATAAAACAAAACCGTCTTTTGTTTTTGGGACAACCCATTCCAAATCAGCAGAAGGTTTTAATAATTATTGAAGCCTGCGTAATATAGTGCACAGAAATAGCAAAAGGAGTAAAAGGTGTGTCAAGTTATGTCAGAAAGTGCCAGTGTGGCCCATGGGTGTTCACATTAAATACTATATGCTTTCCTTTCATGACTCAGGGGCTAAATGTATGGGACGGGATCCTTGCACGTATGTGTGAGCAGGGCCATGCCACATGTGTAGGCTTGATCTGCCAGAATGGTCCTTGACCGTATGGATCAAACATATGGGTAGGGATTCCTCCTAGGACATGCAAGGGTTATAACCATATGGACACCTGAGAGTCTCCTTTCTTTTCCTTCAGATACCCGCCAAGAGTTACTAAACACTAAATGTTTCTTGTGTTTAAGGTCTGCAATAGAGATCTATACCCTGGGTTCTTGGAGGCGACGTGTGAATGTGAGGGTGTGACTGACAACATCACCTAAAATATCTAAGATTTCTCTTGGGGTATTATTGTGTTGACTCGTGTCAAGTTCTGATCCCATCCTCATGAAGCAGCTTCTACTGAAACAGATTGCGGGGAGGGGGCATGCTGTGCTCTTTAAATCACCTTGAGTAGATACAGGTTGGCACTTTGATCTGCCCATGGGTCTGTCCCGAATCCACCTGCATTCCATCCTTGCCCATAACTGTCTTGTCTAGAGTTGGTTTGAACATCTGCAGTGGGAGTGGTTTTTTTTTTGTCTCTTCAAATTTGTGAGAAACTTTTCCCCACTTTTTTATTCGAAGTGGCATAGCGCCGTATTTCTCTGCAATAGAGCCTTCCCTCTCATCTCATTTGGCCTGTTTGTTTGTTTGTTTGTTTGTTTAAATTTGTCACTACCCATCTCCTGGAAGGGGGATGTGGGTGATTTACAATACAAAACACAATAAAACAATGGATATTAAAAATCTAAAAACTACCCAAAACTAACAATATAAATATAAATAATTATTAAGATTAAGCGATGAAGCTTTAAGAGAGAAATAGAGAATCTATGGTATTAGCCATCTCTAGGAGTGATGGCTGCTTGTTCCACCCCAGGTAAGCTGGCAGAACCATGTCTTTAGGCTTTTCTGGAAGTCCAAATGTGAGGGGGTGCTGTCTCATCTCTGGGGGCATGCTGTTGCAGAGGCTCTCCTAGACACAGTCAGATGAAATCCTCTTGCTGACAGGGTCTATACTCTATAGCAGTGATGGCGAACCTTTTAGAGACCGAGTGCCCAAACTGCAATTCAAAACCCACTAGTTGTTTTTTTTTTGCAAAGCGCCAATACAGTAATTTAACCTGTGTACAGGTGGCTATGAAGGGGCGATGTCGGGTGTCCACAGAAAGGGCTCCGAGTCCCACCTTTGGCACCCGTGCCATAGGTTTGCCATCACTGCTCTATAGCATGTCCTCTCTGCATGGGGCAGGTTGCTGTAATGGGGGTGAGGCAGTCCCTCAGGTAGCCTGGCCTCCTGCTATACGGGGCTTTAAAGAAGCAAACTGGCAGCCAGTGCAGCTTGCATAAGAAAGGTGTTACATGTGGTAATCTCAGGCACCAGGAATAACCTGCACTGCTGTACTCTGGGCCAGCTGTAGCTTCTGAATACGGTTGACTGTAGACCTTCCTGTGCAATAGCCTGATAAAGCTTGCAGATGCAATAATGAAACAAGACATTTAAAAAGGTGGTGGTGGGAGATGCAGACGTAAGAAAAAAGAAGGAAAATAAAGGAGCTGTCAATGTTTGTATAGAGAAGCTCAACTCACCAGATGGAAGGAAAATCACATGTCAATGCCAAGCCAGTTAGACTCCTGTAGTCCTGTCCCTATGTGATCCAGCTCTAAAGCTGGATACTAAAAAGGGAAACCGTTTGGATAGTAGACATAATTGCCGATTTCCTGGTTGGGCAGCATCTGGTACCACCTCAAGCACATCACCAAGACATCAGCATCGGGGACAACCCTGCACATGGAATAAAACAATGAACCATTCACATAACAAAGAATGGGTTAAAAAAAAACCCAGTGCAGTGCAGAGTAATTTAAAATGAACAACCTCTCAGGAGGTGTTTAAAAATAAATGATATGCCAAATAAAAGTGGGGTTTCTCCCCACACTTAGTATCACGTCATGTGGCTGGGAAATTTTGAATCAATTTGCATAGAGCTAATAGTAATTGGAGGTGCATATTGAAGTGAAGTCATACTCCAAGTCATATTGCTGCAATGGGTCTACTGCATTTGGGACTAATAATTGGATTTAACCCATTAATATTTCAGATGGACTTTTTTTTTTTTGCATTATGCAAACAATTTATTTTGGAAGAGCCAAAGCAACTAAGAAGTAGAATTACGGTGCAGCTTCGCAGACATTAGTCCCACACTTTGATCTTGGTTGGGAACATCTCATTCACTCCTTTTCTCAGCAACCGCATGACATAAATACTGACATGAACCAGCCTGCCCTTATTGATGCCTGCCTGCAACTTTGGAATTTTGTTTCATTTTCGATTTTGTTTTATTTAATGTGGGTAAATTCCATACGTGATTGCTGGCGTCAAACCAAAGCAGATGGGCTAGGCCAGTGTTGGTGAACCTTCAGCACTCCAGATGTTTTAGACCCCCCCACTCCCAGAATTCCAAGCCTAGACTGCCAATGAGAAACGACTGTGGGAGTTGTGGTCCAAAACATCTGGAGTGCCAAAGATTCACCACCACCGGCCTAGGCTGTCTCTTTGCTTAAGCGGCTTAAGCATTTCTCAGGACTTCAGTCTTGAGAAATTGAAAGCTTCCTTCCTGCTCCCCTATGGAGTAGAAGAGGAAATTTTCTTTTTCTTTTTAAGCGTCGCTATCACACTGGCAATGCCTTGAAAGGATTTTTAAAAGTCCCTTTTCTAATGCATCTCTGATACACAGTGTTACTCAGGAACAACTAAAACAAAAGGGAATTCTTTGTATCCCTTCTTCTCTGTGAAAGAATGGGAAGGAAGCTTTCCAGTTCTCAAAATCATTGAGCAGCTTAGGTGAAGGGAGATGGAGGAGACCAGAGAGGGAGTGCTTTTCTTCTCTTCTACCCCTGTAAAGGGAATGGCAATCTCTTTGGATTGTGCTAAGAAGGTTGCTTAAAGTGTATTGTTGCTGATCCTTGCATTTGGGGGGGGGGTGTATGATCAAGGCTACAATAACTGCTGTTTGGGACACATACAAGGGAGTTGTGCATTGTTATGTTTAAACATATGCTGCTGCCTTTGCAAAGAACAAAGGGCTCAAGAGGTTGACAAGATCATCCAACTTCTCTGTCCAAAGCCTTGTTTCAGCTTAAAGAAACATTTATCTCTTTGCTTCTTCAATTTCGTATCTTTGCTGCAATACTTAATGAGTCACATTTTCAACAATGGGGATGTTGTAAAAAGGCAGGATTTGAACTTAGGTCACATTTACTTCTGGCAGAAAAACCAAGTTGGACTTTGGAAATAACTGATGAGCCTTTAAAGAACTGGAGGACTGTTGCTCCTCTTTAAGTGTTTGCTTATTTCCTCCTGTGTCACTGAGAAATATATCTCCTGCCACAGAAGGGGGAAAAATTACTGCATCCATCATTCCGAAGAACTGCAACTGGTTCCTTTAGTAAGTGTCTCAGTTCCATTTTTTCATGGAAAAAGAGAGGAAAGCACAGTACATGAAGTAAAACCAGACTGAACATAGAATGCTGTTTGTTTTCCTTAAGACAACGGAACAGTTTCTCTCTTAAGTCAGCTTGGCACTCATACAACACGCCTGGAACAGGCATTACTGCCAATTTTAGTTATCAGAGAAGAAATGATGCTCAAGTTCATCAGATGCTTGGATGTTGGTTTCAGGAGGAAGTTATCTGATTACCTTTGAAACTTGGGTGGACAAGGAGGGCTTGCCCTCTTGGCCCAGGATGAGAGAGGATTGTTTGATTTAATCAGATCAGGCCCATAAACCTCTTTCTCAAGGTGGTTGTCAAGGTGTGCTTATGGGGAGTTGTGCTTCTTCCTCCTTCAGGCAGGTGGTGTGAGGACTTCACAATGGCTAGTTTGCCTTTCTTTATTATTTTTATTCCTTATTATTATCTCAGAGTGAGATCATAATTGTTACTCTTTCTGACACGAGTTCAGGAGAAATGGACGAAAATTATAGGTGAAAAAGTGTGAGAGTAAGGCTCAAGTTTTGAGTTTATCTTCAATTCTTCATTCAGACCTCTGTCTTATAGATATCCTAAAACCATCATCTCTGCAAACTCTGTATCCTGAAAGCATCATTTCTATATTTCTGCAAAGAACCCCCATCTCTGCAGACATGGGTTTCAAAACTGAATGGCAACAGGATGTGTCCAAACCACAAAAAGTGTATAGCAAATGTCAAACCGCATGCTAAGACATCTCAGATCTTAAAATATCTTGTTTGCACTTTGTATCCAGCTTTTGAAACTTACTGTTAAGATAGAGAGAATGACCTTTAATCTTGCTAATGCAGATGGGAAAGTATCACTGATCTTTAAGTTTGGTTGCGTTAGGGAAAATGAACATATATGTAATGAAGTCACATGCTTTCCACTGCGGCAAATTGTAACCAATCCCGAGTTTGTTCTTTATCTGTTTCTGTATGCTGAAGAGTATTTAAGACTGGACATTCCATACAGGAAGTTGTCCCTGCGTTCAGGCACCCCTTGTGCACAAGGTATTCGGAAAGGATCCTCTGGAAATAAAACTACATTCCCAGGAGTCCGGTTTGTCTGTTGTCCATTTTATAGTGATCCTCATTGAGGATCAACCACATTCAAATGTGTGGTGACAAAAGAAATTATGTCTCTGGTAAATATCTGCCATGCATACTATTTTATACACTGACAGTTGTTTTCCTACCATATTTATTTATTATTTCTTTACCTATTAAGATTTTTATACCACCCATCTGGCAACAAGGCCACTCTGGGTGGTTTACAACAATGTCACAATGAATACAATAAGACAGTAACTAGTAAAAAATAAGACCCAACATATTAAACAACATCCAACAAGACAGTTAAAACCATTGTAAACAGTTTTTAAGCTATAAGCATCTATGGGTAGGAGATAAAAATGTTACTTATTATGCCTGATTGAGCACTGCCGTTGTCTTACCTTTGGGGGCCTTTCTTGGGCTTGAAGCCCTCAGTCACCCTGCCTGGAAGGAGCAGATAATATAGGCAGTTCCCACTGGGAGTAGATGCTCTGACAGGTACGGAGGTACTAAACTGTTAGGGCTTTCTATGTCACCATCAAAAGTTGATGCAGAAGTAGGGTGGCAACTATTGCAGGGAGGCCAATAGCGTATATATGCCAATGTTTTCTAACCCCTCTCAATGGTTTGGCCACTGTGTGTCATTTTCAAATCCTATTTTAGGCCCTGATCACATAAGGGAAATGTTCTCTTGTTCTACTGATACTTTCCATACCTCCGTTGTACTGATTTGTGGCCACGTGCTATATATACTAAGGCAAATGTCCCAGAAACCTTTGGCTGTAACTGTTTATTTCCTCCTGTTTGTATCTTTTTGCCCGGGAACACTATGGTACAAGTTTAATCACAGGACAGCCTAGAACCAATCCCCTTCAGATACAGAGTCCTACCATCCACAGATGATGTTATTATTTTGTTGGTGTAAGGCCTAATATTTTCTACTTTTTTCCCCAACTTTTTAAAAACATATTGCAAGATATTTGGGCTTTATCAAGTTTGCATCATTTGTCCAGTCCACCCTCCCTTTTTAAACGGTAATTGAAAGCTATGAACAAAATGAGCAGCACAAGGAATAAATGGCCCAAATCCTGCAGTGCAGTTACTCATCACAAGAAATCGTTTGTAGCAGCAAAAGGTCATAAGCTGAGAAATCTGCATACTGGATGATTCAGTCTGAATCATAGATGGAAAAAGTTTGTTTGTTCCCCAAACGATCGTAGAAGATGCAGAAGATGTTCTGCTGTCCGCCTCCCCCCCCGACACATGCTACAATTTCATTTCCTCTCCCGTGCCTGCTAGTTACTGTGACGGTACCCCTGCAGTGAAACACCCGAATATGCTAATAGGAAGCCAATCCCAGAATGTGGGCGGGGCATGAGCCCTATAAAAAGAGTGACAGTTGAACTGAAGAGGGAGAGCAAGAGACGGCAAGGAGGAGAGCAAGGAACCTCCAGAGAGTAGAGAGTAGTTGGCATCAGGGCAACTGGTTAAGGAAGTTAGGGACCAAATGAATATATATACAGTATTAAGAAAACTTTAAAGTGTACATTATTTATTTCTATATTTTTATTCACTTCAATAAACATTGTTTGTATTATGTTGCCAACTGTGTCAGCCCCGTTTCTTCTGAATAGAAATAGGAATATAGGGATGGGCACGAAATGGAAAAAATAATGTTTTGTTTTGTTTCATTTTGTGCTCACCTCATTTTGTTTCATTTTGTTTCTTATGAAAAAAAATTAAAAAATTCATACGAAATGAAATGAAACGAAATGGCTCCCCTGGGTCCTAGAGGCATGAAGTCTGACTGGGCCAGGTTTAAAGGGCTCCAGCCATTGACAGCTGGGCAGGAGCCCTCTGAAAATGGTCGGGAAGGCAGTTCCATGGAGCCCGAAAATGATGAAACAAAATGGTGCATTTCGATGGAAAAACAACAGTTTCATTTCATCTATAACAAAATGCTGCTTCCTTGTTTCATTTTGTTTCATTATGTAATGAAACGACAAAAAGCACTTCGTTTTTCATTTCCTGCCCATCCCTAGAACATAAGTAAATGAATGGTGGCAAGCAGAAGCTAAAGAAGAGTGTTTTCTCAAGTATCACATACAGATCAAGTTGTCAAAGAGTTGGACCCATCACAGTTACTGCTCCCACATTCCTTCCTTGGTTGTCTACTTGCTCTGTGGAAGCATGCGCCAGTCAAAACCACTGGCACCTTTAAAGGGAGGTTTGGCTTTGCTTTTTAAAAAATAGACAGGCTTCTTGGAGCAGCTGGAGCTTTGGAATCAGGGTGGTTGCCTCCAAATAATTGCTGAGGAGGAGGGGGCAGAAGTGAAGAGTACCAGCTAGCAAGGGGAACAAGAGGGAGACAACAACAAGATGATGAGGGCAGCAAAGTGATGCTCACATTACCAAGTTAAGGACGGGGCCAGTTCTGCTCCTCAAGCTTGTGGTATCACAGGACATTGTGATCCATTCTAGTCCACAAAGTGTAAACTAGTTCTGTTTTGATCAGAGGATGCTTTCTACTCGCAAGTAAGTTTTTTTTTTAATCCAGGCATCAAATAAATTTTGAGTGGCCGCACATGGTTGCACAACCAAGTTTTAGTTCATGGGGAATGGAAATGCTGGGTTTCAGTTAGAAAGGGGAAGGGTTGATTGATTTTCCGTAATAGTCAACTGAATGTAAATAGTCCCAGCCAAGTATTAATCTCAATTTATTGCATTGAGGTCACCCATCTGTGTGATAGAAGTGGCAGGCCCAACAGAGAACACACCTTATAGAAAAGTAGAAAACTCATCATCTGTGTCTTGAAGGAAAGCAAATTGTGGATATTTCATGAGGTACATTTGTTTACCAATGAGGATTAAAGATGGAGAAACCATCTTCTTCTTCTTCTTTTTTTGTTAACTTGCTTGATCTGCCTCTAATGGCCTGTACAACCTTTGCCTGGAAACATAGTTGGAGCTGACGAAGGCCCCCAGCTCAGTAAGACCCTATAATTGAAGAAAAGCACCAAGGTAGCCAGAGACAGGACAAGACAAGGTCACTTAAGAAACAGATGTTTTCAGTTAGGAAACCCAAGAGACCTATTAAAAGGACAAACTGCGGTAATCTAAAGGACATATCCATCCATCCACCAGACATGCTGGACTACAACTTCCATCTCCCTCAGCCATCATGGCCAACAAAGCTGAGGGAAATGAAGGGCAGGCTTCTGTTAAGAACAGTCCTGGAACAATTACTCTGATATTTAATGTTCACAAACCAAGGCACCTGGAAAACCTGAAACAAAGCTCAAAGTATTCTCCCCTCCTGCAAATAACAGAAGAGCCTGTTTAAGGAACTGAGATGGCATTCATATTGAAGAGGGATGCTTTTCCAAAGAACATTAGCAGAACAGCAAATGATTTCAGTTAGAGATGACTTTTTTTGTTTTGTTGTTCGTTATTTGGTTTGTTACGTAGGGTGGTCGGCACCCTAAAAACAAAAAAACAAAAAACAAAACAAAAACCCAGCACCAACCGGGCCGCGTGGTGGGTGCTGGGGGAAAAGGGTAATGATGAATAATGAATTAACAAACCAACGAAATGAATTTTTCCATGAAAATTCATGAAAAAGGAAACAAAACAAACCAGACCTCTCAACGAAATGAAATGAAACAAAACATCATTTTTTTTTCCGATTTGTGCCCATCTTTAATTTCAGTTATTATTTGTTTTATGTTATGCCTTTAGCCCATTCTTAATCATCATTTACTGTGCTGTCAAATGTGCACATTTAAGGTTGGCTTCTTAGTCAGACAACATATCCCCAGATGTCTTCTGATATGCTTCAATACGTAGTTAGAAGCTGATATCAATATATAGTCTGTTACATAATGCAGGATCTCATATATTTGCTGTTAAAGATAGTGAGTTTGTGAAAATAATGTTTCCTCATAACGACAGTACATGTTGTTGCAGAGTACTTTATGCTCTATTGGTGGGGCTAGTCCTCATGAAGCAAAAATGAGATAGAAATTTTGTTCCTGTTCTTATATTATCTATTCACAGAGGTACATCCTGTTGTCCATAAGCTCCAGGACTCCAGTATATAGACTCCAGTATATAGACAATTGGCATCTCACATTACAGAATGTACTCAAACAGCATCCAGTGCAGGAACACACATGGGTCAGCAAACATAACAGCAATCATGAGGTTTAAGATAATAGAGATAGCTGCTGCCACATGGCATCGTTTTATACCTCCAACCTGCTGCTGTGTCCAGACTTTACTCAGGACTTGTACGATCTGCTCACTGTCCAAGAGGGACACTAGAGATGGGCACGAAACAAACTTTTAGTTTGTTCCGTTATTCGTTATTTGGTTTGTTACATAACAAACCAAAAATGATCCCCAGAGTGATTTTAGAACGAAACAAACAGAACCAAACAAAATTGGTTCAGTTCCGTTTGTTTCGTTAATGGTGGCGGTCTCCTACCTGGTGCTGCTGGAGTCTTGGTCTTCCGCCAGGAACCTGGAAGACACCGCCGGAAGGAGAAGGAGGAAGGCAAAGGAGGGCAAGCCAGGGAGGGAGGGAGGAAAGGGAAAAAAAACCCTGGCCCATGCTACAGCTGTAGCGTGAGCCAGGAGCCGGAAGGAGAAGGAGGAAGGCAAAGGAGGGCGAGCCAGGGAGGGGGGGAGGGAAGAAAAGAACCTAGCAGGCCAGGAACCTGGAAGGCGCCACCAGAAGGAGAAGGAGGAAGGCAAAGGATGGTGAGCCAGGGAGGGAGGGAGGAAAGGGGGGAAAAACCCCAGCCCGCACTACAGCTGTAGCGTGGGCCAGGAGCCAGAAGGAGCAGAAGGAAGGCAAAGGAGGGCGAGCCAGGGAGGGAGGGAGGGAAGGAAAAAAACCCAGTGGGTCAGGAACCCGGAAGGCGCCACTGGAAGGAGAAGGAGGAAGGCAAAGAATGGTGAGCCAGGAAGGGAAGGAGGAAAGGGGGAAAAAACCCTGGCCCATGCTACAGCTGTAACGTGAGCCAGGAGCCGGAAGGAGAAGGAGGAAGGCAAAGGAGGGCGAGCCAGGGAGGGGGGGAGGGAAGAAAAGAACCTAGCAGGCCAGGAACCTGGAAGGCGCCACCAGAAGGAGAAGGAGGAAGGCAAAGGATGGTGAGCCAGGGAGGGAGGGAGGAATGGGGGGGAAACCCCAGCCCGCACTACAGCTGTAGCGTGGGCCAGGAGCCAGAAGGAGCAGAAGGAAGGCAAAGGAGGGCGAGCCAGGGAGGGAGGGAGGGAAGGAAAAAAACCCAGTGGGCCAGGAACCCGGAAGGCGCCACTGGAAGGAGAAGGAGGAAGGCAAAGAATGGTGAGCCAGGGAGGGAAGGAGGAAAGGGGAAAAAAACCCTGGCCCATGCTACAGCTGTAGCGTGAGACAGGAGCTGGAAGGAGAAGGAAGAAGGCAAAGGAGAGTGAGCCAGGGAGGGAGGGAGGGAAGAAAAAAAAAACCAGCAGGCCAGGAACCTGGAAGGCGCCACCGGAAGGAGAAGGAGGAAGGATGGTGAGCCAGGGAGGGAGGGAGGAAAGGGAAAAAAAACCCGACCTGCGCTACAGCTGTAGTGTGGGCCATGAACCTGGAAGGCACCGCTGGAGCAGAGCTGCCGCCGCCGCTGCCACTGATAAGTAAGAACCCGAATCAGTTCGGGTTCGTACGATTTAAAAAAAAATTCTTACGAACCCGAATCTGAACCGAACCGAGAGTGGGTCCGAACTAGACAAACCCGAACCATGGGTTTTCTGGTTCATGCCCCTCTCTATTGGACAGACTCAGACTAGGTCCTTGAGTCATTTTCTCTTAACTGCTGACACCTGTGTTCTATTATTGCTTGGTTTGCCTCGGTCTAGACATGAAATTTGTATATTGTTTCATTGATACATCATAGTATAATGTTTTGACTTAGAATCTGGCCACATTCTGTAAGATGCCCCTGTACTCTGCTGCTGGGACATGCAGGTGTTCCTCTAGCTGATAAATCCATGGTTTTTTTTCCTAATATGCACTTGTAGTTGGGTGGGTGGGGGATACAACTGAAAATTAATCAATGTCCAGTGTGAACACCCGGGGGGGGCAACCAAGATTTGTATACATCATTAATTAGATCTCAGAAGTCTGATGATGTTGAAGATAGCACACATTATATGGGGATAAAATGATCTTTTTAAAACAAATTGCCGAAAGCATATTAAATGGAACATCCTCTTTCTCACTTTCATCTTCAAGCAAGTCACATCGAGTTTCATCCTTGCAGTTCCCTTTAAAGAATTTTCTGACAGTAGGATTTGTTTGAAAGTGGAATGGAGTACCTCAGAAGGTCATGGTCCCTTTTTCATTTTTTTTAAACAATAGTTTAAGAAAGCACTGAAAACCTGGCTTTTTCAGGAGGCCTTTGAGTGATTGTTGTTGTTTGTTACTTTTATGGCTCTGTCTGGATGGTATCTTTTTAGTGTTTGTTTATTGTCTATTTATATTTGTTTATTTTATCTCTTTATTGTACATTGGTACCTCAACTTACGCATTTAATCCATTCAGAATGCATGCTCTTAAGTCAAACTACTCTTAAGCTGGGGTACCTATCTAAAAATTTGAAAAAATAAGTTAAAAAATTAAAAAATGAAAAAATATTTGTAAGTCGAGCAGACATATCTAAAATTTGTAAGGCGGCATTTAAAATACCAACAGTTTTCCGCTCTTAAATCAAATTGCTCTTAAGTTGAGCTGCTCTTATGTCGGGGTACCACTGTATTTCTTTGTAAACCACTATGAGTTGTTTTATACAAGCTAGCGGCATATAATCCTCAAATAAAATAAAGTAAAGTAAAAAGAATAATAGTTGGATGGTAATCAAATCAAATCAAATTTTATCAAATTTTATTATACGGTCATTGACCCGAGTAATTAAAAACAGGCTTATAAAATACAGTATATAAAATACGTAAAATACATAAAATACATAAAACATTAAAATATTTCAGATAAGAAATCTGTTGGGGGTGCCTGAGCTGTGGATTTTCTAAAATGGGCACTTTGACCAGACGACCTCTGGTATCCCTTCACTCAAGATTGTAGCCTCTTCAGTTTCTTTTGATAAAATCTGTGGCTCTGTCTATCTGTGACAGAGCCTCATCCCACAACCAGTTCATAAAGTAAAGTTGACAGCTAACCACTTAGACTGAGCTGAAGGCTGCTGACATTTCAGTGCAATGTTGATCCAGAGGCAATATGGATGCCTGCCTGGCTGCGAGCCATAACCTGTCAAGGTCAAACTTCTGATTAGAAAAGCAGCAGCATATTGGGTTCCCCTTACAAATCCCTCTTGAGCTGCTCCTGCAGATGCATATCTTTTAAATCAGGGAAATGGACCATTGATCAGGAGCAATTTGCAGTTGCTTTAAAAATAAAAAAAATGATTGCACCACACAATCCATTGATAATAACGTGGTGGCGAGTCTCTCTGAAAGCACAATAGTTTGCATATCCACGCTGGAGTTTCTTGTGTGCTGCCACAAAGAATGGTAAAGAAGTGAGGTAAGAGAAATAAAGGAAATATAGATATGTTTGGGTGTTTTTTTTTTTTTTTAGTGAATGCAAAGCAAAAAGCAAAGCAAAGTGTTCTGCTTATATACCACCCCATTCCACTTCAAGGAGTATCTGGACAGTTTACAGTTTAATTATGCAGGCTACACATTGCCCCCCCCCCCCAGCAAGCTGGGTACTCAATTTACCAACCTCAGAAGGATGGAAGGCTGAGTCAACCATGAGTCTGTTACCTGGGATTGAACCCCTAGTCGTGAGCACAGTTTTACCTGCAGTAGAACTTGTTTTAAAAGGCTCAGAAAAAGTGCTCCCTAATGTAAGATCTCCGTTCGTAATACAGTGACTTACAATTATATTGGTTTAATTACTTGTCAGTTGTGCCTCCCTCTTGGAGAAGATGAGCAGCCAGCATATTTAATTAATTATTTAAACAAATAAATCATACCTAATGAAGTTACCAATTGATGCTTGTTCAGATTCCTTGTAAACAAAAGGTACAAGACAAGAAGAGAAAGAAAGTTGATGCCTGAAAGATTAGGTTGAAAAGGCTGGTTTTGAATTCACAATGAATCCTTTTGATGGCAGCAATTTTCTGTAGCTTCATTTTGGATCAAGAGTTTCCAAATGGTTCTTGAAAATCTGGGGTGTGGCATTGACATTGTTGGGATGACATTGACTTCTTGTATAAGGGCTAGAGAATATTACATGAAAACAGATATTACAGAGAATATTACATGAACACAGAGAATATTGCTTAAAAACAGATCATTGAGAGATGGAGCACTTAACTCCCCCCCCCCAAATGATCTGCTTTGTATGGTAAACATTGCTGGTGGCTATACAGTGTGTGTTGTGTCGTTACAGTCGTGACCGACTCTTTGTGACCCCATATCCATGGAGTTTTCTTGGCAGGAATACTGGAGTGGCTTGCCAGTTCCTAATCCAGGCTATACAGTAGGTGGTGTTTATTTGAACTTTTTAGAGTTTGTACAAAGTCTTTTGGGGGGGGGGCTGTAGACCTTAGAACACCTGGGCCACTTTTGTCACTGGCCATGGTGGCCAGCATATTCTTACAAAGGAGACTAAGTAGAAATCTTTAGGTTTTCAGTCAATCCATCAGGGATTTCTAGATAACTCTCCATCAAGTAGTGTGTTGGTCTAGTTAGCCTAGGAAGGATCCCCCAGATTTATGACTTTGCGATGCTTCCTGTTAAAGCTTCATTTCCAACATCTACGACCGAAAAGGATCTTGGGCAAAAGGTCTGGGCGAAAACATCTGCCTAAGACTTTGGCCAGCTCTGTCAGCTGGAGCAGCTGGTCAACAGAGCCAGGTGGGACAAAGAACCAGCAAGGCTGAAAGGAGGTACACATGTACCTACAAGTTGCGTGTTTATGCCGTTCTCTCCCCCTTTGGAATGCTGGCAGGAAATACAGACCTTACTGTTTCTACAGTTTCATTTGTTTTGAATCTTTTTGGCACCCCCAAGAGGCAATCTCTCGCAGTCATTACTGTAGGTGGCATGCAAAGCATCAGCAGGGCTGAGAGGCTGGCTTGAGGGAGCAGGATTAAAATCCACAGTTCAATTTACAGTAGCACATAATTGTCGACACACACTGCCGAGTATGTTATCGCCCTCAAAAGGTTCTCTTTGTGAAGCCTACTGTGATTCTTGGCTGTCGAAGGGAAGTGGGTATGGAAAACAAAGCTCTTTTTACTCCTCAAACGTTTACAGTGCAAACAAATTCAACTAGGCATTACTTCAGATTGAAAGGGAACTGAACAACATTCCATTCAAAGGTTCTTATTGTTTGCTTTTTTGTTTCCAGAAGAAATTGGAATTTTGCAAGGGGAACACTGTAGGAAGAAAGGTGATCAGTACAGGAAGGCAGCAAAATCTACAGAATTAGAGACTTGTTCACTTAATTCTAATTCCAACACAAGAGATTTGTTTTAAATGGAAGCTGCCATGTAGGTTTATTTTACGTCTCCAGTGTTTGAAGGAGGCATGTCAGGAGGAATGTAGAATTCATAATGAAATGCTGAGGGAGATTTTTCTGCTAAGATTGGAAGACAGGAGTGTAAGGAATAGACATTTTCCTACACAAAGGTGCCTGTGATAAAACAGTGTTTATATAATACAGTGGTACCTTGTATAAAGGAATTAATTCGTTCCAAATGAAATTATGTTAAGCAAATTTTCCTTTATACAAATTCCCATAGGAATGCATTGAAAACTGAGTGATCCCATTTTTATGTTGTACAGATTTTATGTTATACAAACCGTTTGTTATACAAGGGTCCACTGTACTTGCAGGATTGCCCGTATCTTGAGGCTCAACAAGGGAGGCTCTGTGGGTCATGAAATAGCAGTTCGTTGTGTCTGTGTGTCTCTATGCCTGTTTACTGCCAAAGACTGGGAGAGATTCATGTGGGATGTTTTGCTTCCTGTGTGAAAATGGCACATCTGGTTTGGATGCTCTGCTCTTTGGTTTGGGTGTGTGTGGATGGCATCCTTTGTTTTTCAGCCTCAGCCACTAATACAATTCTACCCAATAGGTTGTTTCTTAAAATGGCCAATTTGGATATACATCAGAAGATTTGTTTGTGGGTAAGGAATTTTCTGACTGATAGGCACAGTCAGTAAGGATGGGATCCCACCATTCTTCTACTCTAGTATTAAGTGCAAGAGCTCCTCAGGATTGTGTGCTAAGCCCCTTCCTCTACTTCTTGTACACACATGATTGCACCCCACTGTAAAACACCAACACAATAATCAAATTTGCAGATAATACAATGGTGGTGGGGCTCATTAGTAAGAACGATGAGTCTGTTTATAGGAAAGAAGTACAAGGGTTGACACAGTGGAGTAAAGAAAATAATCTTATACTTAACACCAAAAAACTAAAGAAATTATAATTGATTTTAGGAGGAAGAAAAATGTACATTTACCATTGTACATAAATGGTGAGGAGGTGGAGAGGGTTGGTAGCTTTAAATATCTGGGCACTTACATCTCAGAGGACCTCTCATGGACTGCAAACACCAATATGGTTGTGAAGAAGGCACCGAAGAGGCTGTATTTCCTGAGAATGCTCAGGAAGATGAATTTATCTCAGCATCTACTATAACAGCACCAATGAGAGTGTCCTAACTTATGGCATGCTATCATGGTATGGGAGCAGCTCTGTAGCGGACAAAAAAGCTCTACAGAGAATAATTAAAATTGCCCATAAATGTTACCGGGCTCCAGCTAACAACCCTGGATGACATCTTCACATCTCGCTGTTTGAGGAAGTCACACAACATTCGAAGAGACTCTATTCATCCTGCTCACAATTTCTTCGAACTGTTGCCTTCTGGCAGAAGATACAGAACAATTAAAACTCGGACCACATGTCTTCTGAACAGTTTTTATCCCAGAGATATAATTGCACTTAATAATGAACTCAAGGACCACCAGCGGTGAGCACTTGGAGAGTATTACCTAGCCTGTTGTGTAGATCCTTGTGTTTTTAGGGGGGGTGGGGGGGTGGGAGTGTTCGGGGATTTTTTATGTGTGTGTGAAGGGTTTTTTTTTAATGTGTGTGAGAGTGTTTGGGGATTTGTGTGTGTGTGTGTTTGTGTGTGTGTGTGTTGAATCTGGTCTCTGGGTGTTTGAATTTCATTGTATGTGTATACTGTGTATATGCACACAATGACAATAAATTGTTGTTGTTGTTGTTGTTGTTGTTGTTGTTGTTGTTGT
>JAHTLZ010000074.1:16572782-16583290 GCA_023846285.1 Phrynocephalus versicolor | reverse complement strand
GTCTTTAGCTTGTTTTGGACCTGATGAAGTTCCAGACACTTTCCAGAGGCAACCCTGTGTAGATCACATTACAGCAAAAAGGCCAGGATATAACTAAAGCATGGGTCACCATGGCCAGATTAGATATCTCCAGGAATGGGCACAGCAGGCACTCTGGTTTTGATTGTGCCACTGCGTTCTTGGCCACTGCTGAAACCTGGACAATCAAGGCCCAAAGGTGAATCCAGGAACACCTTCAGAATTTCAAGGTGAATGTAGCCCCATCTACCACTGGTTGCATTCCTGTCCCCTGATCTGCGTTTCAACTGACCAGGAGCACCTCTGTCTTGTCTGGATTGGGTTTCAATTTATTCACCCACCTCCAGACTTTTATGGACACCAGACACTGATCTCAAGCCAAAACAGCTTCCTTGGATTTAGATGGTTGGGACTGTGACCGTAAATAAAGGTTGTTGTTGTTGTTGTTGTTGTTGTTGTTGTTGTTGTTGTTGTTGTATTTAGATGGCAAGCAGAGAAGGAGTTGGCTGTCACTTGTGCACTGGTGCCATTGAACTTCAACATTATGGACAACCTCTGCCAG
Organism: Phrynocephalus versicolor; assembly: GCA_023846285.1. Taxonomy (NCBI): domain Eukaryota; kingdom Metazoa; phylum Chordata; class Lepidosauria; order Squamata; family Agamidae; genus Phrynocephalus; species Phrynocephalus versicolor. The sequence goes on along the minus strand of JAHTLZ010000074.1, from coordinate 16,582,710 downwards.
GAGTTTCATGTAGATATTAAATAACATAGGAGACAAAACAGAACCCTGAGGGACCCTATGGGTATCAAACAGGATTCCCCCAGTACCACCTTCTGGTTTCTTTCCTTCAAGAAGAACTGGAAGTCATCATGAAACAGTGCCTCCAAGAGAAAGGCACTCTTATCTTACAGAGAGACAGAAGGACACCATATAACAGTAAACATCTGGCACAACAGGGAAATTAATCAAGCCATTCAAGTTTCTAGGGCTGAATCCAACTGGAATGGATGATTCTAGACGAGGAGACAACTGACCAGGGTGACAGAGATATCTTCAATGTTCATGACACCCAGATCTCTTAGTTCTGTGTTGGAGAAGGAACATAGTTCAGTGGTACAAAGTAGGCTTACTATGCAGAAGTGTTTAGTCTTCTCCAGCATCTCTAGTTAAAGGCTTCCAGGTAGGCAGACCATGAATGATGTCATCTTGAGATCAGACAGGGTTTTGTTTCACATTCTGAAAACATCTGTGAATTTTGAAGGGACAGCAGAGAACGCAAGGACTACCATGTGTTAAGAAACAACTGTCCACGTCTTACAGTTGCTGGAACTCCAGGAAAGCTTAGCTCCCACACAAAGAAGCGGTTTACTTACATGTTTCTTAACAGGTGATGGAGTGGAATTAGAACGGTGGTGAACCTAAGAAAGGAGGCTTTCACACCAACATAGGGTATTTGTACACAACCCCTAAACTCCGCCGCAAATGGCTCCCAGCTCCGGAGCTTAAAATTGTTTCCCCACCAGCTCTGGAGTTTACAGAAAATTAAGTGCGACCACGCCCACCTAAGCGCGTCCCAGCGCACTTTTCAGGTACCTGCTCTCGGAGGGTGAAAAATCCCAGATCCGGATGCAACCTAGAGTGCTGGGCTCTCCTCGCTTCTGTTTGTTGTTTTTTTGCCTCCCGCCCCTTTAAGAGAAGGAATCAGGACAACAACAGGGCTCGGGGCGGCTTGGACCGGCAGACGGAGGTGAGCCTGCATTCTTTTGTCCTTTTTTTTTTCTCCCTCCCCTCACGCAGACAGGAGCAAGGAAGTGCGGAGGGGTGGGGACACAGGAAGAGCGACAAGCCCCTAAGATCTCTGGTCCGAATTTAAGTGGCCAGCGGATCTTAGGGGTCATGTGAAAAGGCCCATAGTCCTTTGTGTTTGTGGAGAAAAACAGGGATCTTCACACATGTTTCCGTGCACTCTATGCCCCTCAGTATGGACTGTGGAAGATCTGATGCCAGCTGCCCAAAATGTTGTTGATGTCCATTGCTGACCCCAAATTGTCTAAGATATGTTTCTTAATTGTACTGTGGTGTTTCTGACACGAACACAGAAAGCCCATCTGAAAGGTGGACCAACATAAGCTTTCCAAGGAGTCCTTTTACAGCAGTTTGGAATGGAGAGGAATTCTACATCTTTCCTTCCTTCCTTACTCCTTGTTTTCCCCACTTACCTTTCCTGAACTGTTATGCAAAGCGAAGAGTCATTTCAGACAAAAATCACGGAGGGGGAAGCAAAGGGAAGCCAGCTAGAATCCAGGTTGCCTTTCTTCGCTGCAAGACACAGTGGCGGTTAGTTCACATCATTCCTTGTTCAGTGACTAGTTTTGTACTGTGACAGCGTTGGTTGCGATCACGTGTTTAGTCCCTGTTTAGTCCCTGTTTCTGTTTTCTCACGGTCGTGATAACTTGTGTCATGACAACTGTTACTTCACGGTCTTGTTCCGTGACAAATTCTGAATTTGTCTTGCTTTCTTAACCCCTTTTTAAAATATTGTAAATAAAACTTTTTCAATATTTCGATTTACTGGTCTTCCGGGATTTACATGTCAATGCTACAGAATTTTCAGTACTTTCTTTAATAAACATTTATGCTGCATGGTGTTTCCCATAGTGAAACTAATGTCGAATGTCGCTTCAGTCACTGACCACTAGGTGGACACGGGTTGTTGCGTGACAGTTCTTACCACACCGTCCCTTGTCTCGGAACAGGAAGTGTGACCAAACCGTGACAAGAGAATACCCCAACCCAGCACCAGGTACAGTATTGTCATGCTCTGATCCCGCTCCGGGGGCATGGTTGAGACAAATTTCAGCTGTTGTGTGACGGATGTGAAGTAAGATTTTTTTTGTACTGGTTCGAAGTGCAACACTTACAGAGACAAAATGGACACGAAGAAACCGCCAGTGAGGCTAGAGTTCTCAGAGCAACCACTCTGAGGTATATTATTGGGTTAAGATGGAACATTGCATATAAGGGAAGACTAATGCTTTTTATAAATGCAGGTAGCTTGTTATGGACCAAGCTGGGTTTGGAAACATTATATATTTGAAGTATCACTCCCAGAGTCTCCCAGCTAGCATGACCAGTTCTGTGAGCTGTAGTCCAGCAAGGAGTTCACCCTATGTGTCCAGCGAGTCAGTTTGAAAAACTTTCCAAAGACGGGGTTCAAGTATTAACCAAATGAGAAACATTGTGCGGCTTTTTCACCTTTTTCTAATTAATGGAGTTTCCATGGTCAAGTAAAAAATAGATGGAAATAAAGATGGAGGAATGCGGGAAGAAAATAAATTGCTATCTGACACACCACACAGTGCTGTGAGTGATGCATGGCACTTGCATGATGAATTCTTGTCTGTAAGTGTGCTAAAGGATGTATACTGCCCTATGTGACATGGCCCAGTGGACACCTCTCTTGGTATGGTGCTTCTTCATCTACTTTGCTCTTGTCTTGAAGTTTCCAGAGTTGTCAAGATCGTGTCCCTGTTAATGTCTTATATACTCTTTGAGTTCTGAGGGGGCCCATGAAGGAGAATTCTCTTATGTTGTAAGAAGTCTTTCTGGTGTGAAGTGGCATTATAGACTCTTCAGTGGAACTTGAACTCTTATCCTTTCCTTCTTCTGTTGAAGAAAAAAAACTTCTCACAGTCTACCACTGACATTCTGAACCCACTCCTGCCTCTGTGTCTCAGCTTCTGAGAAAGATGCTCAGCTTTTGCTGATGGCCACCAAAATTTGATGCTCACATTCCAGTTAAAGAATCTTGCCTTTGCCTGAGTTAAATTAGTGTCACCCCCCCTCTGGTACCAGAGCCCAATGCCAGAAAGAGAGAGGGAGAGAGGGGGGGAGAGAGAGAGAGAAAGAGAGAGACTGAGATTGAGATTGAGAGAGAGATTGAGATTGAGTTTAAGAGAGAGAGAGATTGAGATTGGGATTGAGAGAGAGAGATTGAGATTGAGTTTAAGAGAGAGATTGAGAGATTGAGATTGAGACTGAGAGATATATATTGAGATTGAGTTTAAGAGAGAGATTGAGATATTGAGATTGAGATATATATATATTGAGATTGAGATTAAGAGAGAGAGAGATTGGGACTGAGAGAGAGAGAAAGAAAGAGAGAGAGAGAGAGATTGGGTTTTGAAGTCAAGTGACTTGCTGTTTGATATGGTCCTTGCTGGATCCAGGCAGCTGAGTCGTTTTAGATCCTCATGCATTCTGAGGTAATTCTAGACTACTTCAGCTTCATGCTCAGCTAGGTTCTTCACCTGGGCAGTATAGAAAACTGTAGAAGTGGTGTTTGGCTTCATCATGTGCTAGTGGACATTCTTTCCTACAGAAAGCCCTACTGAGGACAGCACATTTTTTCTCCCTTGTGGAAGGTGCCCAGTTTAATTCCTGTCATAGTCATGTACACTTGGGAAAGACTCCTGCCTGAAATCCTTGAGAATCATTGCTGGTTTGGGCAACTGAAAGCTTGTCAGTTGTGTGCAGCCAGTGCTGTAGTGTGGGTTGCCAACACCAGGGGAAAGGCATGTATTGCGCCCGCTAACCTGTGGGCCATTAACACTCCCAGAGTCCCTTCCACCAGTACAGTACTGAACCCCTTAGGCTTCTCAAGCTCATGGACTGCATTTTAAGAAATTACTGATGATTTAAAGTAAAATGCACACTGAGATTTACACTCAAATGTATTTAAAATGACCTGTTTTTAATCAGTGAAATTTTTTCAATAACAGGATTCAAAACAACATTGAAATATCTGAAATATCTCTCAGTTGAGAGTATTGCTAGGTTACTCAGTCTTTCTTTGCACATTGTAAATATCTGATATGTTTTGATTAATTTAAGTTTTAATAAATGTAACAGTATCTACTGCACTTGACTTATTTGAGAATCATAGATCTAGAAATTTTTAGCCCTTTTATTGGATCTTTTTCTAAGGCTTCAAGATGTGCACATCTCTACTCTGAATCAATAATACAATGCAGATATTGTATATAGGGGACAGGAGGGTAAAACAGCACCCCCAAAATAAGCCTAGTCTACCAAGTTCTTAAACTGACCTACAAAGAGAAAAGACCACTAGCCTTGCTTGTGCAGGAAGAGTGTCTCAGATGTGGACTGCATTTCTTCCTTCTTATTTTCGATTTTAATTTTGATTCTACTAATTAAAGCAGAAAAGGATTGTTCAAGTAATTAAACAATAACTTTGAATTACCAAAGGGCTGTGACAGGATGTTTTCCCTTCTCTAAGTAGGATGCTTCTCTCCCCCCCACCCCCTTTGCATGCCGTACACTCTCCTCTCTCTTGTTCTCATGCTATCTGGCACACTCTACCTCTCTCTTTCTCTTGCTGTCTCACTCACTTTCTAGCTCTCTCACACATTTGTGCTCTGTCTCTCTTGCTCTCTCTTGTGCAGGCATGCTCTCTTGTGGCATCTTGCATGCTCTTGCGTTGTCTCTCTTGCTCACTCTCTTGTGCCATCTCTCTCTCACACACGTGTACTCTTTCTTGCATGCTCACATGTGCTGTTATACTCTTTTGGATGTTCTCTCTCTGTCTCTCTGTCTCTGTCTCTCTCTCGCTCTCAAGCAGGTATAAAATGGCAGTGGGGAAAAGTGGAGGCTGTATGTGCTTACTAGAGATGGGCACGACTCAGAAAAAATTTTTCGCTTTCGCTTTCGTTTTCGGCTAGGGTCAGTTTCGTTTCGTTTCCGTTTTCGTGAGCTAATTTCAAAATTTTTCGTTTTCGTTTCGTTACGTAACGAAAACGAAAAAACGAAAACAAAAACGAAAAATTTCTTGTTTCTCCCCATTTAGCTCCATTATGTGTTTTTCCAGTAATGAAAAACGAAAATTGGCTCAAAATTAGTCGTTTCGTTTCCGTTTTCGGTCCATTTTTGAACCGTTTTTCGTTTTCGTTTCGTTACGTAACGAAAATGAAAAAACGAAAACGAAAACGAAAATACCGCTAAGTCGTGCCCATCTCTAGTGCTTACCTCTCCTTTCCAGCCAGGGCGCATGGTGGAGGGGTTGTGAATGTGTGCAGGTCCTGAGTGGGAGGGGGATGAGAACGGCATGGATTACAGAGCAGTAGAGAGATAGGAAGAAAGAGGGGACGTTGAGTGGGAAGTCGGCAATAGCCCAGGCAGGAACAGGGTGGCTTGGGGTGGCATTGAAGACCTAGCACTCATCAGGGATTGTGGACAGCCTGAGCCCAGTAACTGGAGCCTGGGTTCAGGCAAAGACTGCACTCAGTGGAGGAGCCAGGGAATCCAACTCCCCACCCCTCCCCCACCCCAAACTGACTAGACAGGGTGCCAGTGCTGCATTGGCCCTTGCTTGTACAGTATTCCATCCCCTGTTGTTCATCAAATTTAGTTCTAGTAGCTCAGTGAGTTGGTACTTACAGCAGCCATAACTAAGGAGGGCCTCCCCATTGGTGGATGCACACTGGCACTTACACCTGTTTCACATTTGTGTTTTCGTGTTACCCTTCATATTGCTTGTATGGTGCCATAGCAGAATTGTGAATTCTGTTTAATTCTGCACAAGCTAGCAATTTATTCCTATAGAGGATCTGTCAGATGCTGAGTGCAAAGGTGCTGTACATCTGTTGTTGTTGTTGTTGTTGTTGTTGTTGTTGTTGTTGTTGTTGTTGTTGTTGTTGTTGTTGTTGTTGTTGTTGTTGTTGTTGTTACTAAGTATTTTTAACACCACCTTTCTCTAGTACACAGCATCTTGCTTTGAGGGCTTTGAGTCACCACCTTTTCCTCAGAGGCATATTTTTTAAGGTATTAAGAATACTTCTGTTGGGAAGAATTGGTGACACAGGCAGCCAGGTCCTATTATTAGCATCCTATCCACCAGGGAGTAATGAGGCCATGGTCAATAACCTGCAGTAATCAGTCATCCAAAGTAAAAGCAGACTGATGGGTGCAGCACACAACACAATGATCAACAGGCCAGCTCAGTCATGGCAATGAGGACTCCAGTGGGGTTTGGCAAGCACAGGTTCACAATTAGTTGAACTGTTTCCTCCCAGTAGTGGCGTACCATTGGGAGGGGTGGTTTTCCCCTGGCACAGAATTTTCAGGGGGACACAGGTGACCCAGCCCAGCATGCTCCCGTAGCTGCTGCTTGCTATCTCCTTCCTCCTGCCAGCAGTCTATGCTGCCAGGTGGCACTGGGCCAGCCTCTCCCACTACTGCTGCTTCTGGTTCCATGGCTCTTTCAAGGCCCCACCCTGGGGGCTTCTCCCACTGTGCCTCCATGCCCCACCATGTCCATGTGTTCTATGGGGACATGAGACTTGGGGGCCCCTTGGTTACCCCAGGTGCTGGAAACCCATGCTGTGCCACTTCCCCCCATCCCTGGCCATGGGTGAAGCAGGAGTTTATATGCTGCTGTTGCTGCTGCTGCTGGGAACACAACAACATAAGAAGCGCCATGCTGCATCAGGCCAAAGGCCCATCTAGTCCAGCTTCCTGTATCTCACAGCGGCCCCACCAGATACGTTTGGGAGCGCATGAGACTAGATATCTGTCCCCTGATACCACTCCCCTGCATCTGGCCCTTGAAGTACCCCGGGTTAAAGCCTGGAGACTACACATCTCCATCATGGTTTGTAACCTGTGATGGACTTTTCCTCCAGGAGTCTGTCCAATCCCCTTTTGAAGGCATCCAGGCCAGATGCCATCACCACATCCTGTGGCAGGGAGTTCCATAGACTTACAACGCGCTGGGTGAAAAAATATTTTCTTTTGTCAGTTCTTATTCTCCCAGCCCTCAATTTGAGTGTATGTCCCCTAGTTCTGGTATTTTGAGAGAGAAGAGCTTCCCTCTATCCACTTTACTCATACCCTGCATTATTTTGTATGTCTCAATCATATCCCCCCTCAAGCGCTTTTTTTTCCAGACTAAAGAGCCCCAAATGTTTTAGCCTTTCTTCATAAGGGAGGTGCCCCAGCCCGGTAATCATTTTAGTCGCTCTCTTCTGCACCTTTTCCAGTTCCACTATGTCTTTCTTGAGATGCGGTGACCAGATATCTGTCTCCTAATACCACTCTCCTGCATCTGGCCCTTGAGGTGCCCCGGTTTTAAGCCTGGGGATTATACATCTCCATCATGGTTTGTAACCTGTGATGGACTGTTCCTCCAGGAATCTGTCCAATCCCCTTTTGAAGGCATCCAGGCCAGATGCCATCACCACATCCTGTGGCAGGGAAACTGCACCCAAGACTCAATTGTGGATCCTGAGGGCTTAGTTCTTCCTGTGAGCAGGGGTTTGCTTTCATGGAGGGACTTCCTTTGCAAGGAAGCCCTATACCAGTGGTAGTGAACCTTTGGCACTCCAGATGTTTTTGACCACAACTCCCAGAATATTATGGAAATGGAAAAAGTGCAGAGGAGGGCAACCAGAATGATTAGGGGACTGGAGCACCTTCCTTACTATCTGAGGCTGCAATGGCTGAGCCTCTTCACTCTTGAACGACGGTGCCTAAGATGTGATCTGATTGAAGTTTATAAAATCATACACGGTATGGACAAAGTAGACAAGGAAAAACTCTTCTTCCTATCACACAATGCTCAGAAGTAGGGGGCACTCCATGAAACTTTTGGGTGCTATATCTCAAACAAATAAGAGAAAGTACTTTTTCACCCAGAGGATCACCGGTCTGTGGAACTCCCTGCCAGAAGAACTCCCAGCCTTGACAGCTTTAAAAAAAAGATTAGACAAATTCATAGAGAACAAGAGTATCAATGGCTATCATTATGGATGCCTAAGGACAACCTCCAGGTTTTAGAGATAGGCAGGATATCTCTCAATGCCATTTGCAGGGAATCATAAAAAAGTGAAGACATCTGCTTGGGAATACCCTGAAGCAAATGATGAGCCACTTTGTGAGACAGAATGCTGGACTGGATGGGCTGTGGCCTGTTCTGCAAGGCTGTTCTTATGTACTTATGTTCTGAGCCTAGACTGCCCATGACAAAGGACTGTGGGAGTTGTGGTCCAAAACATCTGGTGGGCCGAAGGTTTGCCACTACTGCCCTATCCTGAGGAGGAGGCCTTCCCTTGAAACCTGTACTGTGCCTGAGGACTTGCTTGCTCTCTTGGGTGTTCCTGCTGGCTCTGGGACTAGCGGGAGGCTCTATTACATCCTCATGGGAGTCTGGGACCCACTCCTGGAAAAAGTTGCTTCTGAGGCTCCACATCATCTTGATTGGAGGTCTCTTCCAGTGACAACATGACACCCAGGAGATGGAGGCTGCAATTGCTGTCATGCCTTCTTTACTGTGTAAACAAATTTGGCCTCATACAGCAAGATGCTTCTTACCTTCTTCTTTCTATTGCTCCAACTCCTCTCCCCTCCCCTCCCACCACTCTACTGGCATGATGTAAAAAGCCCGTACTAGGCTTTCTGATCCTCTCTTTCAGTTAGATGCTAGCCATGCTCCTTCTTCTTTTTAACGGGACTGTATAAAACCCCATGTACATTGGCCATTAATTATGAAATCATTTGTAAAGCCTATGTGTTGACTGGCACCTATTGAAAATCCCAGTGTTGTGAAGCCTGTAGAAATCTTTTCAAAACTGTGTGTCTGCGCGAGTGCTAAAATGGCAGAGGGATTAGCAAGTGTACAAACAACTCCTGTCTGTAGCTGAAGTCAATTAATAGGGAAATAGTTATGGAGTTTATGCCTTGTGCCAAAAGACTAAGGGTTTTTTTTTTGGTCCAGATGCATTGGCTTTAATTACTTGTTCATTTAAGTGCAAAGGAGATGGGGGGGTGGGGGTGGGGGTGGCAGGGAGCCGCTCCAGCAATTAAGATTTGAGCTTTGGCAGAGCCTGCAGGACCTCCATTAGTTAGTGAAATTATGGGATAGATTGTACTCAGAACAGCTGTCCTTGTTAAAAAAAAAACCCTCTTTTAAAAAGTAAACAATGGGGGTTGTGTTAAAAAGAAAAGAAGTCTCCTCTGCCCCACATTAACTTGTTTGTTAAGGAAACAAGTTAATTAAAAAAAAGTGCAGGATCCCCACCCCACCCCTGCCCTATCAGGCTTTGCCTGGAGGCATCTCTCTGGAAGAACTGACATGAGGTTAGAAATCGCAGGCTTCCATCTCCAGAGCTCCTTCCAGTGCAGAGCTGGGCCTTTGGAACAAGTTTGCAAATGCAAGTTTGCTCTTTCTTCTGAATGTGAACTCAAGCTACAACTTGGGGCCAAACGAGGGAACCGAGGAGCACACAGGCACCCTGGCCCCACCTTTCCTTCCATTGTGATGGTGTAGAGGAGGCTGAGGATCACATGGATAGTACATGTGGCTGTATCCCTTCCGTCTGCTGGCTCACCTTTGCCTATCAGAAGCAGGGGAGGTTACACATCTTTCCTTCCCTGCTGCTAATAATCTTCCCCTGCAAGGGCCCCCTTGCTCTGCCTTGGCTGGCATTGGGTGAGGTCAGTTGGCTCTCCAGCAGACCATGGAAAAGTTGCATTTTTTTGACTGTAACAAATCCCTGGCTAGCTTGGCTAACAGAGTAAAGTAAAGTAAAGTAAAGAGAGTAAACTCACTGCTACTTTGGGGGTCTATATTTTCTCCTCAAGGTTTAGAGGAGT
>JAHTLZ010000074.1:16552512-16570282 GCA_023846285.1 Phrynocephalus versicolor | reverse complement strand
GAGAGAGAGAGAGAGAGAGAGAGAGAGAGAGAGAGAGAGAGAGATTACTCTTTCTAGTTTTGGTTTCCTGTAGTTAGAGATAATCTGGTTGTTAGAAGTGTAATTTACAAGCTGAAAATCACCAGGGACAGCCAACACAATTAGTAACGAATTACTCAAATGATTATAAAATAGCCATGTGTTGTCTAGTCAATTCTGAGTTAAGATGACTGTTTCTACTCACAGGAAGCTCTGTGAGGAACTCCCATTTTCTAGCTCCAGATACCTAAACCTCTGTGCTGTCCAGCCAGCTTGATAATAAATAGAGAAATAATTAAGAAAAACACAATATTAAAAGATCAGTCTTTTGTGATATACAAAAACCAAACATTTGTTTAAAATATTTATTAAAACCTCTTCAGTTATAAATAAAATGACTCAGATGAATATATCTAGTTGATTTTGTACAGATTCTAAATAACAGATTGGAAAGTCCATATAATTTAGTAGCGTTTAAACTCAGTGTATGATTGACAGAGAGCTAGTGACATGTAGCACAATTTAACTGCCAATTTTGGGCATTTCTAGAATTAACATTGCCTTATTATGCCATTTTCAACCAGATCAGAATATTGCAGTGCTGTGGAGTGCCCTTTGTAGATTGCTTAGAAATTATAAGCAGTGAAAAACACAGATTGGAATTGTAGAGTTGGATGATGACTCGGCGGTTTTAAAACAGTCAGTTTTACTATTTCTACACTCAGTTGAAAGTACTATTTAGTTTCTAAAATTCTGTATAAGTTGAAATCCAGATCCCTCAAGCGTCATCCAGCTAGCTAGCTAGCTAAAGAAAAGGCCCTTTCAAAGGATATGTCCAGTGCGCCGTGCTTAGGTCCAGTGTTATTGGATGTGTTTAAATTGTTGAGACCTGAGAATGTAGACAGGGTGCTTGGATCTGTCTGTTCTACCACCACGCTGCTCAACCCTTGCCTTTCCTGGCTAATTGAAAGATCAGCCAAGGGGGTTTGCACCTGGGTCCAGGAAGCTGTAAACACTTCTTTAAGAGAGGGAGTGGTCCCTGCTGCCTTGAAAGAGGCAGTAATTAGACCACTCTTAAAAAAAACCCAACCTGGACCCAGGGCTGGTGGTTAACTAATGACCAGTAGCGAACCTCCCTTATTTGGGCAAGGTGTTGGAGCGGGTGGTGGCTGGACAGCTCCAGGCACTGCTGGATGAAACAGATTTTCTGGATCCATTTCAATCTGGTTTCAGGCCGGGTTTTGGAAACAGAGGCTGCCTTGGTCACCCTGTACGATGACCCTTGCCGGGAGAGAGACAGGGAGAGTGCAACCCTGTTGATACTCCTGGACCTCTCGGCAGCTTTCAACAGCATTGACCATGGTGTCCTTCTGGATAGGCTGGCCAGGTTGGGAGTTGGAGGCACTTTCTTGCAGTGGTTCCACTCCTTCCTGGCTGACCGTGTCCAGAAGGTGGTGCTGGGGGATGGTAGCTCTGCCCCATAGCATTTACGTCATGGGGTTCCACAGGGCTCAATACTATCTCCCATGCTGTTTAACATCGACATGGAACCTCTGTGAGAGGTCATCAGGAGGTTTGGGCTGAGGAGTCAGCAATATGCTGATGATGCTCAGCTCTACCTCTCATTTTCCACCAATCCAGGTGAGACGGTTTCTGTTCTGAACTCGTGTCGGGCCCACATAATGGACTGGATGAGCGTTTAATAAATTGAAACGCAATCCAGACAAGACAGAAGTGCTGTTAGTGGGTGCTTCACCGGACAGGTTAGTGAGCCACTCCCCTGTCCTGGACAGGGTTACACTCCCCCTAAGGGGCAGGGTCCATAGCTTGGGGGTGCTCCTGGACCCCGGTCCAACTCTGGAAGTGCAGGTGGGCTCAGTGGCCAGGGGTGCCTTTCTCCAGCTGCAGAAAATATATCAGCTGTGCCCCTACCTGGATGAACAGAGCCTCATGACAGTTACGCATGCACTGATAACATCCCGTATTGATTACTGCAATGCACTTTACGTGCCTTTGAAGACGGTCCAGCGATTGCAACTGGTTCAGAATTGTGCTGCGCGGCTGGTGAGTGGCAGGGCTGCCAAGGTACACATCATGCCGATTCTGTATAACTTTCATTTGTTACCAGTTGCTGCCCAAGCCCAATTCAAAGTGCTTGTTTTGAGATATAAAGTCCTAAATGGCTTAGGACCTAGATACCTGAGGGACTGCCTCCTTCCATATGAACCTACCCGGCAATTAAGATCAAGCCAGGTGGCCTTCCTGAAAGAGCCATCCCTCAAAGAGTTGAGAGAGATGGCTTGCAGGTATAGGGCCTTTTTGGCAGTTGCCCCCCGGCTATGGAATGCCCTCCCAAGTGAGACCCACCTGGCGCCAACGTTGATACCATTTCGGCGCCAGGTAAAAACCTTCCTGTTCCACAAGTTTAACTGATGATTGTGGGTCCTGATGGCAATTTTAGTGTTGTGTTTTAAGGTATTGTATTTATTGTATTTATATGTTTTTATTGTTTTAATTTTATTGTAATTTTGATGTTTTAATTGTTTATTTTGATTGTGAGCCGCCCAGAGACCTTTGGGTAGTGGGTGGCATACAAGCCATATAAATAAATAAATAAATAAATAAATAAATAAATAAATAAATAAATAAATAAATAAAATAAGCAATGCGTTAAGACCACCACCACCAGTGGCCATTTCCTAGATGCCTCCATGGTCAGAAACTTGGCAAGAAGTAACAAAAGAGACAATAATGTGCCATCAAGCCCATCCTGATTTATGGCAACTCTTTCCAGTGCTTTCTAGCTAGTGAGTACTCAGAAGTGCATTACCATTCTCCTTTTCTGGGACTGTGCAGCTTATTCAAGGCCCTACAGCCTGGTTCTACTCTCAGGTTCTACTCTCAGGTGGGGGATTGAACTCCCAGCCTCCAGTTTTGCAGCCAGACAACTAATGTGCTGAGCTATCCAGCTAGCAAGCTAAAGAAAAGGCCCTTTCAATTCTGCCACTTGAACTTTGGAGAACTCTCCCTAGGGCGGCTTGCCTACCAATTGGCTGTGACATTTTTCAGCTATCAAGCCTTTTCATTTGTCGAGGTATATAACTGGCTGCTTTAATGCTGCTGTGCAGTGAGAACTGCTCTTCCACTGGATTTGAAGCAATTGAGTGTATTGTGGTTTCACAATCCCAGGACGAAGCTGACTGCTTGTGTTTTCCTGTGACGTTGGAACATAATGACAATGGGATTTTCAGAAAGGGGAGTGTTTGAAACTGGATCAAATTTGCATAGTTTTTCTATGATAAGATGATTTTCTACAATCCACTCGTGTTTAAAAACAACAACAACAGTATCATCTCTGAATGCATAACAGCAGATCAGTCACCTGTGGGTTTTGCTGTTATTATGTGCTGCCAAGTCTCTTTACCCGCCCGCCCCATGCCACTCCGATTTATGAATGAGCAATCTCCAGAATGCCCTGTCCTCAACAGCCGTCCCCAGTTTGTGCCAGCTCAAGCCTGGGGCTTCCTTTTAGGAAATCAGTCCATCTCATATTTGCCTTCAGCTTCTCCTAGTATTATTGTCTTTTCCAGAGAATCCTGTCTTCTCATGATGTGCCCAAAGCAGAACAGCCTCAGTTTCATCATTTTTGCCTCCAGTGATAGTTCAGGCTTGATTTGATCAAGGGCCCTCTTGTTTGTCTTTCTGGCAATCCAGGGCCCCTGCAAAGCCCTCTTCCGGCACCACATTTCATAAAAAGCGTTGCTTTTCGCAACAGCTTTTTCAAATGTCCAACTTTCATGCCTATACATGATGATAAGACATACATGAATGTGAAGGATCTGTTTCAAGGGACACATCCTTGCAACTTTATGATTGTTTCTATTCCCTCCTTTGCTGGCTTTCTGGGTCTTAGTCTTGTTCTGATTGGCTGCAATCTTGATTGGACTGATGACTGACCCAAGTTATACAATGTCGCTATCTCAATGTTTTCGTTGTTAAAGTCCTGTAGTTCTTTGGTAGTCATGATTTTTTTCCTGTTAATTGACATAGCATCTTCATCTCTTCTGTGATATAAGAGAGAACAGCCATTGTTAGGCGTAGTTGTTGATGGTCTATTGCAGTGTTGGTGAACCTATGGCACGGGTGTCAAAGGTGGCACTCGGAGCCCTTTCTGTGGGGACCTGACATCGCCCCTTCACTGCCAAGTGTATTCAGGTTAAATTGCCATATTGGCACTTTGCCAAAATTAGTGGGTTTTGAATCGCAGTTTGGGCACTCAGTCTCTAAAAGGTTAGCCATCACGGGTCTAGATTACTTTTGTTCACTATCTTGATGGTCCACCTACTCTTAAGCTTTGTTTCATAAGGTACACATGCAGGACACCCTTTGTGTGAGTGTGTTGAAGTTGGGGGTTCTGTTAAGCCTTCAGACTGAGCAGGTTTCATGGCATTTTGTTGCCTGAGGATTTCTAGCATGACTATTACAGCGTGTCACCTCCTCCAGGTGTAGTGGCAAAGTACAAGAGGTGGCATGTTGATGAGACGAAGCAGAGTCACTGTGGTTTATTGAGGTATGCAATGGAAATTCATTGTCCCTTTTGCTCCCCCCCCCCATGCCAGAATTTCATCCTCCTGGTGAGCAACATAGGATAATCATATTAGTGAATGCAAACCGATACCGTCTTGTTTTCCAGCATGGCTGATCCCCCTCCTAGAGAAGCCTGAGCTGAATGGCAATGGGAAAGTGATGAGGCATCTATGAATGGTTTTGATTTCAACCTAACTCATGCTGGTTGCCAGCACAAGAACTGAATAAATATTATTGCTCTTAGTGCATTTGTTATGAGTAGTCTTGGATCATCGAAATTGTTGGTCTGTTCATTGTGAGTTTGACACATCAATCTAGGTTCTTCACCAGTGCGTGTCAGGCTGATTCAGTAACAATACGCATGCTTGCAGATGAAGAATTTTCTAGAATTACCTGTCAAAATGCATTGTACAGACATTCCGGTTATGCTGCCCACAAACCTGACAGACAGCTGTGCTGCAGGCCAAACTATCTGCAGAATCAGAAGTTGTTACTTATCTGTGTAACAACTTCTAGAATTTTTTATTTTTTTGCTTGAATTTTGCGAAACTTGTTCTGTTCTCCTAAGTGACATTTGGCCACAGAAAACTCATCTTTTATTGGACATGTACTGTCATGCCTATGGATTCCTAAGGAGATGTATTTACTTGTCCATTCAAGATACAGTATGTCATTTCAGTGATAATTTTGTCATTTTTAGGGTGGGGGGAACTTGTTTATTGTAATAAAAACAATACCAGGGAAATAGATCCTTCCACTTGGTCTTCAAATGTCTTTACATTCTCCCCTCCTTTTTTGCCAAACTTTTCTGCTAAAGTGTACTGTTGTATTCTTTTTGGGTTCCAATTATTCTTCTTAACACTCTGGAGCTGAATCTCTTTTTCATTGTTGAACCACTGCCATTTTTTGACTTATTGAAGGTGGTATGAAAAATATCATCAGCAAGAATCCTGGTTCAAAACATTGTGTGTTTAGGAGACATTTCATGAGAATGTTTTTTTCAGTATACCAGCTGACTGTCTCACGCCTGGGTGTTCAACTACGAGAGCAACTGAGTGTATAACCTGAGTGATGTCTGAACATGCAACAGAAATATCACACACATCAGATCAGCAGTAGAGATGGGCACGAATTGAAAAAAATGATATTTTGGTTTTTCATTTTTCATTGCGGGTCCGTTTCGGTTCATTTTCGTTTTTTGTGATTTTTTCATTTTTCATTTTTCATTTTTATCCACTTTTTGTGCGACTTAAAGCATTTCCGTACGTGGACGTCCCCCAATGCCCCAGACCAGAGGCAAAACACTAAAAAAATGATGCTGGCATCATGATCCCATCACATGGCTTGCATCCATCTTGTGGCTGGAATCCATTTTGTGTCATCCTTAAAGGGAAAAGAAAAAATACATCACGATGGGAGAAAGACAAAAACAAACGTTTTAAAGACCGCAACCCCCGGTTGGTAATAATTTCAAATAATTATCACTGCATTTTTACGGATGTCCAGGGCATTTTAATACCCAATAAATCAATATTAGACATCTGGGAGCCATTTTGGGTCGATGTCCCCTAACTCCCCTTAAAGGAAAAAAATATTGCAGTGATCTGAGAAAAGATATAAATGCACGTTTTAAGGACTCCAACCCCCCTGGTAGGTATTATCAGGCAGAATAAATAATTATCGCTGGGTTTTTACAGATATTCAGGATGTTTTTTAACATTTAAAAACAGCTCATTTCATTGCGCGTCGCCATTAATGAAAACAAAACGTAATGAACCTAATTTTTGTGGTTCTGTTCAGTTCGTTCCAATTTCATCACAATTTTCATTATTTGTTTCATTACATAACAAAACAAATAATGAATAATGGAACGAAATTTTTTTCCGTTTCGTGCCCATCTCTAGTCAGCAGTTTTGTGTTTACACCAAACAAATTCAAGAACATTCTGGCCATTTTTTTCTAGTTGCTGAATTGTTTGTACTAGTCAATTGGCATTTGCTGCTGAGTCCTTCTGCCTCTTTGGCTAGCAGGAGTTTATTTCCAGGTTCTAGAATCTTAAGAGCATTCTTCATGAACATGGAACAAAACAGAATTTGAGCTTTTCATGGAAATAAGTAGTTCTTCACTTGGGCATGCCTTATTCCCCAAAATTTCGAGTTGTCATGTGAAAACTTCATTGATATTTTTGGAATGACATAACTTGCAGCTTTTCAGTGCTGAAGTACAGAGTTTGCTTCTTTTTGTATTAGCTAAATAGAAATACAGTGGTACCTTTACTTACGAATGCATGCTCATAAGCTGAACAACTCCTAAGTAGAGCAGCCATATCTAAAAATGAATGAATAAATAAATGAATAAATAAATAAATCAGGAAAAATTAAAAAAAATAAGTAGAGCAGACCACATCTAAAATTTGTAAGGCAGCAGTTAAAACATCAAAGGTTTTCCATTCTTAAGTCGAATTGCTCATAAGTAGATCTGCTCGTAAATAGAGGTACCACTGTAATCATTTTTTAAAGGAAAGGTATGTAGCAATAACACATTGATGGAAAATAATGTTGGATAGCTTCATGTCATCCACAGCTTGAAGAGCAACCAAAAGGAGACAGTGTAATACAATGTGGATGTTCTAAAGTATCAGGTTTCTTAATGGCATCCATTCTACACCACTGAATCCCACCACATGCTGTAAATACAATGCTATCACTACTGATATGAAAGGTGCTTACAAGCACAGCACAGCATCTATGGCAGTGCCAAGTCTTCTGCCCAGCATAAGACTTTACCTAGAGCTGTAGTCCTCCCTTTGGTTTGTTCATGTGTTCTAAATCTAATGCTTCATGAAAATGAAACTACTTTGGCAAAGATCCTGAGCTCCTGAACTTGACTTTCTTTGATGGATTAGATATTTAAGTTTTCAATTCCACCAAAAAGACAAACTTGAGCCTGCTACAAGTTTAGGGAAGGACAAAAAGGACAAAAAGAAAATACTTCAGGGTGCATTTCAGTCTTCTTTGAGGAATCCCTTATTTCAGTCTTCTTCCTGACCTTTAGATTGCTTTCCTACTGATTGGTGTATAAAGGATTTATGACTGGAAATGGACTGTGGAAAACCATTTGATTCCTTGAAATACCACCTGCTGAGTTTTTTGTTCTGCCCAGAATCCTTGAAAGAGTCTTGTGATAACCTGCACAAATTAGAAAAATAAATAATTGGGCCCAAGCTAACACCTAGGTGCCCAGCCAGCCAGCTAATTGCAGTGTATACTGTTCTACATCTCTTGCTCTCAAATGCCCTATCCTACCTGGCTGAGTCCTTTTAAGAGGATGAAGATAAGGATGCCTTGCCTGAGCAGGGGGAAACCTAAGGCCTCAGCTCGTGGCCCTATCTCAGAATCACAGAAGATTGAGGTAATGCATTATCCTACCAGAGGGGATAACTGCCTATGCCACACCTTGCCCTCATTTATGGTTCTCTCACCCACCCTCCCCTGTAGAAGTAGGGAGATGTCCTGCGATCTATTGAGGAGAGGAGGAGATCCGCTTCTTGAAGTCCCTTGTACAGACCCAGCACAGGTTACAACCCTTGAAAAAGACTTCATTGGCTTCCCTTTAAGATTCTGTACAGTAGGACCCCGTATCCACTGATTCATTAACCACTGATTCAGTTATCCATGGTTGGCAAAGGAAATGACAACAGTATGGTGAATGGAAAGCCAACCCTAGTGAGCTCCGGCAACTTCAGGTATCAGAAGAGAGAAGGTAATGAAGGCCAAGTGGAAATTCTGAAGGCCTGACACCACTAGCAAATGTTTTTTAAAAATAAATAAAACCAGCTGAAGAAATGAGGGCTTCTCGGCCAAAGTGAAATACGACTAGTCAAAACCCATACTGATGTAACGTGTGTAACTGCATTTTGCTCCAGGCCTACTTGCATTGTTTTGACAGAACGGCTACCTGCTGTTCTAGACTGTTGTTGACCTGCATTCATTTGCTCCCTCTGGGCTCCATCACTTTTATGAATATATGATTTATGACTTAACTGGTAGCTCTTGTCTCTGACTATTCCTCCACCCTCCTAGAATGTATGGTGTTCTGTAGAACTTGTGTTGCCTCCCTCTTGCTCTTGTGTAGAGATGCTTGTGCCTCGTGCTAAAACAAATGGTCATGAAAAAGGAAAAAGGAATGGCTGCAGAGATCTGAATATAGTGAACACTTTCAGAAACTTAAGGGAAATTAGAATGGATCCCCGCATCCCAGATCATTGTTAGTAATTTTCTTGTTTCACCCTTGAACAAAATGCAGTCTATACTGTTCTACTCAGCATAAAAAGGGCACAATAATTCTCAGTGTAGGCAAACCAGCATGGTTGTTTATTTCCAGGTGGGTAAAATGCCACATTGGGTAAAGATACCTAATGTGTATCTTATTCACTGCATCACATTGGGTAAGGATGCCCAATGTGATGTAGTGAATAAAGTAGCATATTAAGATTTGGGTTCAAATCTTCACTCAGCCGTGAAAACTCACTAGAGGTGTGGAACTAGCAGATTCGCTCCTTAAATGTCTTGCTTGCTATGAAAGCCCTATTAAGGTTGTCATTAGTTGGTTCAGCGCATAACAACAAGAAAGAGCACAGGAGATAGTAAAATGGAAAGCAGACCAAAGAAAGGCTAAGAGACAGAGAATAATTCAACCTCATGATACAAAGTTTTGAAGTTTCAATCTTCAAGCTTCATGTGGTTATACAGGCTGTTTTTTATGCCTCCTCAGCATCAGCTTTGCTACTAATGACCCCCGTGGGCAATTTTGTTAAATTGCCAAACTGGCACAGTGGATTTTAGAGATAGGCACGAATCGAAAAAATGGCATTTTGTTTCGTTTTGTTTCATTAAGGAGTTCAGTTTGTTTTATTTCATTTTTTTGTGTTTTTTTGCAAAAAAATCATTTTGTTGTTTTGTTAATTCATTATTCGTATTTATCCGCTTTTCCCCCAGCACCCACTGCACGGCCCCTGGGGCCCAGTTGGAGCTGGGGGGTACCTACAAACGGGCGTGGGAGGAATAAAGAGGGGGAGTGGCATCGGAGCCACACTGCTCTGGCTGCCTAAGCGCGGCCTGCTTCTTATCACCCTTCCTGATCAGCCCCGCGATAACGGGCTGCAGGAGGGAGGTGCAAGGGGGCGGCAGCTTTGAAGCCGCGCTGCTCTGGCTGCCTAAGCGTGGCCTTCTTATCTCCCGTCCCGATCATCCCTGTGATAATGGGCCACAGGAAGGAGGCACAAGGGGGGTGGCTTTGAACCCGAAATGCTCTGGTCGCCTAAGCGCAGCCTCCTTATATCCCCTCCCTATCAGCACGGTGATAACAGGCCACGGGAGGGAGGCGCAAGGGCGGCGGCTTCAAAGCCACGCTGCTCTGGCCGCTTAAACCCAGCCTGCTTCTTATCTCTCCTCCCGGGGCTGTCCCTTTACACAAGCTTAGGTAAAAGAGGCACCCCATGATCTTTGCTAACCTGTTGTTTAGCAACTACTTCAGTCTCTACAAAAAATCCACTAGAGATGGACACAAAATGATTTTTTGTTTTTTGCTTGAGCCCACCATGTCCCTCAATGGCACCGACAAGGTGCATGCTCCCTCCATGCAGCTCGGCCTGAAAGGACCTCCGGACCAGCACCAGGTAGGAGACATCTCCGCCCCCCATTAACGAAATGAACCTAACTGAACCATTTTTCTCATTTTGTTTCATTTTGTGTTAAATTTGCCCCTAGGGTTGTTATTCGTTTTGTTATGTAACGAAATGAATAACAAATAACGAATAACGAAACAAAAATCGTTTTGTGTCCATCTCTAGTTGATTTTTTGTAGAGACTGAAGTAGTTGATAAACAACAGGTTAGCAAAGATCATGGGGTGCCTCTTTTACCTAAGCTTGTGTAAAGGGACAATGGCAGGAGGAAGATTGTTTGTGCAAAGAGATAGAGGGCAGCATATGTCTGAAAGTGGACAGTTGATGCCAAGTTCTAGTAGAGATGGCAGCTTGAAATGGTTCTTAGTCAAGAAAAATAATTGGAATCTGAGTTCAAATATGATAGCAATGAAATAATTGTAGCTTGGGGAGATGTTAAACAGTGACAGAAATTCAAAAAATAGAAATCAATAGGCCAGAAAATAAATTGCACAAAGAGCTGGAACAAGCATATCATT
Source organism: Phrynocephalus versicolor (assembly GCA_023846285.1). NCBI lineage: Eukaryota > Metazoa > Chordata > Lepidosauria > Squamata > Agamidae > Phrynocephalus > Phrynocephalus versicolor. The sequence continues at coordinate 16,559,474 of JAHTLZ010000074.1, read as the reverse complement.
TAATAAGAAAAGATTTCACAGTTTTGAAGATGAATGGTGCCAGAGTTTAAGTGATGCCTTATGTGATGATAAAATCAAAATCGCATCACCTCCTAGAATTCTGGGAGCTTTTTCTTTTTTTAATTGGCAGCTTTTCTAAGCTTTGGATAAAATCTGGAAGTTGAGTCATGGCTACTGGAGATGAAGCTGTTTGGATGAACAGCGAAACGTTTATCTCTCTCAAAAAAGACGTCCAGTAGCCATGACTCAACTTCCAGATAAACGCACCTCGATGACTGAGAATCTTCACAGACTTTGGATAAAATGACTGACAATACATGACAGACCTAATGGCAATCACTTCTAGTAACTATTCTGCTTCTTATATACCACCACATTGTGGTTAAAAGCATTCTCTGAGGGGTTTGCAATTTAATTGTGAAGAGTACACATTACCCCCTCCCCCCCAATGAGCTGCACATTCATTTTACTGGCCTTTGAAGGATGGAAGGCTGAGTCAACCTTGAACAGGTTCCCTGGGGTTGAACCCTGGGTCATGGCCACAGTTTTGGCTGGAGAACAGCAGCTTAACCACTGTGCCACAAGGTACTCACCTTTTGGACAAGTCATACATTGTCCAAGAGGTGAGTGCCACACAAACTTGTTTAACCTGATATCTGGGGGAAATACAATTTTTGATTACTGCCTCTTCTCCCTAAGATGGGAGGCTTGAGTCATCCAAGTGACAGTTTAATGTCACTACTACTACTACTACTACTACTACTACTACTACTACTACTACTACATTGTGCAGAGTGGGGGGTTGAACTCCAGCATCTGGATCTGCAGCCAGAGACCTACCTGTAAGCCATGGAGCTATCCAGTGATTTTGGTCCCCAGAATGGGTTGAAAATTTGAGAGGGCTTCTTGCCACAGTAGTCAACCTCTTTTAATCACATGAAGATTGCTTTGAGTCTTGGGAACACAAATTTGTACTGCTTCTCTTGGTACCAATAAAATGGGTTATGAGAGACTACTTACATGACCTTTGTAAACTCTTCTCTGCTCCAGCCTGCTTTTTCACGTCAGGTTGTTACTGGTCAAATAAATTAAGATGTTTCTCTCTTTTTGGAAAATGTTGGATGTGGAAAAATAACAAAACATCTCCTGGTGTGGAGAAAAGGTCACTCAAATGGAAAGAGTTTTGACATGGCCCCTTTTATTATGGGCCCCCCTGTAATGCAACGTAAAATATATGCAATCTGTATGAAATCTGGGCTCACAAGGTGGCACATTGCTCTGCTTCCAGATTGTTTCTACCTCCCACACATAGACACTGTTCTGTTTTCCATCATAGCTGTACCTGCAGGCTTTAAGAGAGTGGCTGAATCATTGTTTATTACGGCAGGATATTTTCCATGTGTTTGTTTTCTTGCTTTAATATTCATCATGTGTTTCGTTTTGTCATCTCTCTTGCATGCTAAAAAGGTTGATTTTCTTCTTTTGCCATGTGCAGTTGGGGGCATTAAATAGGAGCTAATGCTGTGCATTTCATGGGTTCCTTGACGTTTGTTATCAGTACAGGACATTTGCAAGACAGAGAGTTTAAGTTACTAAACTGAACCTTCTCTTCGGTATTTCTGTGAACCTTTTCTGTTCTGTTTCATAATCCTTCAATGATGGCTTGCTGTGTTCATTTTTCAATATGCTGTACCTACATATCAATTTTCTGTAATTAATATTGGAAAAGATGTTTGGTGTGGTTAATGTCATTATAAAGTTTGATCAGCAGATGGCACTGAACCTTGGGCTATTCCTGTCTGGGTAAAATTTCCTCTGCCTCCCCTTTTCCCAATTGGATTCAGATGACTGCTAAGGAGTGTGGGACTTTCCAGGATTCATGCCCAGACTACACTGTTTGTCACTTGCTGCCATTGTTCTGAGAGAGACAAGGTGTGCACATGTGTGGCTGATGGGGAAAGTTTAGATATTGTCAGTGCACAGTCAGTACAGTACCGGGGGGGGGGGGAGGTTCCATCTGGAAGAGTCCCTAGCTTTGTCTTAAGATTTGGAAATATTCCTATTGCTTTTATCTTCTTGTTGAATGGACAGTAAACTTGTTGTCTTAATGTCTTGGCTAAGATATCCTCTAGTCTAAGGCAATGGTTCCCAGCCTGGGGTGTGTGCACCCTCGGGGCTACCAACCAGATCATTTAGGGGTATGTGAATGCTGGGAGTGGAAGAACAGTGTAAGAAAAGGTGCATGTCAAAAGTTGTGGAATTAATTTAATGCTTTGAAAGATAGTATAGTGGGTTTTCTTTGTTAATTAACCTTGAGAAAAGCCCCATTCACTTGCATCATTATTTTGGCCAATGGGAGAGGGGGGAATCTCTCCCTAAACAGTACGTTGGGAGAACTTGCCACCACAGTGTTGCACGCTCAGTGTCGCACGCCCTCAAAAGCTCATCTTTTACTCCCTTTTGCTTCGCAAACAGTCAAGCGCTGTTGTGCTGGTACCAGCGTGTATATATAAGTGGGCACTTCTGTGAGTAGTGCTTAATGAGTGAGTTCTTCTCTCATGTCTCCTTATTGTTGTCTTAACTCCCCGCCCCCCCGCCCCCACCCCGCCCCCTAATTTATGTGTTATCAGATATGGATCCATGGTTGAAAATCAGTACAGATAAAAATCTCAAACATAATGTGAATATTGATGAATCTCCAAGCCTTTCTTGGGACACGTCTAACACTTTAGTGCAAAATTGTGAGAAGGCACAGTCTTTAGCTTCTCAAACAAGTAAAAAGAGAGGGAGAAAATACTGTATTGGGATCAATACACAAAGTATGGATTTTCACATATACCGTAGGCGACAAGGACTGCCCTAAGCCCTAACACGTCGTGTGAGAAGTATAACATGTAACCTCCCTTACCTCTTACAGCATTTATGAAGAAAACACATCAGCTATGCAAACAAGGAATGCAGTATTTCCACCACATAGTGAAACAACAGGATGTGACCACATTCTTGTCATCAGTGCTTGCAGCTTCTTATTGTACTGATAGGTAAATCAAGAATCATGCTGAGAATATAATTCCTCCTTGTGTAAAAGATGCCATTCTGCATATGCTTTGAGAAGAACATCGGCCCAAGAGTTATTAGAGACCTGAGAAATGAAATTGCGGATGTCTTGACGGTAATATGCAACTTGTCTCTTAAAACGGCCACAGTGCCGGAGGACTGGAGGATAGCAGATGTCACACCAATTTTTAAAAAAGGAAGGAGGGGAGACCTGGGAAATTACCGGCTGGTTAGCCTTACGTCTGTCCCAGGGAAGATGGTGGAAAGCCTCATCCAAGAGAAAGAAGAACAAACCTTGCTGAGAGAAAATCAGCATGGCTTCTGTAAGGGTATGTCTTGCCTGACAAAGCTTTTAGAATTTTTTGAAAAGGTCAACAGGCATGTGGATTTGGGTGAACCAGTGGATATTGCCTATCTGGATTTTCAGAAGGCTTTTGACACACTCCCTCACCAAAGGCTGCTGAAAAAATTGCACAGTCAGGGAATAAGAGGGCAGGTCCTCTTATGGATTGAAAACTGGTTGAGATCCAGGAAACAAAGAGTAGGTGTCAATGGGCAATTTTCACAATGGAGAGAAGTGAAAAGCGGTGTGCCCCAGGGATCTGTCCTGGGACCAGTGCTTTTCAATCTGTTCATAAATGACCTGGAGACAGGGATAAACAGTGAGGTGGCCAAGTTTGCAGATGACACGAAACTTTTCCGTGTGGTAAATACCAGAGAAGATCGTGAAGAGCTCCAGAAGGATCTCTCCAAACTGGGGGAATGGGCTGCCAAATGGCAAATGCGTTTCAATGTAGCAAAATGTAAAGTAATGCATATTGGAGCAAAAAATACAAACTTTATCAACTCATGGGCTCTGAGCTATCTGACAGATCAGGAAAGAGATCTTGGTGTATTGGTGGACAGCTCCATGAAGGTGTCTAGCCAATGTGTGGTAGCGATGAAGAAGGCCAATTCCATGCAAGGGATTATCAAAAAGGGGATTGAAAATAAAACAGCCAACATTATAATGCCATTATACAAAAAGATAGTAAGGCCACACCGGGAGTATTGTGTACAATTCTGGTCTCCACATCTCAAAAAAGACTGGAACTGGAAAAGGTGCAGAAGAGAGCAACTAAAATGATTACTGGGCTGGGGGACCTCCCTTATGAGGCAAGGCTAAAACATTTGGGGCTCTTTAGTCTGGAAAAAAGGTGCCTGAGGGGGGATATGATTGAGACATACAAAATAATGCAGGCAGGAGTAATGCAGGGCAGGAATAAAGTGGATAGAGGGACACTCTTCTCCCTCTCACAAAATACCAGAACTAGGGGACATCAACTCAAATTGAGGGCTGGGAGAGTAAGAACAGACAAAAGAAAATATTTTTTCACCCAGCGCGTTGTTAGTCTGTGGAACTCTCTGCCACAAGATGTGGTGATGTCATCTGGCCTGGATGCCTTCAAAAGGGGATTGGACAGATTCCTGGAGGAAAGGTCCATCACAGGTTAAAAACCATGATGGAGATGTATCATCTCCAGGCTTAAAACCAGGGTACTTCAAGGACCAGATGCAGGGGAGTGGTATCAGGAGACAGATATCTAGTTTCGCCCGCTCCCAGATGCATCTGGTGGGGCCACTGTGAGATACAGGAAGGTGGACTAGATGGGCCTTTGGCCTGATCCAGCATGGCGCCTCTTATGTTCTTATGAAAATGAACAGCATGCATTGAAAAAGACCAACCTGAGCTATTTGAAACTTTACACTGCTATCAGAACATGCCACCGTTCTTTCAGGAAATGAGTGAGAAAATAACTGATCCTTTGAAAATGATAAAATTATCTTTTAAGAAGTAATTGTTAAAAACTTGGAGAACAGCACAACGAGATTTCAGATCCCGTTGAAGGAAAACACTTCTGAGAGTCCTATATGTCCTGGGAGGATGCATGGATGGGGTGGGTCTTCCTTGAACACTGCACCCCCAAACTCTAGGTCAATGTAAAGGTAAAGGTTCCCCCCGCATATGCATGCTAGTCGTGTCCATATTCAAGCCGGAAGAGCCAGCGCTGTTCAAGTCCATGGCCATGTGGCTGGCATGGCTGCAAGGAAACACTGTAGATAACCAGCAATGTAGATACCCAAATGCAGATACCCAAAAATGTAGATACCCAAAAATGTAGATACCAAAAATTGCCAGCTAGAGCAGGTCCAAAGCCCCCCTACACACACACACTAACTCAGAGGCAGCCCTGGGAATGAAAGAGACTCACCAGCAATGCCTCTCTCCGCAGCTACCCTTCCCATCAACACCCCCAAGTCCTATCCCCTTGCCTTCACTTTGGGCTTTCAAACCACAGGAAGGGCAGTTGGGCTAGGGAATCTACAAAATTTGAACACTTCATTCTTTTCTCTTGGTTCCCCTCATCTTTTCTTCTTCGTTCCAAATAAGCAGAATTCAATGCAAAGATGCTAACCTGGCACCTTTGGTATCAACATCACTCCCCACCCCCACCCCAAGATACCAAATGGAGGTAAAGGCTACCAGGTCAAGTCATTCAGCGGGAGTTTTCGAATGGCTAAACTTAGGTGGTCTTGTACCCAAGGGCCTTTTCCTGGAATTCTACTTCCTCAGGCAGATGCTTGTGAGGGAATTCAGCGGGGGCTCCAGCTGTTGTACAACCACAAGCCCCTCTTGATGATTCAGGCCATTTAAAGTGGATGATGTTTAAAAAGGCGGAGATAAAGAGAAGAGGAGCAAACAAGAAGATGTTATTTGCAGGGTGATGTGAAATCAATGTGAACTATACTTTGGAGGCTTCACCATTAACTTTCCTCAGACTGCCGAAGCTGCTTAGATGAGTAGTGAAACATTTCAATATTTCAACAAAAGAAGTCCAGTTGCCACCTTGGGTCCTTTACCAAGGAGAAAGGTGGGGTAAATATACTTTAAAATAAATAAATAATGACTCAACTTCCAGATAATCTCGCCTGGGTAACTGAGAATCTTCACAGGCATACTTCTCCACACAACTATTAAAGGTACAGGAGCCCTGCCCATTAATTTCTTTTTTTTGGGTCTTCCCACTCTAAGTAGTGCTAGTTTTATTATATTTTTAAGTGTGTGTGTTGCATCGTTACAGTCGTGACCGACTCTTCATGACCCCATGTCCATGGAGTTTTCTTGTCAGGAATACCGGAGTGGTTTGCCAGTTCCTACTCCAGGAGCCTACAGCAGCTGGTATTCCCTGGTGGTCTCCCATCCAAGTACGAACCAGGGCTGACCCTGCTTAGCTTCCGAAATCAGGCGAGATCGGATGTGCTTAGGGCATCTAGGCAGCCAAGTTGAATCATACTATTTTCTAAAATGATCTCTCTGGGAAGAAAAGAAGCAACAAAAATCCCCTCTCCTAATATATGTCTGTAAGAAGCAGAAAGAGGATGCTTTTTGAAATATTTAAGCTGTAAGGTATGATGGGGGGTGAGGAGAGCCTTATAAAGAGTTCGAGTCATGTTTCAACAGTCTAGCTTTCCTTCCTCCTCAATTCTGACAGGTCTGCTTCGCTTCCTGAATTAATACACCAGTTAAGTTCAGTCCCAGTGACCCAGCCTGCCTTCCCCCCCCCAGTTTTGTCAGATCTGCTCTACAATTAATTTTTTTTTTTGAGGAGGCAGCAGGACATTACTCAGATTCCTCTGAATTGATGAAAATAAGTTGTATAAATCCTGGAGGTGCACAGAGGCATTTTGGGGGGGGGGGGTGTTGAACCTGTAGTTTCCTTCTATGTGAAATGTGCTGAAGTGAAGGCAAACCTGGGGGATTCTTCCTTATATGGTCAACAGCAGCTCTGGTGGATCAAAGGTGGGGATGCCATCTGATAACTCAAACCATAAGATGCATTAATTTTGATTTTTAAATTTTTTTT
>JAHTLZ010000074.1:16527265-16550318 GCA_023846285.1 Phrynocephalus versicolor | reverse complement strand
TTCTTTCTTTCTTTCTTTCTTTCTTTCTTTCTTTCTTTCTTTCTTTCCTTCTTTCTTTCTTTCTTTCTTTCTTTGGACCATCCCTCTGCTACTGTCATTAGCAGAGATTAATATAATATATAAGCAGAAGTGTCTATCCCCAAATCAATCAGAAAAGTTAAATATAGCAATACAGAGGGGACTGCAAATTTTGAGATAGTTTCTGTTTCCTTGCACTGTGAAAATGAAGCCTTTTCTACCTGGCATTTGGCACAAAATGCATCCAACATTTCACAGTGAAAACAAATGTGTGCCACTATATTCTCTCGTACCCCCTCCTCAAGGTATGAAGCATCTCAAGTCTCCATTCTCCTCATAGTTTTCCTATTATTTCATCCTGACATACTTTCCTCTTTGACCGTTTTCTTTCTGTTGAAAGAGGCTGTGAATTGAGATCTTTGAAGAACTATTTTGGAAATTACTTGGTATTTTTGTTTTAATTGTAATTAACAAAAAGAAAAAGATAAAAAACAAGAGAAACATTAACATAACATTGTGTCATAAATTGTAATCTTACTTATTAATTAATTAACCACCTTAGGCATGGGCTATTTACACAATTTAACAGGGTTACGTTTAGTCTCCCAATTCCATCCTACAAAATAAGAGACCAACATTAGTAGTCAATTTCTCCATCAGTAATGTTTGCCATGTCCTGTTCTTAAATGTCTGTAGTGAATAGAGATGGGCACGACCAGAAAAAATGATGTTTTGAGTTGTCGTTTGTCGGAACGGGTCCGTTTTGGGTTGTTTCCGTTTGTCGCGATAATTTTCAGAAATTTGTCGTTTCCGTTTGTCATCTGTCATTTCCACCACGATTTAGCACAATTTGACGTCCCAGAGCATGGGTTAGGGTTAGGGTTAGGGTTAGGGTTAGGGTTTGTGGGCTCTGGGCTGCACCTCTGGGTGCCTCTGACCCACTAAGAAGGGAAGTGTACTGGCGTACAGGTTAGGGTTAGGGTTGGGGTTGGGGTTAGGGTAAGTGGGCTCTGGGAGGCACCTCTCTGGGTGCCTCTCTCTGACCCACTAAGAAGGACAGTGTACTGGCGTACAGGTTAGGGGTAGGGATAGGGGTAGGGGTAGGGGTAGGGATAGTGGGCTCTCTGAGGCACCTCGCTGGGTGCCTCTGACCCACTAAGAAGGACAGTGTACTGGCGTACAGGTTAGGGTTAGGGATAGGGGTAGGGGTAGGGGTAGGGGTAGTGGGCTCTCTGAGGCACCTCTCTGGGTGCCTCTGACCCACTAAGAAGGGAAGTGTACTGGTGTACAGGTTAGGGTTAGGGTAAGGGTTAGGGTTATGGTTAGGGTTAGGGTTAGGGTGGGTTAGTGGGCTGCACCTCTGGGTGCCTCTGACCCACTAAGAAGGACAGTGTACTGGCGTATGGGTTAGGGTTAGGGTTGGGGTTAGGGTTAGGGTTAGGGTTAGGGTTAGTAGGCTTTTTATGCCCTCTGGCACACCCAGAAGTCTCAGTCAAAACCTGGCCATGCGATTGGTGGAATGGGTCAAAAAAATTGCATGGTCCCATCCCATGGCCAGCCCATCATTGCGCATGCGCAGGTGTAAAAAAATAAAAATAAAAATAAAATAAAATAAAATCAATGGAGACGTTTTTGCAAGAAAAACCCACTGCTGCTACTATAAAAATACAGGCATTTAAAATACCTTATTTTCACATATTTCTGTTGTGCTATAGTGGGCTTTTGGACCACGATTTAAAAATAAATATTGCGGTTGCCATTTTGGACCCCCCCCGGGACCGCATGGCATAGAGACAGCCCAGGAAAGGAGAGGGGGGGGGAAGGCTGGAGACCCCCCCGCCCCCCGAGAAACCATCCCTCAGGTAGGTGCCCTCACTCAGGCAGGCATATTTTCGCCTGCTTTTTTGGCCGGGAATCGGGTTTTTTTTTTTACTTTTTAAAACTTTTTTTCTGTGCTGCTTGGCAATGGCATCGCGCGATCGCCGCGATGCCATGAACAACAACGATAAACCCGACCCAATTTTTCTTTTCTCGGGTCGGGTTCGAGCTAGAGTGGAGTAATTCTCATTACCGTTTCCATTACCTAACGATAATGATAACCGAAAACAGAAACGACAATTTCGCCGCTCCGTGCCCATGTCTAGTAGTGAAAGATCCCATGCATTTCTCCAACTTTTAGCAATTTCACACCTTGCTGTCCCTATCAGATTTGTAATTAGCTCTTTATTAGCCAGCTTCTCATTTTCCCTGATAAATAATGAAAATAATAGCAATGTTTCATTTATAATTCTATTTGATTAGTCAAGATCTCTAGCCAATTAATTACTTCACACCAATATGCTTCTATTTTGGGGCAAAAAATCCACATATGTTCCAATGTCCCCTTTTGTCCACAATTCTGCCAACACTTATCTGATATATCTTTTTAAATTTATGTAATTTTGTAGGGCATAAATGCCATCTATTAGCAACCTTCAAAATCATTTCTCTCATTTTTGCTGAAATTGACTTACATGGGTATTTATTCCAAATTCGCATTGTCATCCATTATCTGCATCCTGCCAATAGAAGAGGAGAAATCTAACAGAAAATACTCCTTCTAGCAACATTTCCCCAGAATATGCATTCCAGTTACAAATACCTGGTTACTTTTAATTTCTGTATCCCTTAATCAAAATATAACTACGATTTGGTAGCTGAATGTTTTGCACAGAACAACAGTTTTGTCATTTTTGTAGTAACTAAAAGTTAACCCTTTTCTTTTTGGGAAAAGGAGAAAATCACAGATTCCTTTAAAATTACAAATAATGTCATCTTTTGGGAGTTGTAGAACTAAGTGTGTGGGGGAGAGGGGGAAAAGAGAGAGAGAGAGAGAGAGAGATGTGACATCAAGCTGTAACTGACTTTTAGGTATCCTAACAGGGCTTACAGGATAAGTGAAATATTAAAAGAGTACTTTTACTAGTTCTAGTCCTCCCTCACACCAAATTTCCATAGCTGAGCAAAGATTTGACTCCGCGTCACCTAAATTCTAGTCCATTACTTTGTTCACTGCACCACAACAGGTATCCCCTCAAAACTGTAAATGCAATAATATTTTTGAAATATTTTTTGAAATATAACTTCATAATCTGGAAGTTGAGTCATGGCTACTGGACTTCTTTTTGAGAGATAGAAACATTTCACTGTTCATCCAAATGATGAAGCTGTTTGGATGAACAGCGAAACGTTTCTATCACTCAAAAAAAAAAGTCCATTAGCCATGATTCAACTTCCAGATAAACTCACCTGGATGACTGAGAATCTTTACAGATGTAACTTCACAAGTTCTGTGCTCACATAAAGCAATCCCGCAACAACAGTTGCATTGCTATGTCATGGAAACATTGCATGGCAGAAAGAACGGCCTGATAGAGATGGGCACGAATAGAAAAAAATGACGTAAGTGCACGTTTTAAGGACCCCCCCCCCCCCGGTAGGTATTATCAGGCAGAATAAATAATTATCACTGGGTTTTTATGGATATTCAGGATGTTTTTTAACATTTAAAAATAACTCATTTCATTGTGTGTTGCCATTAATGAAAACGAAACATAACGAACCTAATTTTCATGGTTCTGTTCGGTTCATTCCAATTTCATCACAATTTTTGTTATTCGTTTTGTTACATAATGAATCAAATAACGAATAACGGAACAATTTTTTTTTGTTTCATGCCCATCTCTAATCATTATCCCCCGAAGTGTACTGTGTTGAAGAACAATTCAACTGGTACAAACACTCAGAATCTCAAGTAGGTATGGTAGATGCATTAACATAACTCCTGTCAATGTGTTATTGGTGAGCCTTCATTGAATTATGTTTGGGCTGTTATATGAATGGCATAAATCATCACATTCCTTATGCTTCTGCATCAGGTTTTTTTTTTTCATTGCTAATTCCTGGCTTCATCCGTATTCCTTCCACCTGTGAAACATTCTCTTTCCAAGGTTTTGCCGGACTAGTTTAAAATACATCTTCTGATCCATGCTTTTTTGGCGTTGGGATGTGACATGCAGCAGGTCCCCTTTCCCTGGCTCGAGTGAGATGTTTGTGCTTTGACCAGAGTAAGTTTATCCTGCCCCACTCCAAGAGAGGGAGGGAGGGAGGGAGGGAGGGAGAGAGAGAGAGAGAGAGAGAGAGAAGGGAAATGTGGCTGAACCACAAAAGTTTTGAAGCAGCAGATCAAAAATAGAGATGCTAGAGCATGGGAAGCCAAAATAGCCAAACCATCTGGGAAAAAGCTGCTGGGCAAAAAAGAATTAAAAGCTTCTGTAACCACACTCATGGAAGTCTTTCCGTTATCTTACACACACTGTTTTTGTTGAGGGGAAAAAGAAAAGGAGAAATCACAATTTGGCATGCAGCAACAGTTGTACCCTATTTTTTCTCTCCAAGGCAACAGCTTTTAATTGGTTTATTCTGTGTTATCGAACCCAGTTATTGCAATGACATTGATTCAGAATTAGTGGAAGGAGGGGTTGTCCACAGCCACAGTCTGGAGAGTGCACAACACGATGTATCTAGGGCCACCTTCATTTTCTTTACAATAGGATGTCGCACCGTGCCATATCGGAAGGCAACCCAGACCAGTCCAGTCCATGCCTGGAATGCTTTCCAGAAGTGGAGTGGATTCCTTTAGGTAGGTCCCCAAATGTCTTACGAAGGTTGTAGGTCTATTTAGAGCAGAAGTGGGGTAAGGTGTGGGGTTACAAATGAGATTGTTAGGTGAAGCGGAAGACTGTGGAAATGCATATTGTGTGAGCATGATTCCAGTTGTACTATGTTGGATGTAGTTCCATGGCGTGAGATTTCACACTGGACACCTTCACATGGCACTATATGCCAGGATGCTTTAAAATGCTGGCTCCTGGGGGCAAAATGTACCTGCCTGAGTCCTGGTTTATGAGCTAGGTTTGTTGGAGGTGAAATGAGGCTAATGAGCGCAGCCTGGATGTTGTGACCAATTGCTCACAGACGGTTTGTTTAGTTCCCCCTGCTAAAGGGACAGCATGCACCACCTCACTGCTTTGTTCCTATTAAGTAGAATTCTAAGGGTTTCTGGCTGGTCACAGCATCCAGATGTGCTCACTGGCTTGATGGAAAGTCCTGTTTAAGGGGTGGAAGCACCAGTTCACAAGGGTTCTGGAATTTCCCCAGGCCCCGTCCATCCATTCATTGAAAATATCAAAATCTTCAAAACCCGGTCTCCTGTTTTGCCACACTGTGGCAGTAAAACACAGGATCCGTCTTAAGGGTTACCAATGAAAGAATGATGCACCACTCGGACAGTTTTTTCTGCCTTTTCTTCCTGCTGTAGGAAGCCCCAGACCATTTTGGGGGGTCTTGCACTGGCATGTTGGGATAGTCACGGGGAGATACAGTGATACACGAGAACTGCTGAGACATTGGGGATCAGGCAGGAAGGCATTGGTGCTCTACCAGTGCAGGTTCATGATCCTAAGGCAGAGATGTTGAATCTTTTAGAGGCCAAGTGCCCAAACTGCAATTAAAAACCCACTAATTTTTTCGCAAAGTGCAAATACAGCAATTTAACCAGAATATGGGTGGCTGTGAAGAGGCGATGTCAGGTGCCCACAGAAAGGGCTCCGAGTGCCACCTTTGGCACCCATGCCATAGCTTCACCAACACTGTCTGACTCCTAAGGTCTACAGAAGCATAAATGATTATTTGAAGAGGCAAGTGGGACAGATACAAACATAGTCGAGAAATGGCTGGTGTACTCTAAATTGGGTCCACCTGTACACATTTACCATTGTCAGGGCCCAGAGGTTGTCTCTTTTAGACACTGGGTTTTCAATAAATAATGATTACAAAATCACTCCTTTAATCTTCATGTCTTTCTGCATGTATGATTTGCTGTCCCTTACTGACCTATATGCCATTGATGAGCCAATAGGATATAAGATGCCAAATGCTGAGAACTAGTGCTATGCCATCCGGGCTTTGTTGTGTAGGACAGTGTGGGGTTCATAGTTCTTTAATTCTACATATAAACATTCCTAGCAGTTGGGGACATTAACTGCTTATGGGTGGAAGTGTAGCCCACACAATTAATTTGTTAACTTCGTAGAGACTGCTTTAAGCACTATGGGGCCAAGTAGAAAGCAAAGTGTTCTGCTTATATACTGCCTCATATCACTTCAAGTAGTCTCTGGGCGGTTTATAGTTTTTAATTACAGCAATGCAGGCTACACATTGCTCCCCTTCCCCAGGAAGCTGGGTACTCGTTTTACCGACCTCGGAAGGATGGAAGGCTGAGTGAACCTTGAGCCAACTACCTGGTATTGAACCCCAGGTTGTGAGCACAGTTTTACCTGCAGTACAGGCATTTAACCACTGTGCCACGGTGGAGCAAGACACTTTGCTTTACTAAAGTAATATCATGGATTGTGGCCTCTGTGCCTTTCCTATCATAACTGAAGGGATGTCGGGAAGTCCTTGGGTCTGAGTCCTGACTCTGAGTCTTTACCAAGTCCTGAATCCCAAACCCCAAGTCTCAATCCCTATTAAAGACAAATCTTCCCCCATCTCCCAGGAAAAAATGGGAGGGGTGGCTCGGACTCTGTGTGGGGTGTGTGAGTGGAGACCTGAGGTTTGTGGACCACCCATTTTTGTCCCATCCGCCTTTCTCTCTGAGTATCTGATTGTCAGCACAAAATTGGCAAATATGGGGGTGGGAGCTGAGCCTGCCTCACCTTCCCTCTCCCCTCTACCCCCTACCCCCTCAAAAAACCTCCCTCCCCGTTGCTACCTCTTCTTCTGCCATTTGCCACTATTTGACTGCCACTGCTGCATCTCTGGTGGTGAGTGTGAGTCCTTCATTAAAGAATAGGGACTTGAAAATATGACTCATAAACATGGGTCTGAATTGCAAGTCAAGTCTGAGTCATTGAAAAACAACAACCTAAAACCCAACTTGAGTCTGAATCGAGTTGACCATGCAACTTACTTCTGCCTCAGCAGTGACTCATGCAATCCGAGTCCCTATCTCTGCTTAATTGTTAATTGTGTCCATGAATATGTAGAAGAGGTTGGGAGCTTTTGACCTTCCAGATAGTTTGCCTGCAAGCTCTGTGTGGCCTGGGGTACAAAGGGATGGTGAAATGTGTAGTCCAAAGCATGTGAATGGTCAGCAGCATTTTTCCATTGCTGAAGCAAACTTGACTAGTTGCTTAAGTGTCTGTACAACTGGTGAAATGTTTATTCTGATATTTTTTTTTAAAAAAATAACATGTTCCTTTCTAGTTTGATATTATTTTTGAGGCACTGAAGGAAGCTTGCACCAATTTAAGACGTAATAAACAGTACCTGTAACTTGTTGGCAAGAAAAGCCATTTTATATCCGTTCAGTTTCAGTTCTTGTCACAAGTAACACAGGAAATACAGTACACATTCAGGACACAGCACAGAACAGTTTGCCTTACAGTTTTTATTTAGTGTTTTACTGCTTCATTATAGCCACACTTGGCTTATATGTGATCGGTTTCTGAATCTTTGCAGTTTACACACTATATAATGTGTAACAGAGCTGATCTGCTTGTGCTAATTTAGTGACAGGTTCCTTGGCTTTTCCCCCTTCAAAAAAGTCATTGAATCCTATCAGAACAACTACAACAGTGCAATAAAAATGTTGTTTAAGAGAAAAGATATATGGGAATGAGGTGATGCTAAGCTTTGGAGGAAACAGAAACAGTCCCAAATTATTTTTATTTTTATTTTTATTTTTACTTTTATTTTAAGCTACTTTGAATGAAAGACAGGTGTTAGGGCACACTGTTTTGTCCCACAGAAAAGAAGGACTTGGGGCTTGCACAAAACAACTGTTGCCCTCAGGTACCTGAGGTAGCTGTCTTCTTCTGCCTAACAGTAGAGCCAGCCCTGATGAAGCTATCTCATCTTGAATTAGTCAGCTCATCAGTCCATCTCTGATTGTCACTGTGACTGGCAACTGCTCAGGCAAGGATGTTGCACTCCTTTAAAAAAAGCAATAGAGACTGAATCAAGGAGTCCACCTGAAGTGTGGCTTCTGTGACTCTATACATTCACATTTAGATGTTGCTTACCGTGCATGCCAAGGTTGGACTGGGAATGAAGTCCCTTTGTTTAGACAGGCAGGCAGGCAGGCAGAGTCAATGTCTGACATCAAAGGAGATTCGGAGCCCCTGAAGGTTTGATGGTTCCCATTTTGCCTGACTTCATATTTTCTGAAAGGGTGGATCCAGAGAGTCATTATAGAAAAAACAAACTGTCCAGAAGGCAAAAGAAAGCATGTGTCAGTGGATGACCATTGTTTTGCTTGTAATATTTTGACCACAGCTGGGACCTGTAAGGATTAGCAGGCTATAGAAGACATGTCAGGCTGTCGTCTTGGCAGACAGGTCTTTTTCCAGCTTAATTATTTTTTTAAATGCCACTTGGCAAATGGTATGCACTTGCAAGGATGGCATGCATCAAAATAATGAAGAGAGTCACCCTTCCAAGGAGGGAAGGAGACCAGCTACTTCCTTGCATCCTTTGGAGGCCAAATGTGTAAAGGGTAATTCAAAGGCCATTTTACTCTGACTGCCGTCACCATTCCTTACAGCAAATATTATTTAAAGGAGTCAGTGCAATATTTAGATTTGTAGGCTAGACAATCATGATATTCATAAGTAGGAAACGTCAAACACATTACCTAATATAGGGACAGGTGGTGGGGTTTCCTTACAGAGGTTTTGCTTAACGTTGGATTTGGGGAGGGGGGAGTGCAAGGGTGATGATAAAGCAACATTTTCCTGGTAATGAAGCATGACTACATGGGAAGAAATGGAAAATAAACATAAGGTATTGATTTGGGGCCCAAAGTCTGTTACCTTTTTGTCAGGCACTTCGGCAGTTCAGTCAATGAAATCTCAAACAGTAGCACTTCTTGCAACTTACATTAGTGTTGCATTATTCAGGGTTCCTGCATGGCAGGGGGTAGGACTGGATGGCCCTTGAGGTCACTTCCAACTCTAGATTCTTGAGGTCACTTCCAAACTCAGAATTCTATGATTCTAAGCATCCTCTTCTACACCGACTATCCATTTCCTCTTAGGGGGACCTCTTAGGAGAACCAGGCATTCAAGAGGGCAGCATACTGTATACTCCTTTGAGGAGGTTAGGTTGGTGGCAGATAACACGAGACTTTGGTCCTGAGTGACTTCTCCAGTAACAAGATGGGGTGTGTGACATCTGCCAAAAGTTGCCTCCACTTGCAGCCTGCTACACCCAGAGGCGTAGCTAGGGTTTTCAGTGCCCGGAGACAAACAACGGTGCCTTTAAGTGGACCAGGAGGGGGCAGAGCTTTCTTTGCGCACCCCTGCATGTGTGTGGATCCCGAGCCCACCCCAGTCCAGCCTGGATCGGCCCTCTGCCGCTGCCACCTCAACATATTTTCTCCATTCCCTGCTCGCCTCTCTTACACCATTCCCAGCCTCCAGGAGTGGGAATGATGACACATCTCTCCTCCTCTTCCTCTCCCCCTTCTTCTTCTTCCTCCTCTTCCTTATCTGCAACCCCCCACCCCACCTCACCTCCGGCTTGCCGATGGGGGGCAGCCCCAGTGCCCCCCTCCAGCCTCGACTGCCCCCCCATGCTGGCAGCCTTAGATAAACTCCGCCTCGCTCAGTGCAGCAGATTTGTGCCACCACTGCTGCTGTTTCCACAGGGAGGGGGGTTGCTGCAGGGAGCGCTGTGCCAGCGAGCCAGCTTCCCAGGTGGCCGGGCATCCTTTCTGCCAGTTTGGGGATGGGCCCTTATGGGGGGTGGCGACACTGCTAGCAGCAGCAGCAGCACTACCAGGAGGAGGAGGAGGAGGGGGGGCAGGAAGCACTGCTGCCCTTTCCTGCCTATGGGGGGACCATGGCAGTGGGCAGGCAGGCCTGGCGCCCCCAGATTGCTGCACCGAGGGCAGAAGTACCCTTCTGCCCCCCCAATATACCCCTGGCTTTACCCTCCTGCAACCCCCCCCCCCCCAGGGTTCTGTGTGCTGTGTTGCAAAGGCATGTATGCAAAGCAAGCAGAGGTGGCCAGGTAGTGTGTTTTGGCTTCTCCTTGACTTCAATGGGAATTGTTTGACTCATATGTGTTATTAGCATAATATTACTCAGGCAAAGGGCAAGAGGGAGCTACAATTCTCCCCTGATATGGTCCCATTGCCATGTTGGGTTTATTCTCCCCTGATATGGTCCCATTGCCATGTTGGGTTTATGTGGGTAGAACTACATTCCATTGTATCTTTGGTGACTTGTGAGCATTGAGAGTTCGGTGGGTGGCAAGTATTCAAGCTTCAGTGGCCTTGGTGTGAATCCAAAAATGTTTTGTCTTGATGGAACATAGGATTATACTGTAAGCTACTGTGTTATGTTGCTCAGGTTTGTACTGAATGCACATTTCGGTTTCTAGCTGCACATTGCCATGATAATGGCTCAAATGGATCAACATAACTCAGTGTCATGTGAACACAATGTTAACAAAGCACACCCATTGTTCTGGGCTTGGTTGGTTGTTTAAGTGTAGTGAAAGCGAAACCCAAGCCCAAATAGAAGATGGTCAAAAACCCAGACCCAGGTTGTTGGCTGTATATTATGGGCATCCCATATTTGAAAAAAACTGCTAGTAGCAAATGGCTTATTTTACAAACCAGTGCTGCCAGCTCATCAAGCAAACAAATTGAAAATAAGCATGTTCTTCCATTTCTGCACTTGGATCCTTAAAATTATGCCACTGTAAACATCTCAGTATTTGAGGTGCACCAGTACGCCTCCTGCCACTTTCTCAATCTTTCTCGTTAGTTAGCTCAGCCAACTACTGCAACTACCTGCTCCCCCCCTCCCCACCAATTCTTCTGCCTACTGAAATCTTTACAAATAGAGAGGCAAAAATTCACTTTCCAACAGATGACGGTGGAAATATTGTAACCACTCCTTTCACCTGCATTTGGGTTACAGCAATGGTGATGATGATGAACTTTTTATGTAGCTGTTTATACTCCAAAAACCACCCACCCACCCACCAAACAAACAAAAAACAAGCATTTTTCTAAATAAATTAAAAGAATAATAATGGTATTTTCTCACTCCTTGATTGACTCTAGAGGATTTGTGTGAAAATTTCTCCTCAGTTGATGGCTTCTTCCTTCTATTGATGAATTGAAAAAATAATGTGCTACTGGTGAAATTCTTTTCAGTCCCACAATATAAACTGAAGGGGGTTTAGAAAACAGTAGATATTGGGGTTGGTGAATTAAAATATGTGACCCACCTTTGTCTTCCAACGAGATCATGTTTTGGAATCTGAGTGTTGAAACTTCTCAGATGTAGTGCTTCCTTCTGAATATGATTATTGCTTTTCATCTTCTAGTCAATAGAAGATTTCCCCACCACTCTTCCAAATAGGGAAGACTTCATTCTTCTAATCATTCTTTCTTTTACTTTTTACTTCCTAGCTTGATGACTACACTGCATTCACCATGGGGGTGAACTTGAAAATGTCCTGGAAAATTTGCTGGTGCAAAAAGTTGTGCTGTGATGTGTTGTGATACACAATCTCATTTATCCTCTTTTCCCAACCCCAACCCCAACCCCATCACCCCACAAGACTACAGGGAATCGTCAGGAGAAGGGAATCATCCGAGGGCTCCAGCTACTGCCTCTGAGTATCTCCTACCTCTTCTGCCTCGCCAGCTTTGCCATCAAATGCTGAGCTCCAGTTAGCTTTATTATTGTGTTGTCTTTATAGTAAATACAGATGCCCAAGCTTGGAGGCCATTCTGCATGTAGGCAAGGTGAGACACTTACTTCTGCCTTTTCTTTTCATAAAGGCTTCAAGACTCTTTCTCAAAGTGCATGTTTTTCCTGAAGTCTTCCTTAGATTATTTGACAACAGTACTTGAGAATTTGCTGCTTTTACTGTATCCTGTGTACATTATATAGTTATAGTCCCTAACATCATCATCATAATTCCCTGTCAAGTTGATTCTAGGGATGGACGGATGGACGGACATACACACACACACACACACACACACACACCACCACACCACACCACCACCACCACCACAACCACCACGAGTATAATGCACTATTCTGGACAATTTAAAAACTAGACACACAAAATAAGCACACAATATCTGGAAATAATCAAAAACCAAGATGAACGTTTTTCTAGGTTGTTGGTTTGTCTCCCTAGAAGCACAGAGAGGAACTGAATATCTGCCCTCTGGCTGTGCATCCAAATGCTCCATCTCACTGAATGACTCAGTCAGCCCATTTCTCTATAAGGCAAGCCAATATTATTTCTTTACTATATTTCAGACAGCGGAGTAGAGAGAGTAACCTGCCTAGTGTGCTTATGATGGAAATGAGAGTGAAAGCAGAGACTTCTTCATTCATATGTTAGTCTCCTGGTCACCATTTTAATTCATGCACGGGGCTACCAGTCACATTAAGTGGTAGGTCCTCATTGGATTCGATGCCCAGCTAGCTCTAAACAAGTTCATAGGGCAGGTTCACTGAATACCAGTCACCTTCAAGATGTCCTGAAACAACATGACAGGGAATGGGCAAGACCCTGAATGCATGCCAACTCTGTTTTATTGAATACTCTCTGTGTATGTTTGTGTGTGGTGATTCACATGACCATTCTTGCTCTTCCTCTTAAAAGTCCACCTTCATTTTTTTTTTAAAAAGAAGCATATTAGAGACAGTGTATCTTCAACATGGGAAAGAAATCACAATGCTTTTAGTTAGAAAATGTGGGCTCAAGATTCTTCGAGGACAAGCAAGAAAATGGTATAAAGTCAGGAGCAAAGGAAATGTAAGATGAAAATTGCTTATGCGGTATGTTCAAAGATAGCTGGGCATTTGAATTTGTTGTGGTTATTTCTTAAAGGGTGGGATCTAATGCAGAAACTTCCCAAATAAGAAGGGCATTCTTTCTCCCCTGCAAACTGTGTCCATCCTTAAATATAAAGGATAATTACAGATGTACTTCCCTGCTTTCCTTCATCACATTCAGCACCATAGCCAGAGTATCACTGAAGAACCTGGAAACACAAGGCCTGGGTCATCTTATATAATTATCTTTTTTTGAAGTAGCCACGGTATTAACGGCCACAGTATTAAAGGCTGAGTCAACCATGAGCCTGCTACCTGGGATTGAACCCCAGGGTGTGAGCACAATAATAGCTGCACTGCAGGCATTTAACTACTGTGCCAAGAGGATAGAAATTAGGAGACCATAGGCCCATGTGTAAGAGGGCTGTTTTTCACCCTGGTGTTTGTTTGTTTGTTTGTTTGTTTGTTTGTTTGTTTGTTTGTTTGTTTGTTTGTTTGTTTGTTTGTTTGTTTGTTTGTTTTTGTTTGTTTGTTTGTTTGTTTGTTCTTCAAATGCAGCTCTCCCATCTAGGGAAAATATGGACACTTTTACCACATTGTGTCTTAGCTCTTTGAGGCTAGAGAGCGAGCCCCTACCCCCAATTCAACCATTATTTATAATAACTTAGAAAAGCTATAAATAGTGAAATGGAAAGCAGTGGAAAAATCATTAAAAAAATATTTTGCTGGATGGGAGGCAGATAGGTTGGTGGGACACCATCATGATCCATGATCCATGGGAGGCATGCATACCCCTTGGATACTTGAAAGTTAACAATTTTTCTTCTATACCAATGGAAGAATCTGAATGCTTCTTAGTAGTCTGAATAACAAACATTCAATCTGGCAATCATAAAGGTATCAAGTACTGTGGCTACTGGCTACGTCATTATCCAGGGTCTCAGTTTGTCATCCATGCTTTGCACTTCAGGGGAATATATAATATATTTTAGGCCGATCTCTCAGTACTAAACAAGGAGTATTTCCGCTAATGCTGTGACATAGCAGGTATCCTCTGGAGGTAATTTTCTGTCATGAATCTGGCCATACATTCATGGCACTTGGTGGCAAATCTAGTAAAAGACCTTCTGCTGAGGGCAGTGCTGAGTCAGCAAATACTGCAGATGAGTTTACTTAATAATGCTCCTATGTATGCCCTGAGAAAATGTCTTGAGGGAAGAATGTGATCTTATTTACATCGTATCTTCACAAGGACTAGCCATTGCTCATGTTAGATTTTTCTTGTATACTGTCAAGGCAACATGCAATGAATTAGTCTTAGTGCAGTAACACAGGTGGGACTCCGGGATGAAGTTGCCTGAACAGAGGCTGGTGGATACACATGGGTATGGATGAGCCTGCCCCTTAGTTCTGTTTTTCAATCTTTTTCCTGCAGGGTCAGTGAGCCCTGGGGCCAATTCAGAGAGGGAAGGTGGTGTGTACCTAAACACTCAGGCCACACTGTAACAATAGAGAAAATGAGACTTATTCCTCCCCTTCCCCCACTGGCTCTGAGACTGGTCTTCTGGGCAGAGGTTCAAGGCAACATAGCCATGACGGTGCACCTCATTCTCTGAGGCCCAGACATCCTTATTTTCTTTGTTACTGTCTTCCATGGATAGTTCTTTGCAGAGTGCAAGAAATAATACGACTAGAGGTGGGCACGAACCAGAAAACTGATGGTTCAGTTGGTTTGGGTTCGGTTCGGGTTTGAACCGAGCCCACCCTCAGTTTGGTTCGGGTTCGGGTTCAGTAGAAAGTCCCACCACCGCCTCCAGAGTCTTGGCCGCAGCTGGGCCGGGCGGTGGTAGACAGTCCTGCCGCCGCCTCTGGAGCCCTGGCCGCGGCTGAGCTGGGTGGTGGTAGACTGTCCTGCCACTGCTTTTTTATGTTTTTCCGCACCAACCACATGGCCCCAGGGGGCAAGTCAGCACTTTATACAAAATGTCTCCCCCCCCAGCACCAATCATGCAGCCCCAGGGGCCGGGCCGGTGCTTTTTATTTTATTTATTTCTTTCTCATTTTTTCAGCGCTGACTATGCAGTCCCAGGGGGCAGGGGGTGCTTTTTCTAAAAGTCCCTGATGCTGGGGGCTTCCCCCCCCCCCTACAGCTGAGAGGCACTGGCTTGGGACCAGCTCCTCTCAGCTAAGAGGCACTAGCTGCTGTGCCTCTTTTACTTTTTTCCTCCTGGTCCTGGAGAAGAGAATACAGCTTCAAGGTAGGAGGGAGAGCGCTGGGGGGGGGGACAAAAAATGAAGTGAAACGAAATGGAAATTTCCGTTCCATTCCATTTCATTTTCCTTTGATGGGGCGGATCGTTATTCATTTCATTAGGTAACAAAATGATAATGAATAATGAAATGAATTAAAAATTCATTTCATGCCCATCTCTAAATACGACTGTTGAAGCTTATAGTTGAACCTCTCACACCAGTGGCACAATGGAGGAAGTGCTACTGGACAAGGTGAAATGATTTGGGGATGATCATATGTTAAATAATGAGGCTCCATGCTGGGGATATACTGCAAAAGTACCCTGATACTGTAAAATCTGCTACCTGAGGGAAATGTTCGCCTCTGTGTTCCTAGCAATGCAGCTGTCTATGAATTTAAGTCTCGATTTCTCTTGGTTGGATAGAGAGTCTTAGTTGTGTTCTTTCATTTTCATTTTGCCCTAAGGCCTTTGTATTGGTCCCATCTTGCTAAATAGAGAGACAGGCATACAGTTGTCTTGCTTTGATGGATTCCATCTCTGACAGCCACGGGTTGAAAGGTACTGGAAAAAAGGAGTCAGGAGAAACTATGGACAAATACCACATTAAGAACCAATAAACAAAAGCAGCACAAAAAACTCAAAGTTTTTTGGGGGCACCAGCCTAGAATCATGACAGAAGGACAAAACAAGCAAATTTGCTCCATTTCAAATGTTTTATTTTGTCTTTCTCCTGAAAAAGGACCCAAAGCACCTTACATCATTAAAAACACAATATTTATAAGCTAAAACCAGTAAGAATCCTGATATTAAAAAGGAATGAAACAAGTATTTTAATCAGTAAATAGCATCAATAGAAAAACATGCCAAAGGAATTGTTGACATCCTCTCCAGGACTAGGCCAATTTGAGGGCTGCTGTTGCTGCTGCCTTGGGAACTCACCACATGCCCCTGGGTCTTTATGACATCACAGGGACAGTTAAAAGTGGTTAGACCAGGACAGGAGACCAGAGGAGAGGCAGGAGTCAGAGGGCAGAGTGGCAGAGGGCAACGGCTCCCGGTGCTGCTCCTGTTGGGGTCAAACGCAACCTCTGAAAGGCATGTTTGGTAAGCGGGCCTGTGAGTTTGCAGCCTGAGGCTGGTTGAGTTCTGTAGGTTGAAACTGGCTAATGCCGGCAATGGACCAGCAGGAAGCCGGTGGATGTTGGCAGACAGAAGCGGGTGGAATCTGCCTGTGGACGCTGGCTGATGTTGCAAGATGGATGCTGGCCGAAGTGGGCGGATGAAGCTGGTGGAAGTTGGCCTCCTGAAACCAGGTGGCGGAAGCTTGGTGTAAATCGGTAGATGGAAGCCTGTGTGTGGGTGGGGGGGATAGATGGCTAGGGGGACTGCCTGGGGGCCGGCTGTCATCCTGCAGGGATGTGGATGGAGGTGTGTGACCTAAACATTCGGGGGCTGGCAGAGGCTGGCTTCAGAACAGAAGTGGAAGATACTCCTGGGAAAAGCCAGTGGATGTTGGCAGGTGGAAGTCCAGGATGAAGTTGCCCAAACAGAGGCCGATAGGCACGCATGGGTTGAAGTTGGCTGATGACAGCAGACAAGCTCACCCCTTAGTTATGGTTCTTTCTCTTTCTCCTGCAGGGTCCAGAAGCCTCCTCTGGCCCAATGTGATGTGAGGGACCACAGCACAGGTATCCATGCCAGGGATGCACTGCCTAAGTGCACTGCTAATATTTATCTGGTCTTTCTCCTGAGAAAGGACCACAAACACCTCTCATCATTAAAAATACAGTATTAATAAGCTAAAACTACTAAGAATCCTCATATTAATAAGGAATGAAACAAGTGTTTTCATCAGTAAATAGTATCAATAGAAAAACACATGAAAGGAAGTATTGACATCATCTCCAGGACTCAGCCATTCCGAGGGCTGGTGGGAAACACGGTCCCTTAGTCATCATATATAATTATATTTTTGAACCAGTCACAGTATTAATGGCCCTCTAAATTCTTGCCCAGTGAAAAACAACATATTTTGATGATCAAATCATACTGTGAATGATCTGTAATGAACAGTCCAGTCGTTTTGATTTGTTAGCAGGCAAGAAATTGCCATCAATCAAGTGCCCTTTCTTTTTTCAACCTCTGTGCAGGTGTGAGACTTTAAAAGAAATAAAAGGTGAGGGAAGATTTTAAGCCCCTGCCAACTCTGGCTTACACATGCTTAATTGGGAGGGGGAAGCAAGGAAGTGTCTGGTGATTACTAGAACTGTAAAGCTGTGCTTATTCAGAGGTGTCCAAACATTTTGCAAGGACGGCCAGATTTGGTGAGGTGAAAATGTGTGGGGCCCAACCATTCAGCCACATTTGGCCCCCAGGCCAGACTTTGGACAAGTCTCTATAACATGCAAGGAGGCAGGGAGGACACTGCAGCAACAGAGTTGAGGGCAGGTAGTCTAGGCAGGTGGCTGGGGGGATGGACAGAGGCAGGGAGGGCAGGCAAACCGTAAAACTGCAAGCTGACATCTCCATCCAGTACGGGGAGAGGCCAGCTGGTGGGGATGCATGACAGGCTAAGCTGGTGGGAGGAATAGGCCATGGGCCACTCGAAATTTGAAAAGAGGCCGCATTTGGCCCCTGGGCCTGGCTTTGGGCATGCCTGCTGTAAGATGTCCCTCAATTCTGTTTTCAATTCTTGAATATGTCTTAACTGTACTGGACTGTATATTGTCCCTCATTATACTAGGCCACCTTGGGTCCTTTTCCAAGGAGAAAGGTGGGGTAAAATACTCTGAAACAAACAAACAAACAAATAAACTGATCTCAGTTTTTTGATTCGGTATCTTCTCTGGTTGATGGTGGGAATGATTTAGATGTAATATATCTTGATTTCAGCAAAGCTTATGACAAAGTGCCACACAATATTCTGATCAGCAAACTATCAAGAAGTGGGATGAATAGAACAACTGTAAAGTGGATACACAGTTGGTTACATGGCCATACTCAGAGAGAGCTTATCAATGGCTCCTTCTAAATCAGGTAAGAGGTAAAAAGTGGGGTAGCACAGGGCTCAGTCATGAATCCAAAGCTCTTTCAAATTTCAATTAATGACTTAGACCACCAGCAGTGATCAGTTGGACAGTATTATTTGGCCTGTTGTGTAGATGCTTGTGGGTTTTTTTTTGGGGGGGGGGGGAATTGGCAGGTGGGGGAGTGTTTGGGCATTTTTAATGTATGTGTGTATGTGTTGAGGGGATTTGTGTGTGTGTGTGTGTGTGTGTGTGTGTGTGTGTGTGTGTGTGGAGTCTGTTCTCTGAGTGTCTGTGAATTTCGTTGTATGTGTATACTGAGTATACACATGCTATCATCAGACAAGATAACTACACTGGATTTTGTATTACAAATCACTAGTCGAACGCTTCCCAAGCATTTAGGACTATGTGATGTATCGGTGAATTATGCAGGCAGATCTCAGTAAGGTGGCCTTCTGTAGCTAACTGATGGTGACTTTGTCAACTCCAATTTCTTCTAAATACTTGCTTAGCTCTTTAGGCACTGCACCCAGTATGCCGATTACCACTGGGACCACCTGTACTGGCTTATGCCAGAGCCTCTGAAGTTCAATTTTCAGGTCATGATATTGGGTAATTTTTTTCAACTTGTTTCTCTACAATCACCTGGTATAGCAATATGAATGATCCACACTTTTTTCTTCTCCACAATCATAACATCCAGGGTATTATGCTCCAAAACCCTGTCTGTCTGTATTTGGAAGTCCCAAAGTAATTTTGCATGCTCATTTTCAATCACTTTTTCAGGCTTATGATCCCACCAGTTCTTTGCTACGGGTAGATGACAGTTGTGACACAAATTCCAGTGGACTATTTGAGCAACTACATTATGACGCTGTTTATAATCAGTCTCAGCAATTTTCTAGCAACAACTCAATATATGGTCAATAGTTTCATCCGCCTCTTTACAGAGTCTACATGTGGGGTACTCAGCTGATTTTCCTATTCTACCCTTAACTGCATTTGTTCTGATAGCTTGTTCTTCAGCTGCAAAAATCAGGGCTTCTGTATCTTTATTCAGTGTTCCGTTGGTGAGCCATAACCAGGTCTTTTCCTCATTGACTTTTCCTTTGATTTTTTTCAAGGAACTGCCCATGCAGTTGTTGTTGTTGTTGTTGTTGTTGTTGTTGTTGTTGTTGTTGTTGTTGATGATGATGATGATGATGATGATGATGATGATGATGATGATGATGATTAACCACACAGCTATCTACACTGGATTTTGTATTACCAATCACTAGTCAAACACTTCCCAAGCGTTTAGGACTCAGTGGTGTATCGGCGAATTATGTGAGCAGATCCCAGTAAGGTAGCTTTTTGCAGCTGACTGATGGTGACTTTGTCAACTCCAATTTCTTCAAAATACTTGCTTAGCTCTTTAGGAACCACACCCAGCGTGCCGATTACCACTGGGACCACCTGTACCGGTTTATGCCAGAGTCTCTGAAGTTCAATTTTCAGGTCCTTGAACTTTTATTATTATTATTATTATTATTATTATTATTATTATTATTATTATTATTATTATTATTATTATTATTATTATTATTATTATTATTATTATTATTATTATTATTATTATTATTATTATTATGTGGATGACACTAAATTGGGTGGAATGGCTAATACCCTGGAAGAGAGGAACAAAAGTCAAAAAGATCTTGATAGGCTTGAGCACTGAGCTGAAAGCAACAGAATGAAATTACAGTGATCCCCCACCTTTCACTGGGGTTAGGGACCTGACCTGACCCACGATAACTGAAAATCCGCGATATGCGGATGCAGGTCAGGTCTGGTGTGGGGGCCCTACTAACTGGGGCACTTGTACTTAGCCCCAGCCTGATGCTGTCCTGAACGGGCCTGCAAGGGCCTTCCCAGGCCTTCTGGAGGCCCCTGGGAAGGCCCCCCATAGGCCCATTTGGGGCAGCGCCAGTCCTGGGGTAAGTATGGGAGGCCAGAAACAGCCTTTGCCCCTTACCCAAGGGGGGCTTTTTCATATAATATGGTCCCGCAGTATAGCGGGACTGCAGTATATGAACCGTGATAGGGCGGGGGACCACTGTATATAGGGATATGTGCAAAGTTCTACACCTAAGGAGAAAAAAACCTAATGCACAGTTGCAAGATGAGGGCTTAGTAATATTACAAATGAGAAGGAGCTTGAAGTTGTTGCAGGTCAAAAGCAGAATATGAGCCAAAAATGCAAGGTGGCTGCAAAAGAACCAAATGCTATTTTTGACTGTAGTCACAGAGATGTAGCCTCCAGATTCCATCAAGTAACTCAGTTGTTTGGCATGGATTAGTCTTCATCTGGAGTATTGGTCCAGTTCTGGAAACAGCTATTTAAACTAAAATATTTTAAAAAGATTAACACAAACTGGACCATATTCAGAAGGCAATATGGGTAGTCAAAGGACTGGAAACCAAGCCTTATGAGAAAAGTCTGGAAGAACAGGGTATGCTTATGCTTGAGAAAAGAAGACTCAGGCAAGGCATGATAGCACTCTTCAAATACTTCACAAGGAGGATGTTCTCAATCACCCCAGAGCACAGAACATGTAATAATGGCCTTAAGACAGATTGTATCAGGAAAAACCTCTTAATTGTTAGACCATTATTATAATAGAACCAGTTCCCTTGGAAGACAGTAAATGAATGCTTAAATGCTGGAGAAGATTAGACAATGAACATTGATTTCGATTTCTGCATTGAAGAGGGCTTTGAACTTAATGGCCTTATATGCCCGATGCCACCTCTATCACTTTATGATTGTATGGTGTGCATCTAGGATCAGGCTAGAAGCTGTCATTGTAAGGCAAGGGAAATATTTTCCATCAAGCGGACATAGTTTTTGCTCACTTTCTTATCATCCCATATAATGTGCTGAAGTAATCAAAATCAAAGCAAAATGTTCTGCTTATATACAGCCCCATAGCGCTTCAAGCAGTCTCTAGGCTGTTTACAATTTAATTATGCAGACTACACATTGCCTCTAGAGCGAGCTGGGTACTCATTTTACTGACCTCAGGAGGATAGAAGGCTGAGTCAACCATGAGCCAGTTACCTGGGATTGAACCCCAGGTCGTGAGCACACTTATATCTGCAGTGCAGGCATTTAACTACTGTGCCACAAGGCTAGGAATAAGGAGACCATAGGCCCATGTGTAAGAGGGCTGTTTTTCAGGGGCTCAACTGTAGCTTCCCAACACCCTGGTGTGTGTTTGTTTGTCCTTAAAATGGAACTTTCCCATCTAGGGAACACATGTACAGTTTTACCACATCGCGCCTTCCTCTCTTAGCTCTTTTGAGGCTACAGAGTGACGCCCCCCCCCATTCCAATGTTATTTAGAATAACTTAAAAAAGCTGTAAATGGTGAAAGGCCAAATAGTGGGAAATAGAGATGGGCACGAAACACATAAAATTCATTTTGTTATTTGTTATTTGTTTCCTTAGTTAACGAAACAAATAACGAACAGCCCCCATTTCCATTTCATTCCATTCATTTTTCATATCCCCCACCCAACCAGTGTCTCTTACCTGATATCCAGATCGGGGACGAAGGTGGCGGTGAGGAGCTGCTGGGGCTCTGGAGGCGGCGATGGCACGGTCCACTCACCACCCCGTGTGATCACTGCCAGGGCTCCGGAGGTGGCGGTGAGGTCTCCCACTGCCCGGCGCAGCTGCTGCTGGGCCTCTGGTGGTGACAGTTGGGTGGTCCACCACCATCTGGCATGGCCACTACCAGGGCTCCGGAGGCGGCAGTGAGGCCTACCGCTGCCTGGTGAGGCCTCCTGTTGTACGGCGGGGCCACTGCCAGGGCCTTCCGGGCGGCTGCTGGGATCGCCGCTGCCATCAGGATCACTGCTGCTGCCGCCGCTGTTGGCGGGATCACTGCCACCGCCGCCATCCAGCTATTTATCCAGGTAAGCTGGACCAGTTTGTTTTGGTTTGTTTCGTACAAATTTCTGTTTTAAAAATTCATATGAACGAACCAAACTGAACTGAGGGGCCTCCCGAAACAGAATGAACTGAACCATCAGTTTTCTATTTCGTGCCCACCTCTAGTGGGAAAGTGATGAAAAAATATTTTGCCTGATGGGAGGCAGATGAGTGGGTGCAACACCGTTATGGTCCATGGGAAGGCATGCATACCCCTTGGATACTTGAAAGTTACCTACCAAATTTCTGTCAAGAATCTGGCCATACTTTCATGGTACTTGGTGGCAAATCTAGTAAAAGACCTTCTGCTGAGGGCAGTGCTGAGTCAGCAAATACTGCAGATGAGTTTACTTAATAATGCCCCTGAGTATGCCCTGAGAAAATGTCTTCAGGGAAGAATGTGATCTTATTTACATCCTATTTTAACAAGCACTGGCCATTGCTCATGCCAGATTTTTCTTGTCTCCTGTCAAGGAGACATGCAATTAATTAGTCTTAATGCAGTAACCCAGTCAGACTTTTGAACCTAAAAAAGGAGAGGTCAGACACTTAACATCATTTTAAAATTCCTGTTATATGATAGGTGGGGTTAGAATGGCCAAAGGCTACATGGCCCTGGATAACTCACTCTCTCTGTGTGTATGTGTAGTGTGGGAATTCAAATGTGAAAGAAATACTGTGAGACTTCAGTTAACAGAAGCAAAAACTCTATGACTCATTTTGGACTTACACATTTAAGACAGCATCAGATTTGATAGACTAGAGTCTGTTTCACCAGATGCATGGGGTATTATCTTAAACTGGCCTATCTATCTATCTATCTATCTATCTATCTATCTATCTATCTATCTA
>JAHTLZ010000074.1:16495475-16513812 GCA_023846285.1 Phrynocephalus versicolor | reverse complement strand
ATCTATCTATCTATCTATCTATCTATCTATCTATTTTCACACACACACACACACACAGAGAGAGAGAGAGAGAGAGAGAGAGAGAGAGAGAGAGTTAAAAAGGAGCCAAGATAGCTTACAGCAAGTAAAAGAAGACAGCAGCTCAGGAAAACTTTCTGAGAGGAAGCTGCTCCTAGCTCCAGCTGATTCCTCCTCACCATAGAATAGAATAGAGTTTTTTATTGTCGTTATGCATATGCAAGATATGCACAATGAAATTAGAGTGCTGTTCCACTACACACTCTAAACAAGGAACCATACAAAACACATAAAACACCATGCAAGATATTAAAAACTCTTAACATTGCTTACAAAATTTAAAACACTACTTAAAAACTGATTAAGATGGTGCTAAAACTGTCACATTTAACTTGGATACCACTCTGGGATAAAAACTGTTCTTTAGTCTATTTGTCCTTTACCTGAGAGTCCTATACCTCCTGTCAGATGGCAACAGTTCAAAAAATTGGTGGCCAGGATGCAAAGGGTCTCTCAGAATTCTAGATGTCTTCCATAAGCATCTGGAGTTGTATAATTCTTCCAAAGGAGGAAGAGGACAGCCCACCAGTACTTCATTGTTGGCACTCCAGGTCAAATCTTCCCATAGAATGACTCCTAAGAACCTACTGTCCTTCACCCGCTCTACACAAACTCCATCAATAATCAAGGGCTGAGTGTGTGGTTTCCTTAAGCTACAGCAATGGTTTACACAGTGACAAGAGAGAAGGCTGCTCTACATCTTGGCTTGGCTCAAAACTTCTGTGTACCACTGGCCGGAATCCAGGAAAAATCTGTGTCTAGAGCAGGCCCGTTGAATCATTGGGACACATGGGGAGGCTGACTTACCAAACCCCACTGATTCAATGGCCCCAACTCTAGTTGCAATTCACTCCTGGATTTCAGCCACGGTCGACTACAAACTGTTCAAAGGCTTGCACTGCTGTTTCGGCTTGGTGGGAAAGGGGCCTTGTGTGTGGAACATAGTTGGGAAGCCATTCCATCTCCCATTTGGGGGAATAAACACTTCCCAGGCAAGGAAAAGCAGTGCTCGTATAGATGTGGCAAAATATGCCTGAAGGTGCTGCATAAATAACAAGCAGACATGTTTGTATAATCTTCACTACCTTTTTAAAAAAGGGGGTTCCATATGTTTTCTTCAAATCTTTCATTTATTTTCATTTCAAGACTGTGAGGGTTAAGATTGTGAAGTGTAAGTCCCCACCTGCAACCAATTTATAAACTCTTCCAGTGCAATTGTGAGGTAAAGGCATTATTTGGATTTTCTTTTTTTTAAAAAAGTATTGAAAAACAAGCAGACTGGTAGAATAGCACATCTGTTTTTCTAAAACATACTCACAGCCCCAAAAATACAAAACCATGGAACCTGAACTCTCTTTTTCTTTTTCTTTCTTTCTTTTCCTTTTCAGTGTGGTATTTTACTACCACATGGCTTTAATCCTACATCTGGGCCTGTTGTTTTATGAAATATTTCCCACAGATGATGTCAATTATGCTTTTCGTCCCGGTCATCAATTTACGGACTTTTGGAATAAGACAAAATGAAACTACCAGAAAAAGAACAACTTATGTGGTCTGCTCCCTGACAAAATTATAGTGCTGCGATACACATCTCAAATCAATAAGTCTGCTAATGATTAACAGAAAACATTGCTTAGGTTATGAGCAGCCGAGTGGCCTGCACTCAGCAGATGTTTGGCTCGGAGTTACATATTTTATTTTATTTTGTTTTGTGTGCTGCCTGTTTACCAGCAGATGTTCAGCCATCTATTTTATACTTCTTGAATGAGCCAGTGGTTGGTCTGAAATTGTGTGACAGCTCTAAGCCCTCTGCCAGCAATGCAGGTGGAATGTTCTTATTTTGGCTGAACTAAGTGGGCTAGAGAGTTTTGCTGAAATCCAGGATATGATTCCCTAACTATAGCTACAAGGTTGTTAACAGCAGTTTTTGGAGCCAGATAATCGATGGACAAGCCTGTTGAGCACAGCTGCCATAAACCAGGTCAGACTATTTTTCTCCATCTGGCCCAATATTTTCTATACTGACTGTCAGCAGCATTCCAGGAGCAGATTGTAGGTGGAAAGAGCAAAAGGAGAATAATGCGTGCTGTTTGTACACCACCCCTATAGCTCTTAAAGCACTCTCTGGGCAGTTTACAGTTTAATTATGCAGACTACATAAGGACAACCCCAGCAAGCAGGGTACTTAGTTTACCAACCTTGGAAGGATGGAAGACTGAGTCAACCTTGAGCTGGCTAACTCAGTCCGTCGGGATCGAACTCAGACCATGAACAGAATATTGACTGCAGTGCTGCAATTCAGCAACTGTGCAGTGAGGCTTCTTGGGGTATATGTTATTATGTCTTACCTCAAGAATGGGAATCATCTCTCTCTCTCTCTCTGTCTCTCTCTCAGAGCAATGCACCAGGAAACAAATTCAAAGCCATGTTTAAAACTAGACGAGAGACAATCTCTCTACATTTGGAAGCTCCCTGAAAAGTTTTTCTGACTACATATTTTGCAAATGAGGTTGTTCTGTTTGGCTATTGGTCTTCAGGAGGTAAACATGCACTGCATTTGCAAGTCCAACAAAAGGAGGAGCAAGTGTATGGCACTTGTGGCGGGCAGCCATCTGGCTGGCAAGTGTGGGATGCTCCCATCAATGTTGCCTAGGGTGGAATTTATGAGCCGACTTAACTTGGCAGCCCTCATTTTCAAACTCATGATAAGAGAACAGCCTGGCACTGACATCTAGTCATGACTTGGGGAACTCTTATGGCTTTTTGCTGCACCATTCACAGACAAGAGTTGCCTGGTCTATCCTAATGAATGCATGTACGGCCTGCCAGCTTATGTTTGCTTGCAATTTGTGCTGGTTTTATAGAGGAACAGCCCATACTTGCCTTTGCATTTGCAAGTCTGATGGTTCAATTGCAAGGCTTTGAAGAAATCACATGCCCAAAGGGCACCAGGCACCAGCAGCTTGGAGCAAAAAGAAGGGCCATTTCATGAATCCCTGCCATCCTGCATTCTCTGCCAATGGCCTCCGTGAGTGTCTGGCTGAGCAGGAAAGAGCTGCTGGGATCAGCCAAGAAATTTCCAGGACACTGATGGGTTCTCAGCCTTGCATCACGCAGCCCTCAACGGCAACACAGAACTTATCTCCCTGCTGCTGGAGGCCCAGGCCGCGGTTGATATCAAGGATAACAAAGGGATGCACCCCTTGCATTACGCTGCCTGGCAAGGCAAAAAGGAGCCGATGAAGCTGGTCCTGAAGGCGGGTTCCTCCGTGAACGTCCAGTCGGATGAGGGGCAGATCCCACTGCACCTGGCGGCTCAGCACGGGCACTACAAGGTGTCCGAGATGCTCCTGCAGCACCAGTCCAACCCCTGCATCCTGGACAACTGTGGCAAGACTCCCCTGGACCTGGCGTGTGAGTTTGGGCGCGTTGGGGTGGTGCAGCTGCTTCTGAGCAGCAACATGTGTGCCGCTTTGCTGGAGCCCAAGCTGGGGGACATCACCGACCCCAACAGGACCAGCCCTTTGCACCTGGCCGCTAAGAACGGGCACATTGATATCATCAGGCTTCTCCTGCAGACCGGGATCGACATTAACCGGCAGACTAAGGCTGGCACCGCCTTGCATGAAGCGGCCTTGTGTGGAAAGACTGACGTGGTTCGACTCCTCCTGGATAGCGGGATCAATGCCCACATCCGGAACACCTACAGCCAGACGGCCCTGGACATTGTGAACCAGTTCACGGCCACGCAAGCCAGCAAGGAGATCAAGCAGATGCTAAGAGATGCTTCCGCAGCTCTGCAGGTCCGGGCGGTGAAAGATTATTGCAACAATTACGACCTGACCAGCCTCAACGTGAAAGCCGGAGACATCATCACAGTTTTGGAGCAGCACGCAGATGGTCGGTGGAAAGGCTGTATCCATGACAACCGGACCGGCAATGACCGCGTCGGCTACTTCCCATCCAGCCTGGTGGAAGCCATCAGCAAACGCACAGGTTCTTGGGATGCGGGCCCTCCCCGGGGGCCGTTCCAAGCCATCTCCCTTCCGCTGGCTGGCCGGGCCTCGGTGCCGAATGGCCACCCCTGCTTCATCTCCATCTCCTCCTCCTCCTCCTCCTCCTGCTCCTCTTCCTCCGCCATCACCACCTCCTCCTCCTCCACCACCTTGTCCCACCATCATCCGGTCCATCTCCTGCCTCCGCCTCCACCCAACCCCAGACCACCTGTGTTCAGTTCCTTTGGCTACCACAGGCTCCCGCACGGGGTGGTGGAAAGGCCTGGCGCCCACCCAGGTTCCCGAGGTTCGGACGCCAGCCCATCGCACTTGTCCCCATCGCCAGGGGGGTCGGCTGGCACGCCAGCCCCTGCAGAGGAAATCTGGGTGCTTCGCAAACCCTATGCAGGTGGCGACCGCAGCAGCGTGGGCAGCACCGGAAGTGTGGCCAGCGGCCGGAGCTCAGGGAGCGGCCAAAGCACTGGCAGTGGGAGCCACACGGCCCTCCACCCGGGGTCCGAAGGCGTGAAGTTGCTGGCAACAGTCCTTTCCCAGAAGGCGTTGGTGCCGGAATCTGCCGTGGGTGACGGGTCTGCCAAAGCTTCCGAAGCGCCCGCAGGTTCTTCTCGGACCCCGAGTTTGAGCAGCGTGTCGTACCCGAGCCAACTGCCCCATGGCGAGCAGCAGCTCAAGAAGGTGGAGCCAATGTCGGAGGGGAAGAGCTCTGAGGCCGTCTACCAGTGGCTGTGCAAGTTCCAACTGCAACTCTACGCCCCCAACTTCATCAATGCTGGCTATGACATCCCCACCATCAGCCGGATGACCCCCGAGGACTTGACCGCCATCGGGGTCACCAAGCCAGGACACAGGAAGAAGATCGCCTCCGAGATCAACAACCTCAACCTTCCCGAATGGCTGCCAGAGTACAAGCCTGCAAACCTGGCTCTCTGGCTGTCCATGATTGGCCTGTCCCAGTATTACAAGGTGCTGGTGGAAAACGGCTACGAGAACATTGATTTCATCACCGACATAACTTGGGGGGACCTGCAAGAGATTGGTATCACCAAGCTGGGTGAGAGGAGGCTGCCCTCTGCCACCACCACCCCCGCCACCCTCTTGAGCCTAGACCCAGCCATGCGGCTGTCTGGCCAGGCCAAGCTGACATCTCTGGGCATTTCGAGGATGGGAGAGGGATCATATGATTAATGACCATCAGTGTCATCGCTCGGAATTTCGCCTTACTGGCGACTGGGATGCCGTAGAATTTTAATTTTAGAATCTCACTTGCTATTTGTGTTTTACTGTTGTTAGTCACATTTGTATTATGTATTACTGTTGTTTATTTGGCTTTTGCCGCTGCTGTTAGCCGCTTAGAGTTCTGTACAGAAGATAAGCGGGATGCAAATATAACAATAAATAAATAAATAAATAAATAAATAAATAAATAAATAAATAAATAAATAAATAAATAAAATAGGCTGCCTTCTTCAAAATGGGCACACTTGTGTACTGGTAGTTTGGCCCTCAGATTCTTGTGTTACAGGCTGTAGCTGCTCTTCTTTTACATTAATGAGCTCACAAACTGGTATGCTGCATGCTTTGGAGGATTCTGATTCTGACCCTGAATCCAAGAAACATATTTATGTTAAAAACTGAGGTCCAAATCTCAGTGTTTCTGGTACGCTCCCGTGTTGTCAATTTCCGTAACTATTATGGATGGATGTTATTTTAAACAGCGTGACCCTGAACTACTGTGCATTGGAAGTTCCCAGGGGCTTTGGTCCAGCATCTGCTTTATTCTAAGTACTTTCTGTTCTGATGAAGGGAAATGGTGGGTGGCCAGCCTTGGACTGTGAAGAGGATTTTGGCGTGGATGTGTGCTATCATGAGAAAAGCAGACAGGATTAGATGGGCTGGTTTGGCCCGAGCCACATTTTCGCACCAAAAATATGAAGCGACTGAGCACATATTGCAAGGTTATCCAAAGGCACTAGAATCTTTTCTATGAAGGTCTGCCACGGGCAGGGAGTTGATCCATTAAATATTTTGGTCTGGTTGTAGTTCCACTGTGATGGATTTTCTTCCGATTTCACTTCGGCTCAGGCCAGTTCAGTAGCCGATTTGGCACGTCCTGTTGCAGGATAAGCCACGGGATCTCTGGTTTGCACAGGGATGCAATAGTACCATTTATGTTGACTGGCAAACACAAGTTAACCAGTCTAATTATTGTTTTAACAGCTTAGAGCTTTTCTGGAAAAAAAAAATGGCTGCGCAGAGGAATGGATCTCTGATTCCTAATCAGTTGCAACAGGATCCAGGCATTTCTGCAACAGATGTACCTGTTTATGGAGATGAAGGGGGGCACATATTTTACAAGCCCTCAGAGGGGTGAGAGGGAATTTACCCATTCTCCATCTTTTTAAAAAGTGCTTTCCAAGTAGTGTTAACTACCTAGGCTGTGCCTTCAAGAATATTGTTGGTACCTGCTGGATGATGCTATAAAGTCTTTCAGCTCTTGTATCCCTACAGTAGGGAGGAATTAATGAGCGGTCATTATAAATCCTGTTAGTTGATTTGTCTTTTGTTCCTCAGAATGGAAATGCTGTGGGGCAGAATATAGAAATTCACACGAGGCTGTGTTTCTAAGAGCAAGGAGGTCTAGCTAGAATTGACCTTAGACAGCATGGCCTACAAAAGCCTGTCCCATTTTGCCCTCAAAACAAATGATGGCAAAATGGAGAAAAGGCTGTAACTGTGGTTGTTGGATTTGGTACATTTTTTATGCAGTTACCTGAGAAAAGGGTTGGAGAAGGCTGTAGGGTCAGAGTTCTCAAACGTTGGTTCCCCAGATGTTCTGGGCTAAAGCTCCCACAAGCCTTCACTGCTAACTCCTGGATTCCTGAGAACTGTAGAAAATATGGAGACCCAAGTTTGGGAACTACTGCTTTAGGGAGAAAAGAGCTGTTTATATTATTTTGCCACATAGCTATATAATTTTTCCCCACTCAAGACAAATTATAAATATGGTAAGTAACACTACAGTGGTACCTCTGCTTAACAGCGGCTCTACTTAAGAGCAATTCAACTTAAGAGCAGGAAACTGTTGGCCTCTTACAAATTTTAGATGTGGTCTGCTCTACTTACATTTTTTAAATTTTTTCTATTTTTTAATTTATTTATTTTTCATTTTTTTAGATACGGTACCTCTACTTAAGAGTTGCTCTACTTAAGAGCATGCATTTGGAATGTATTAAATTCGTAAGTAAAGGTCCCACTGTATTTGAAATGAAAATGGGAGCAGGAAGGGAGAGAAATATAGGCAACATGTTCTGATGGTCAACAGACAGACAAATGCAAGCTAATTTGCAACTTATGGGAGTGAGGGTAACTCAGTTTAGGAAGAACAAATGTCCAGGAAGTTTCGGTTATAATTATGAAACTGGCATGTTCTCCTACGCCTTTTATGTTTCTGCCAGCCCTCTTAAAGGCACAGGAGCCCTGCCAGAGAGAAGAGGCATCCTTAATAGCAAGACTGCAATGGACAAATATGAGATTCCCCTCTAGTTTCTTGAGCTTTCTCTGTTATTCTCACAGTCATAACTATGATTCTGATTTCCTTTGCAGTCAAATTTGCACCTTAGCATGGTATATCTGACACATTCCAGATCGGACAATTGTACCTCTTTAAACTTTCTGAATGTTTCATTCTTTCTCCTACTAGTATCTCAGTGTTACTGAGACAGTAAGTGCAGGTTGAGGAGAACTAATGAGAAGGGGTGGTTTACCAATGGGAAACTTGAAGCTAATTCTGCTCTGCTTCTTGCCACTTAGCTAGAAGTTTTCTAGGGATAACTTTCCACGCACTGCCCAGAATTTCAAATGCTTCAGAACTATGTTTACTCATTTACATGGTTGACAAAGATGGAGGACAGGGAAGCAGGTAATGTTGGCCTGTGGCCAAAAAAAAAGTGGAACCCTATTTCTCAAATGTTTCATCTCCATGTGGAAGATATTGACAGCAGTCTCCTCTTTTCAAAGGATAGGCAAATGGTGAGTTTTTCTTGGAAGCAGCAGTGCTGCTCAAAAGATGGATTACAGCAAGTGCGTAAATCTGCATAAGTCAAGAGCTATCTTGGGAACTCGATCTTCACTTGTAAAACCCAATTTGGACAAACAATAAAGTTAAAAAGAAATGGCGCATCATTATGTTCCTTAAATGTCACAGTAATTTCAGTAAGTGCCTCTTGGCAGTGGCAAGCTCACATCATTAGCTCCTTTCTTGGTTGCTTTTTTTTTGGTTTCATTTTGTTTTTGTTTTTGTTCCACATGGCCGGACTTGACAGGACAACAAATAGACCTTCCATCTGTACACATTTATTAGCGGATTTTACCATCCGAGATCAAGGGGGAACGGCTCATCTCAAGGTTTGCGACAGCCTGCATCTGTGGATTTTACTACCTTCCTTTTAAAATTGAGGGCAACGCACAAAAGACCTAGGAAGTAGACGCAGACGATCTAATTGTAACAATTTGACATTCCAGATAAAGATTGTTTGCTTTTAGTACAAAGCGTTGGCCAATGTTTGTGGAGCACGAATGTGCCTCCAGCATCTTCCATTGAGGATCTTCCTCAGCTACTTATTTCCACTCCTTAGGACACAAAAGGAAGGGACGTTTCTACGTGAAAGCAACTGGTGGAAAAAAGGATGAAATTCTATTTTTTTTATGCCCACTTAGCTCCCAGTGGCTGTGAATGGTCTATATTTGGATTTAGTGGGGCATCATGGTAAATTTGAACTGTGGTTGCTTGCCAAAAGGTTCTTGACTGTGCACCCCTTCCTCAGACCAGAAATGCAGGCATTGGATCGATCCAGCATAATACACCAGGAGCATGTCTATTGTAAAGCGAATGGCCCACAATTGTTCATTCAAGAAGACCAGACCAACCTCAAATAACTCAAAAGGACCGCTTGCAGCAATATCCTGTCCTTGAGGGAAAATCAATTTCTTTCGGAGCTGCTGTGAGCATTGGAGCTAAGCTTAGAAGGAACAGGGACGGTAAAGAAATATTATCACAGTCATAAGAACATGAGAACATAAGAAGAGCCCTGCTGGGTCAGGCCAAAGGCCTATCTAGTCCAGATTCTGATATCTCACAGTGGCCCCACCAGATGCCTCTGGGAGTGCATCAGACTTTATATCTGTCTCCTGATATCTTAGGAGCCTTGTGGCGCAGTGGTTAAATGCCTGTAAAGCAGGTAAAACTGTACTCATGACCTGGGGTTCAATCTCAGATAGCAGGCTCATGGCTGACTCAGCCTTCCATCCTTCTGAGGTCGGTAAAATGAGTACCCAGCTTGCCGGGGGAGGGGGGGGGGGATGTGTAGCCTGCATTACTGTAATTAAAGATGTAAACTGCTCAGAGACTACCTGAAGTGGTATGAGGCGGTATATAAGCAGAACACTTTGCTTTGATATCACTCCCTTGCATCTGGCCCTTGAAGTACCTTTCGGAAAGTCACTTCAGAAAGTCCTGCAGCCTCAGCCCTGTGAGACGTGGCTCCACAACAACCCGGGGCTTCACATTGAAGAAAACACTTTTAGTATCTGTGTGGTGCATGGATCTCATCAGCCACCCCCTCAACCGCTCGCTGACCCATTTGACATTAATTCCAAGATGGTATCATTTCTGAGTAGACATGGGCACGACTCGGCAAAATCCTC
Source organism: Phrynocephalus versicolor (assembly GCA_023846285.1). Taxonomy (NCBI): domain Eukaryota; kingdom Metazoa; phylum Chordata; class Lepidosauria; order Squamata; family Agamidae; genus Phrynocephalus; species Phrynocephalus versicolor. The sequence continues at coordinate 16,504,015 of JAHTLZ010000074.1, read as the reverse complement.
GTTTCCGTTTCCGTTCCTCGTTTCTGTTACGTAACGGAACAAAGAACGACAATTACTCCGCCAGAACTCGAACTCGAACCGACTAAAGAAAAATTGTGTCTGATTTGTCGTGGTCGTTCCTGGCATCGCAGCGATCGCGCGATGCCAAGCGGCACAGAAAAAAGTTTTAAAAAGTTAAAAAAAACCCAATTCCCGGCCAAAAAAGCAGGCGAAAATATGCCTGATTGAGTGAGGGCACCTACCAGAGGGGTGGTTTCTGGGGGGGGCTCCCCCCCATATCCTGGGCTGCGCATCCTCGTCGTCTCGCCAACTCAGAAAAAGAGTTTTAAAAATTAAAAAAAACTCCGATTGATTCCCGGCCAAAAAAGCAGGCGAAAATATGCCTGCCTGAGGGCACCTACCAGAGAGGTGGTTTCTTCGGGGGTGGGGATCCCCAGCCTCCCCCCTCCTCTCCTGGGCTGTGCATCCTCGTTGTCTCGCCAACTCACCATGCCATGCGGTGCGGGCAGGGGATCCAAAATGGGGCAACCGCAAGCAATATTTATTTTGAAATCGTGGTGGTGCAAAAACACACCAAAGCACCACAGAAACATGCAAAAATAGCTATTTTAAAACTGCCTGAATTTTTACAGTAGCAGCAGTGGGTTTTTCTTGCAACAAAATGTCTCCATTGATTTTATTTTATTTTATTTTTATTTTTATTTTTTACACCTGCGCAGTGCGCAATGATGGGCTGGCCATGGGAGTGGACCATGCAAATTTTTGGAGCCATTCCACCAATCGCATGGCCACTTGACCAGGTTTTGACCGAGACTTCTGGGATGTGCCATTCGGGCATAAAAAGCCCACTAACCGTAGCCCGAACCCGAACCCGAACCCTAACCCTAACCCATACGCCACTACACTGTCCTTCTTAGTGGGTCAGAGAGGCACCCAGAGGTGCACCCCACTAACTCACCGTAACCTTACCCGTAACCCTAAGCCTAGCCCTTGCGCTAACCCTAACCCTAAGCCAAATCTGTACTCGCATTGCACTATACACACGCAAGTACAGTTCCCTTCTTAGTGGACCACAGAGCACCCAGATGCAATAGCAGTGGGCCTGCGGTCAACAGAGAGGCACCCAAAAAAGAGATGCCTCTCTGCCACTCAACTTGGTATGCATATCCAATTGGCTATGCATGCCATTTTGTAGCGGGCCAGAGGAGGCACCCACCCAGAGAGGTGCCTCCAGGAGCCCGCTTTCCCTTCATAGCGGGCCAGAGGAGGCACCCACCCCAGAGAGGTGCCTCCAGGAGCCCGCTCCCCCCAAACGACAGACGAATAAAACGACAAACGAAACGACAAATTTTTGAAAAAATTCACAAAAAATGGAAACGAGCTGAAACGGGCCAGCTCCGACACATGACAACTCGAAAACGTCATTTTCCCAGGTCGTGCCCATCTCTATTTCTGAGTGTAGTGGCGTAGTGGACAGAGGGACAGACTAGGACTAGAACAGGCTTTGAAGTCTGCTTACCTCCACCCGTGTAATTATAGTACAGTAGGAGCCTCGTGGCGCAGTGGTTAAATGCCTGTACTGCAGGTAAAGCTGTGCTCACGACCTGGGGTTCAATCCCAGGTAGCAGGCTCAAGGTTCACTCAGCCTTCCATCCTTCCGAGGTCGGTAAAATGAGTACCCAGCTTGCTGGGGGGGCAATGTGTAGCCTGCACACTGTAATTAAATTTGTAAACCGCCCAGAGACTACTTAATGTGGTATGGGGCGGTATATAAGCAGAACACTTTGCTTTGCTTTGCTTTGCTTGTCCATGAAAACTCACTGGGGGAGTGGAACTCGCACTTCCCTTGGAAGCATTCCTAGGGCCACTGTGGGTCAGTTCCAACACAATAGCCCAATGCGTGTGCGCGCACACCCACCTAACCAACATACGAGGGTAGTGCATAGCTTGGCAGGACAATGGAAAAATTTGGTAGGCCAGGTACAACATGAAGGGCATTTCTGTTTTGATTAAATGACCAAGCCAGGTCAAACATTCAGATGGTGTCAGCCAATTGTATATTTAGGTGGCATGGGGTAACATCTGGATATCCTGTGGGCCCAGTGAGAATCATAGAATGATAAAGCAGTGACATTGGAAGGGGACTCCATGGCCGTCAAGTCCACCCCCACCCCCGATTCATGCAGGAATCCAGGGATCCAAGAACATGCAGCTCCATGTCTGGCTATGTTAACTTTGTAATTTGTACACTGGAATCCTGCATGCCTTCAGGTCAATGAGAGTTCATCTGGTCAACCCAATTCCTTTCACTTTTTTTTCAACTAATGTTTATAATAAAAAAATATTTTGGGGTTTGGGGTAGAGGCATGCACCCATGTCATGGTGTCACCACAAAACAACAACAGAGAAGATGTTGCTAAAAACAGCCATTGTTATTTGTCTTCAACGTGTCTCCAGGCATTAGGTTATTGTTTTAACTGCAGTTCAATAATTGTGTAGTGTTCCTTTATTAAAGGATATAATATAAAGAAAACTAGACATTTTCCCCATCTTATTCGATAAGAGTGGTTTAGAGCAGACCTAATAGAAAGGCTTTTGAAGTCTGCTTACCTCCACCCGTGTAATTATAGTACAGTCTATTTCTCTGTCCTTGAACTAGCCTGAGAATTAGACAGTTACGTGAAAACAGCTCTTCTTTTCTCTGATTTCTTTCTGCAATTTAATGGCACTTCAGGTTTTTTTGAAAATTGTATCAGACACACTAAGAGCCCAAGACTGGATCATTAATGGCCGAAATGGTGCCGCTTGGTGTATTAAGTGGCACTGGAGTAGGCGCATTGAATCAGTGGGGATTTGGTGAGGCATTTGTAAGGTCCACATTGAGACAAACAGGCTGACATTAGTTGCAACTTCCTACCCTCAGGTATGAGTGTGACCAGGCAGGCATTTAGCCCACTGTTTGCTCCACTGGGGGTGGGTGGGAATGGATTGGCTTGCTCCTTTTCCCAACCATCACACAATGTAATCACTGGCATGAACCCAACTGCTTCCCCAGAGCATTTCTACTCACATCCTTCCGAGTCCTTGACAGAGGCTCCTACTTTTTTTTCCGATAGAGGTTGGATTGCTCTGGTTTGGTCTGTTTCCAGAATGCCAAATTGCTGGAAATCACTGGAGTGGGACCAAACCCATAGAGGCAAGCCCTAAGTCAGAACTAGAATTGGCCCATTTGAATAAATTGAACTCATGTGAGTGGTTTCACCAAATCTGCACCGATTCAAAGAGTCTACTCTAGGGGAACTTAGTACACTAAGCAATGCGATTTCAGACAATGCATACTCTGAATTTAGCTTTAGCCCAGGTTTTTACTGATCTTAGTTTTATTTTGGGGTAGTTTTAATTTTTTGTTATTATACTATATCTTTTCAAGATATCTTTTCTGATGCTTTCTTACCTGTGGCTCTTAACACAGCAGTGGCACCACCACCACCACTGCCAGTCACTGCCAGTCATTCATGACAGCAGACCAATGTTCTCATGGACACCCAAAAATGGATGTGGGAGAAGGTATATGTTATGCCTCTATAGGTCTGTCTGTGGGGGTGGGGAAATGGGTGGGCTCTTTAATATTTGTATACTTACTATTATTGGCTCTAAGTACTGTCAGTGATGTAAAACTCCTTTTAAAAGGAGAAAGGTGGGGTAAAATATTTGAAATAAATAAAAAATATTTAAGATAAAAAAATAAAAGGAAGAAAAAAGAAATCTGGATCTGTTTTAGAATGCAATTGGCACTTTTTTTTTAAAAAAAGTGATTTCAGGAAAAAAATGAGCAGCACTCTGGGAGGACTTCTCAGGCATTTTCTTTGTCCTTCAGGCAGATGTCACCATCATGAGGTCACAAAGGCAAGGACACTGATGCATGTGGGCAAAGTCAACGGGCTGCATTGATGGGAAAAGGGGATGTGGAACAGGTGCCAGGTACTCCACGCTGTGGTGTTTTGTTATAACACCCTACTGGTTTAACTAATGAAAATGGATCTCTCTGGTCCAGGCATGTTAAATTCCAAAACATGGCCTATTCAGATATGGTCTCAATACAGTTACATATCTGTTTCTTCACCCATTGGACAAAACAAGCAGCCATTTTCCATACCAAACAGTGGCTCTGGTTTATGTGTCAGATTTTGATATTTAGATATATTTATGCTGGTGAACAGATGTAGAATTCCATAAAGTGTTATTTTCTAGAAGTTCCTTGTGGACATGAGCCTTCCAAGTACCATAGAATAGCACACAGTCCTGCCCGAGACCAAAGGGGCCATGTGGTCAAGATGCTCACCAAATGGTATGAAGTGGTATAGATGAATAGTCTAGACCAGTGGTGGAGAACCTTTTAGAGACCGAGTGCCCAAACTGCAATTCAAAACCCACTAATTTTTCGCAAAGCACTCAATACAGAAATTTAACCTGAATACAGGTGGCTATGAAGGGGCAATATTGGGTGCCCACAGAAAGGGCTCCGAGTGCCGCCTTTCGCACCTGCGCCATATATTCACCAACACTCTTCTAGCCATTGGAGACTGTGCGTGTGCGTGTGTGCGTGTGTGCGTGTGTGTGGGTTTTGCACTACCCTAAAGCTGTAGATCAGTAGTTCTCAACCTATGGGTCCCCAGATGTTCCTGGACTGCAATTGCCAGAATTCCCTTCCAGCACAGTGAGTGGTAGAGTTTTCTGGCAGTTGCAGTCCAGGAACATCTGGGGACTCACAGGTTGAGAACCACTGCTATAGATGATGTTAGTTTTCTTAAGTTACTCTATATACAACATTGGTCTTCTACTTGCTTGTGTTTCTGGGCAATAGGTCTACTGGTTATCACTGACCTTTGCATGGTCATAAAGCTTAGAACTGCTGGATAGCTCAGTGGTTTATGTCTGGCTGCTGAACCAGAGATTGGGTGTTTGATTCCCCTACTGTGTGTCCTTGACAACAACTGGACTAGATGATGCATAAGGTTGCTTCCAGTTCTGCACTTCTAAGATCATTATATTATTAATTCTTAATCCTTTGCTTTGCAGTTTGTTATGGATCAGTGTCTCCAACCCTTTCGGGGCCATGGTTATCAGGAATGTCAACACATCTGAAGGTTAAACTGCATGCTATAGGACAATGATGGTGACAATTTTAGAGACCGAGTGCCCAACCTGCGATTCAAAACCCACTTTCCCCCCTCAAAGTGCCGGTATGGCAATTGAACCTGAATACAGGTGGCTGTGAAGGGGTGATGTTGGGTGCCCACAGAAAGGGCTCCGAGTGCCACCCTTGGCACCCGTGCCATAGGTTCGCCAACACTGCTATAGGATATGTATATTTCCTTTGATCCCCATATTTTCCCGCCAGGTATTCATTCACCTTAGAACTCCATGCCTGAACAGTGAGATATTTGTTCATGTATTTATTGGGCTTTAATACTGCCCGTCTCACAAGTTGCTACTCTGGGTGGAGATATTGCAAATTAAGCCTTTGGTTATTTCCCAATGATCAATAGCAAAAGCGAATTCATTTGCAATACGGAGATTGGTGCCACCAATGCTGACATAAGCAAAAGTCTTCTGCTGCTTGAGGAAGGTTTGCACCACACGATCTGCTAATTAATTTGACCATTGACTTCAGCACCGAACGGAGGAAATAGATTAAGGAAATTGTGGTGGTGTCAAATAGGCACTAGACATGGGCATGGAGCGGCGAAATTCTCGTTTCCGTTACCGTTTGTCGTTTCCGTTACGTAACAGGTAACGGTAACAAGAATTACTCCGCTCCAGCTCGAACCCGACCCGATAAAGATAAATTGGGTCTGATTTTTCGTTGTCGTTCATGGCATCGCAGTTCGCGGCGATCGCGGGATGCCAAGCAGCACAGAAAAAAAAGTTAAAAAACAAAAACGATTCCCGGCCAAAAAAGCAGGCGGAAATATGCCTGCCTGAGTGAGGGCACCTACCAGAGAGGGGTGGTTTCTGGGGGGGTCCCCAGCCTTCCCCCCTCTCCTGTCCTGGGCTGCTGGACTGGTACCAGGCTGGGGGGGGCATCCTCATCGTCTCCATTTGCCATGCGGTGGGGGGGGATCCAAAATGGCGACCGCAATATTTATTTTTAAATCGTTGTCCAAAAACCCACCAAAGCACCACAGAAACATTTGAAAATTAGGTATTTTAAATGCCTGATTTTTAATAGTAGCAGCAGTGGGTTTTTCTTGCAATAAAACGTCTCCATTGATTTTATTTTATTTTATTTTTATTTTTATTTTTTTACACCTGCGCAATGATGGGCTGGCCATGGGATGGGACCATGCAAATTTTTGGAGCCATTCCACCAATCGCATGGCCAGGTTTTGACTGAGACTTCTGGATGTGCCAGAGGACATAAAAAGCCCCCTAACCCTAACCCTAACCCTAACCCTAACCCTAACCCATACGCCAGTACACTGTCCTCCTTAGTGGGTCAGAGGCACCCAGAGGTGCAGCCCACTAACCCACCCTAACCTTAACCGTAACCCTAAGCCTAGCCCTTACCCTAACCCCAACCCTAACCCAGATCCGTACGCAAGTACACTGTCCTTCTTAGTGGGTCAGAGGCACCCAGAGAGGTGCCTCCCAGAGCCCACTATCCCCTACCCCTATCCCATTCCCTAACCTGTACGTCAGTACGCTAGTACGCTCCCCTTCTTAGTGAGTCAGAGGCACCCAGAGAGAGAGGTGCCTCTGCCACTTACCCCCCACCCTAACATAATGTAATGTATGGTACGCGGCGGCTTCGTGTTATCCTTCCCTTTCCTTCTTAGTATGTCAGACGTCAGAGGCACCCAGAGAGGTGCCTCCCAGAGCCCACTTACCCCACCCCCACCCCCAACCCAAACGACAAATGACAAACGGAAATGAGATATTTTTGCAAATTTCCGCGACAAACAGAAATTACCTGAAACGGACCCACCCCGACAAACGACAACCCGAAACGTCATTTTTTTCTGGTCGTGCCCATCTCTAATAGGCACAGATCCATGGGGAAACGTATCTGTCAATCCATGTTTTTCTGGAAGTTGGGGCAGGGGCGTGGCGTGGGGAGGGCAAGGGGTGGTGTGCCCCAAGCGCAGTAATTAGGGGCAACATATCGCCTACCGCCCCCTGCCCCCACCCCGCCAGCTCCAATTACTCCTGAATAAAGGCGTAGACACGCCTGACGCGCCTGGGCTGCCCCTCACTACCACCACCATGTTCAGCCTTGCCTCCCCAAACCTTGCCGCTGCCTTGGCCATGGAGGTGGCCTGGCTTGGCACCCCATCTGCCTGGCACCATGTGAATGGCCCTGAGGGTGCAGGGGCCCCTGCCATTGTTGTTCCGGGCCATGGAAAGGGAGCAGGGGGCATGCTGGCCAGGGCTGCCACTGCTGTGGCTAGAACCGGAGGGCGCCACTGAGACTTGGAGCTGCCCAGAGGGGGGTGGGTCAGCTCAACGGGGCGGCCTTGCTGAGCCCAGTGGCCTGCTTCCCGGTGAGGGCTGCCACCGCCGTGTCCTGCTCTGTCCAAGGTGGTGGTGGGGTGGGGTGGTGCCGTGGGAGGACGGGACACCCTCCAGGTGGTTCAGGTGGACCGAGGGGGAGTGGCAGTGGGGGGGGCAAATTCTCCTGTGTGTTGAGGGAGGGTGCAAGAACTGACTTTTGCCCTGGGCTCTGGAAGCCCTAGCTACACCTGTGGGTTGGGGCAGGGATGCATTATAGTTCAAAGGCTAGAGGTCTCCCTACAGAGATGACTGCCTTTCCCTTCATCCCATTTTTCCAAAGGTGGTCCTTCTGCTGGTCTTGGTGGAGCAGAGCAGGCAAGAGAGAGGACAGCAAATGGGCTGACTCCCTGGCAGATGTGTGGGATAATATTATATAAGACATTGGTTTCTTATGGAATAGCTTTAGCTGTAATTTAAGTGACCATCATTTACATCCAAGGAGCCAGTGAAGTCTTAAGTTAAGGGTCTGTGGTGATTTTCTTCTTCTTTGAATGCAAACAGCTAGTTCTTCGGGCTTTCTGGGGAGCTTTTCTAGATGGACATTTCTGTGTGCAGATTTGTTGCCAAGTAGCTTCAAGTGAAACAGCGGCTCTTTGTTAGAAAGCTTAGCCCATCTGTCTTAATGCATGTGCTCTCGTGCAAGTGAAGGAAACCCCTCGCTTCCTTCGGATGCACATTGGTAGCTTTTCCAGCTCTCAGATCACATCATCGCTTTAGCCTCCAAGGGGCCTCTCGGTGTGCATGTTGCTTTTCCTGCCGAGGGCAACTTTTACACTTGGCATACCTGCCACCCCCAACCCCACCCTGGAGAAGATATTGCATGAGAATTCCTGCCTCTCCAATTCTCATTAAGTTTATAATAAAACACTCCGTTTCAGACCATCTGTCCAATAAATGTTTTTGCACTGCACTAAAGATGAGAGAAGCAGTTTTTGGCTTTGTGTGTGTGTGTGTGTGTGTGTGTGTGTGTGTGTGTGTGTGTGTGT
>JAHTLZ010000074.1:16472612-16495465 GCA_023846285.1 Phrynocephalus versicolor | reverse complement strand
TGTGTGGTCAAAAAGCCAGAACAAAGCAAATGTTTTCTTGTCAAGATGTGCTTCTCAGACATGATGGATCAGCTGCTATTTTTGATGCGTGTGCATCGTTCTGATGAAGAACATGCTTTTTATTGGGCAGGCTTTAAAGTTAGCCGACAATCATGCAAACGGTTTCTGTCTGCAAGGGTGAAGAACTTAAATTCTAATTTTTTTTAGGAGGGGGAAAACAAATAAGCAAGTGGTTCATGCAGTGTATGGAAGTGGAGTCACTTTATGAGTCAAGAAGGGCTTTTGGACAGGCTTCTTGCAGAATCTGGCTAATGTGCTGCAGTAACATTAATGCTACACAAGTTGCGATAGTTTGTGACCACTTTAAGTGCCATAGTGCTATCCTATGGAACCCTCAAATTGGGGAGGTTCTTAGAATCATAGAGTGTACAGTTCAGGGGAGGGCATTAGAGTTCTCCAAGAAATAATTCTAAAGGCCTTGCCGAACCAAGCCAGTATTACGTAGGATGCAACCACGGTGTGTGTGTGTGTGTGTGTGTGTGTGTGTGTGTGTGTGTGTGTGTGTGTGTGTGTGTGTGTGTGTGTGTGTGTGTGTGTGTATGTGTGTGTTGTTGTTGTTGTTGTTGTTGTTGTTGTTGCTGTTATTGTGTTGTTACAGTCATGACTGACTCTTCATGACCCTATGTCCATGGAGTTTTCTTGGCTGGAATACTAGAGTGGTTGCCATTTCCTACTCCAGGCATCTACAGCACCTGGTATTCCCTGGTGGTTGCCCATCCAAGTACTAACCAGGGCCGACCCTGCTTAACTTCCAAAATCAGGCGAGATTGGATGTGCTTAGGACATCTAGGCTAAGTAATTTCATTACAGAGATCACTAATAGATCCAAACTCTGACTCTGCAGTACTACACAGAGCAAATTTCTGTTTTCTTGACTTCCAAGCAATTAAAGCTTCTCCAAGAAAAATTACATAACATGAAATTGACTTTCCTGTTTCTGCCTAATCTGCATCTGCATAAGATGTCAGATTTAACCCATCTGAAACAGGTATTTTTAACTAAATGTTTACTGTACCATGTAGGTATCTGATAATACGTTTGATTCCTTGCCAGTGCTTATTCAATCATCTTGCAGCATACTGATTGAGTATATTTACAGCTGCTGAGATATCTGGCCATGTTCAGGAAGACAAATACAGTAATGATCCCAAAACAGACTGATATTCTTCCTTATTTGCAAACTCTTCATCCTCAGGAAGTCTATTGAATCCTCCCTTCATTGGAGCTGAAACTGGATTACACGTCTTTATTTTACACTTCTCCAGAAGGTTTTCTATCTTTTTACCTTGAGATAGATAGAGATTCCCTGTGGTGTCTTTGTGTATATCCACACCTAAGTAATTTTGAATCTAACTCAGATGTTTACATTGAACAGTTGCACCTAGTTCTGTCACAAACCATTTTATTTGTGAATCATCTGGAGCATAAATCATCAACAAACACAAGCAAAGTCACTTATCCTTACTACATATGAAGCCCATCTGAGTTAATTTGGCACCAAACATTTGTTCCAAGCATGTCCAGCTTGATGTAAACCATAAAGCGCTTTATTCAATTTCGACACTAGGTATGGATTCTGCAACTCATATCTAGGAATTTGCTTCAAATATATGTTTTCTTCTATATCAGCATTGAAATATGCTGTGGCAACATCAAAATGATGTACAGTACCTAGTATTTCTCAGAACCTGTCTGCTTTAACTGTTGGAGCAAATATTTCATCATAATTTACATTTTTCTGTTGCAAAAAACCTTGTCCAACCAATCTTGCTTTACACTGTTCAGAATTATTTGCTGCCTTCTTCAGTTTATAGACCCATCTGCAACCAATTGTACTGTGGCCTTCTGGGATTGTAACAGGATTTAATGCAATGTGCTGCTTAGGTGAATTGTATTCAGATTCCATTGCCATTTTCCACATTTTTTGCTCACGTTGTGGGAAACCTAACACTTCCTGGAATGCTTGAGGCTAAAAGACAGAAAATTAACTGAGAACCTCTGAGGTGCTACTCCAAAATTGGTTCTTGTGGGGCATCTTCGCAAGACCTGTTCCTCCACCTCCTCAGATTTATGTCCTTCTTCTTCATGTTCTTCATGTTCTACATGTGTCTTCTCTCTATCCCATCCTAAACCTTCACTCTCTTGTGAATTGAGACCTCTTGACTGCTTGTGAGACATGTTTGGCAGGAAAACATCATCATTTGCATGTATTCCTTCCAATTCTTGTGTTCACAAAACATGACAGACCTGCTTAAATATATTTTCCCATGATTATCAACAAAGTGGCAGGATTTACATCCTGGCTGATAGCCAACAAAATTGGTTTACGTGATCTTGGGCTATTATTCAATTGATACTTCTTTGGAATGTGCACCCATGCTTCAGTTCCAAATGCTTTCAGATATTTCAGTGTTGGCTGCTTCCCATGTAATAGAAAATAAGGAACATTATCAATTGCAGAACTCCATATTCTATTTGCTACATGATTTGCACATTTCATGGCCATTTGCCCAATAACCCCTGGGCAACTTTGCATCAGCCAACATAGCACTCATAATGTTTTGAAGAACACAATTTCTTTCCGAAATTCCATGCTCCTATGAAACTAAAGGATTTGGTAATCTGTGAAAGATTCTCTTCTTTTTAAGAAAAATTACAAAATCATTTGAAAGAAACTCAGAACCTCTGTCCATCTGAATAGACTTGATCTGGTCTTCAAATCTTCTCTTCACTGTAGCAGCCAATTCCTTGAAGAAAGTAAACACTTTACTTTTGTGCTTCATTATAAAAAACTCATGAATACCCTGGAAAAATCATCAGTTATCACCACAAAAAATCTTGAGCCACCAAGAGATGGCAATAGTGGACCAAATACATCCAAAGGAACCACCTGAAAAGGTTTAGAGGAATTCCTGTTACTCATTTTGCCAGTGAAGCAAACTTGCTTTTTGTTGATTTGCATATATTACAATCAAGAAAAGACTTACAACTTTTAAGATCTGTGTCCTGTACACTCTGAAGAGTCTTCTGCAAAACAGGAAAACTAATATGCCCCCGTTCTGCAATGTAAAATATGAACATACTTCTCATGTAAAGGAGAACCATGTATTTTGTTTACAGAAGTTTGATTAAAATCTAACACAAAAAGATTATCATTCAAACAACCTGTTGCAAGCGTGTTGCTATTTTTCATGATGATTTGACACATATCATTTGCAAACACAACTTCAAAACCTTGTTTCAACAAGTTAGACACACTAATTAAATTCCATTTTAGAGAGGGTGCATACAAAGCTTTTTCAAACAAACAATTCAAAGGCTTGAAAAATAAAGTACCTTCCCCTTTAATTTCAGTGTCAGCTTTGTCTGCCAATGAAATGCTCTGTGAATCAAACTGTGTTAGTTTAGAAAACATTTCCTTATCTTTAATACAATGAATAGAAGCCCCTGAATTAATTATATACTGTCCACTGCCAGAAAAATATTTTACCACATTGTACTTTAATTACAGACACTTGAAAACCTCCCTTTTTCTTCTTAGTTGTGAATTCCTTATGTTTTGGACCTTTTACAACCTCCTGCAATTTATCACAATTTCTTTTCAAATGTTGAAAGCTCCCACAATGGAAATATCTCCTGACAACCTGAATATTTTCTGAGTTTTGCTGTTTAGACACAGACATTTTACTCAAATTATTTTCCTTTCTGTGCTGGTCTTCTTGAAGTAATCTGGAAGTGACATATGAAAGAGTTAAATCTTCACTTTTCATAGTTTCCTTCCCCATTACTAGTGAGTCGAACATTGAGGTTAAAATAGAGAGTATAGCCAGACATTTATATTCTTCATTACAGTTATGTTCCACACCAACTTGTTCCAGATGCTGGGAAATATCTGTCATAGCTCTGACATGACTTTTAACAGAATCACCCTCCTTTAACTTTGTTCTAAAAAGCTGCTGCATCAAAGACAATTTAGAACCGGTGTTATCTATTAAGTAAATATCACTTAAAGCTTGCCAACACACTTTACTTGTCTCTTTTCCTCTGACATAAACTAATTGTGAGTCTTCCAGACCAGGAATTATTGTTGCCGTAGCTTTCTGGTCCATAACTTTCTCTTCTTCATCCATTTGTATGGGATCAGGAGCATTTTCTATAATTTCAAATAACCTTGAGAAACTAAAAAAACATTTCATCTTCATTGACCAAGAAAGGTAATTGCTGTCAGAAAGATGAATAAATAGCATAGGAGTATTTATATATTATGGCCATGCTTGCTGCAGTTTGTCATCCTTGAGGATTAGAGACTCTCAAGCGTTCTGCTAAGTCTTCTTCCTCCTTAGTTGATAAAGTTTCCTCTTTCACCTCTTCAGAATCACTTGCTTTCATTTAATACAGCTGTTGTTTTTGAAAAGCTCTGAAAATCCACTTAGCTTCAGACTCACGGCAAGCAATGCCTCACATCTTCAATGTGTTTTTCCAGTGTCCACCATCCACCAGCTCCTGGTCTCTTGACTTTTCCACTGTCTGTCTTCAGACCCTCTAAGCTGGTAATTAATTTTCCTTCCAGATAACTTTGTCAGATAGCTTCTGACAAATAGCTTCTCTTTCTTCTGGGCCCCATGACCCTCTTAGAGTATTTGCAATTTGTAATAATAATAATAATAATAATAATAATAATAATAATAATAATAATAATAATAATAATAATAATAATAATAATAATAATAATAATAATAATTTATTGTCATTGTGTGTATATACACAGTATACACATACAACGAAATTCAGGCACCCAGAGACCAGATTCAACACACACATACACAAATCTCCAAACACTCTCACGCACATTAAAAACAAAAACAAAAAACCCTTCAACACCCACACATAAAAAACTCTGAACACTTCCCCCCCAACCCCCCCCCCCATAAAAACACAAGCATCTACACAACAGGCTAGGTAATCTAGGTAACTACTGGTGGTTCTTGAGTTCATTATTAAGTGCAATTATAGCTCTGGGATAAAAAACTGTTCAGAAGACGTGTGGTCCGAGTTTTAATTGTTCTGTATCTTCTGCCAGAAGGCAACAGTTCAAAGAAATTGTGAGCAGGATGAGTAGAGTCCCTCAGAATGTTGTGTGACTTCCTCAAACAGCGAGATGTGAAGATGTCATCCAGGGTTGGTAGCTAGAGCCCGGTAACATTTCTGGGCAATTTTAATTATTCTCTGTAGAGCGTTTTTGTCCGCTACAGAGCTGCTCCCATACCATGATAGCATGCCATAAGTTAGGACACTCTCAATGGTGCTGTGATAGTAAGACAGAAGTAGATGCTGAGATAAATTCATCTTCTTGAGCATTCTCAGGAAATACAGCTTCTTCTGTGCGTTCTTCACAACCATATTGGTGTTTGCAGTCCATGAGAGGTCCTCTGAGATGTAAGTGCCCAGATATTTAAAGCTACCAACCCTCTCCACCTCCTCACCATTTATGTACAATGGTAATAAATGTACATCTTTCTTCCTCCTGAAATCAATTATAAGTTCTTTAGTTTTTTTTTTGTGTTAAGTATAAGATTGTTGTACTGTCAGCGGTAGTAAATACTTCTCGAACAATTACATAGACAGAGCCAAACTCATACAAAGTCAGAGCTTACTTAAAACAAACAGCTATATTACATAGATACACAGATAAGTTACATGGAGACAAATCAACAGCATAACAGCATTTCAGCATACATGGCATACATAATCAGTACATAGCATAGAGAAACAAAAAAATTGGTGCCTTACTCACAAAGGCCAATTGAACACTGATTAACAGAGCACTTATATACATTTGTCTGTCCAATCAGGAACTACATTGCATCATGGCTATTGCAGCACCTTGCATCAGCCAAACCCATTTAAGCTTATTCTTTTCATCGGTAGTTTAACAGGAAAAAACCTTTAGATTGAATCACTGTGACTATGCACATTTTTCAGACTCCATCTTAGAATCAATTAAATACATACAGACCATTTATTTATGCCCCAGGCAACACAGACCCTAATTGCAGGCCTGCTGTCTGTCTTTTGGTTTCATCCTATCCTTCCCCTGGCCAAAAATGTGAGGATCAGCGACCTTGCTCAGAGAGGTAAGGTTGAATCTCCTCCTTGTTTTAAAACATTGCAAAGCTTTTTGAAAGGAGTGAAAATTACAGTCAATAAGATAGTTTTGTTCCCTGCTTTTGTAAAAGGTGCATCAGACCAGTAAAGTTGACTTTGAAGACCTCTTAGGAGTGGCAAGGTTACCTGGATCCCTTCTGGAACTATGCCACATAAACCGTGATTTTTTCAACATTCCTGTGAATTGTTTCTGCCTGGTAGAATTAATATGTTACCAAAGCAACATCATTCTTACTAGTCAGTGAGTGAGAACAAGTGTCAGATACTTAGATTTCAGATTCTAACTCTGGCACCCTGTCCTTGTTAATGGGCTTAGAAATAATGCGTTCTCAGTAACTGTTTTACATGTACAGTAATACCTGGGTTTACAAGCATGCAGTAATTCTTTCCAGAAACATGCTTGTAAACCAAAACTCTCACATTAAAGCAAACTTTCCCCATAAGAAAGAATGGAAATTCAGATTATTCATTCTGGGGTCCCATAGACCACATACAGGACACACAAAATGGCAAAACTCACAAAAGAAGTTAGCTAGAAGTCCATGTCCACACCATGGTTTAGGTAGCTGGCTATAAAATCTGTTCTGCTTGGGACTAATAACTTTTTTTTGACAAGAATAAAGTGCAATTTGTAGCCCTAGACATGCTTGACTAGCTGCCCTGTGAATAGAAATGTCTTTAAAAATAAGAAGCCATGATGAAAAAAATTAAAGAAAAATATAAATATAAAGAAAAACAAAACCTCAATCTGCATCCACTTTTTAAAAAACTTTTGTGAGTGGTGCAAGGGAGACCACTATTCCTCTCTCCTCCATCTGCTACGGAGGTTGCCTGAGACAGAACATCCCAGACAATCCCCCAGAATCTAGCAGGGGGATGGGAACCACCATTGTCTCACTTGTGATCATGTGACCTGACGCAGTGTTTGTATATCGAGACATTGCTTGTTGATCAAGGTAAAATTTAGAAAATGTTTGCTCGTCTTCCAAAATGCTCTTAAACCAAGTTACTCCTAAACCAAGGTATTACTGTATTAGTTTTACACTACCAGGCAATTGACCTGCAAACTAAAGAGGGCATCTACCTATCCTCAGCTCTTGATAAATGAATAAAGACAGGAACATAGTTTGAAGCAAAACTAAAAGAGAAGCTACAAAGGAAGAAAGGAATAAATAAACGAATCACTGACATTTTAGGAGAAAATAAAAAACAGAGATGGTAGTTTTCAATCAGGCTTAAAAATCTTCAGTTCTGGGGAAACTGTTTGAAATGAATGCAGATTACTGATCAATATACTGTATGCATGATCACTGTTCAATCTAGTGGCACCTCTTTTGTTCATTAATATGAAGACATGAAACATTGCGTGTTTTTTCTTCTTCCAGCAAGAGTTCTTTACTTTTGTGGCAGTTTTCCCCAGTAGAGCAAAAACATAAAGAAGTCTGCACCATTTTAGCAGCTGTAATTGATGGCCAAACCTGAATTTTGGATGGGTCATTTATGATGTCTAAAAAGCACTGCCATGTTAATCCAAGTCAAGCTGTTCCAAATGAAATTTCTAACTCCAGTGCCAGGTTCCGATTCTGATGGACAGTCACGAACTTCTAATGTTTTTCTAACACACTTTCAGGCAACTCTACCTAAGGTCAATGTTTGCTTTGGGGAACGGTGTGGTGTGCTTGGATTATGAAATGGCTGTGGAATGCAAGAGACCAGCAAAGGCTTCCCATTGGTCGCCAATGATGTCATATATGGGCAACTTAGTGGGTAAAGCCCGGTAGCTGCTTTAAGTAGTTCTGACATTACCTCTTTTATTTTGCCAGTTTAATTCCATTTGAGACCACACTATTTTTAAAAAAAGGCAGTTTATACTGAAACCTTTTTACTGGACGCTTCAGCAGTATTGCTGGGAGCTAAAGGTAAAGTGAATAGCATTCTGTTTTCCAAAGCTTCACCGCACTGTGTTTTTCTTTACATTTCTGCAACCTCAAGTGTTCAAGATGGTTAAATGAAGGCTCAAATAAGCTTCTGCTGAAATCTGTCATACTCTCTTTAGGCTCCCTCATAAAGAAAATACCGGAATATATGCCTCAATGTCCACTTTTGCCTTGATATAAAGCAACTTTAGAAAAAAAGACTTAGTATCAGTAGCAGATCTTTTAACCTCTAGTCTGCAGTGGATTAACTACTTTGTTAAAAGCAAATGTTTACACAAACACACAGTATGTTAAAAGTTGTGGAATAAAAAACCTCCAGACCATCAACAGGATATATTGTTGGACTTCACAAACAATGTGGCTACTGTTCTTATTCGCACATCAGAGGAGAGACCAAAGATATTAATCCCTGTACCAACTGGCACCAAGTAAAATTAATATCTGGTGTGTGTGGGGGGGGAGAACCTTCAACAGTTTTTACCAACTGGGTTTCAACCACCTGCAACATCTCTTTTGTGACAAAGGCGGGCATATCAGGGCTTCTGCCGAATATCTTGGTATGCTGACATCCACATGTGGGGACTGCAGATGGGCACGAATTGAAAAAATGACGTTTTGGGTTTTCGTTTTTCGTTGCAGGTCTGTTCGTTTTTGTTTTTCATGAATAGTTTGAAAAAAAATCATTTCGTTTTTTGTTTTTGTTTTTTGTTTTCACCAGCTTTTTGCACGATTTAAAGCATTTCCACGTGCGGACGTTCCCCAACGCCGCAGACCAGAGGGAAAACACTAAAAAAAAATGATGCTGGCAGAGACACAGTATAGACTAGATATGCAGGGAGGCTGCAAAGGCAGTGGCGGGCACTGCCCAGAGTGACTGCACTGCGGGGCAGGGGAAGGTACTCACCGAGAGGTATGAACACACACAGGGAGGCTGCAAGAGAAATCTCTTCTTTCTCTCCCCTAAGGGCCAGGCTGCAGCCAGCAGGAACACAGAGACACACACCTGCCTGACTGCCTAAAGTAACGAGTTGGAGAGACAGCAATCCTACCCTAACTCCCAGCGCAGACTGCAAGGAGGACGGGGGCTGCCAAAGCTTTTTATGCCCTCTGTGGCTGCCACACCTACCCAGTCTGCAACCTGGGCATGCTATTGGTTGAAATCTTCCAAGAATTTGCATGATCCCATCAAATGGCTTGCATCCATCTTGTGGCTGGAATCCATTTTGTGTCATCCTTAAAGGGAAAAGAAACAATACATCGCGAGATGGGAGAAAGACAAAAACAAACATTTTAAGGACTGCAACTCCCTGGTAGGTAATAATTTCAAATAATTATCACTGCATTTTTACGGATGTCCAGGGCGTTTTAATACCCAAGAAATCAATATTAGGCATCTGGGAGCCATTTTGGGTTGATGTCCCCTAACTCCCCTTAAAGGAAAAAAAAATACAGCGATCTGAAAAAAGACTTAAATGTACGTTTTAAGGACCCCAACTCCCTTGGTAGGTATTATCAGGCAGAATAAATTATTGCTGGGTTTTTATGGATATTCAGGACTTTTTTAACATTTAAAAACAGCTTGTTTCATTGCATATCGCCATTAACAAAAATTAAACGTAACAAACCTGATTTTCATGGTTCTGTTCTGTTTGCTCCAATTTCATCACAATTTTCGTTATTTGTTTCATTACGTAACAAAACGAATAACAAATAACGGAACATTTTTCCCCCATTTTATGGCCATCTTTAGTGGGGACATGTGGTCCTTTCGGGCGTCTTGGCCCCAAGCTCTGAAGGGCTTTGATGGCCCAAAAGCTGCATTTTGTCTGAAACCGATAAAAGGAAGTAGGAATCACCAGGATAGCAGCACCCCATTCCTTGAGATTACGGGATCTTGAGTCCAGGGATTCTTGTGATGTCACAGAAGTTGGCTCTTTGTCAAAGAACTGGATAGGCCAGGAGTTGGGTGAGCCAAAATTTTATTTATTTATTTATTTATTTTTATATTTATATACCACACCAATTTCCCAAGAGGGAAGTTTGGGTGGTTCACATAAAACCACAAAAGATCCACAAGATAATAAAAGTAAATGAGAAGACAATAATAATAAAATAAAGGGGAAAATACCCAACAACAATAAAAAGTAATAATTGGCAAGAGGCATAGGACAGCTGATGATAAGTACAAATCACAAAACAAAACAAAACAAAACAAAATTGGGAGGTGTTGATCAGAATGGCTCCTGCGTCTGGATCACATGACTGTAGATGTAGGGGCAAGCCATTCTGTTCCCTGCATTAGTCTGGAATGATGAGCCCAAGTGAATGCATCTGTATACTCAGTCCTCTGCCCCCTTCCTTCCCAGTGCTGTGGTGCACCGACATAGTGCAAGTGCTGCAAGCTGGGAATGGCTGGAGTTGAATGCCTATAAGCTTTTAAGCTCTCCCGCATAAAAAAACTGAATTTTCTTCCCTTCTGCCGCCACTGGCTTTGAGGTTTATCTCCCTGCCTGTAGACACAGGAAGACATTACAATATCCTAAGAATGTAGCTGGCTACCCTAATGGGGGCAGTGCCCAGTTGCATAATTCACAGTCAGAATGGGATTGGAATACCCAGTCCCAGTCGCTGGGTTAATAATGGTTGTTTTGGAACTGTCTTCCAAAGCAATTCTGTGAATAGCATATTTCAGTGAAAAGTTTAGATACCTTGGCACTATTCAATATCTGCTGTATAAACCAGGAATGTTTTGGTTTTTCTTCATATGACATAGATTTGTGAAGATTTTCTGGGTTTTCCATCCCTAAAGTTCAGGATCTCTGTACAGTATCTGGAAGTTGAGCCATGGCAAGTGGACTTCTTTTCTTAAGAGACTGAAACCTTTCCCTATTCATCCAAACAGCTTCATCAGTCTGAGTAAAGCTAGTTGCAAGTCCTCCATTTTATAGTTCACTTTGAACTCATGTCACCCTGGTCTGAAATAGGCTCATAAGATGAACAATGGCGTGAACTGGCTCATTAGGTGGGGAGTAGTCTCAATGGGCCATTAGGTAGAAGATGTCCTAAGGTGCTGAAACCCATAAAGTATGGGTTGTTAACTATGGCCTTGGTGTTGTTGGTGTGAATGCCTTTTGATTTGTCTGGGTATTGTTGAAAACACAGCCTGATAAATAGCAGATAGACTGTGCCTGAGCCCCCCTCCCCACCTCTGTTGAAAGAGGGGTTTTCAATACTCACATGAATGGCTTCCCTGACCCCTCTCCCAAACCACCTGTCTTCTCTGTGTAATATGTTTGAAAGAGTGCCCTTTGTCCCTAAAGTGGAGGTGTACTGCTGATTCTGGTCCTGAGTTGTTACTTGTTACCCCTCCTATGTTGGGCCATCTTCCTGTTTAATCTCCTATGTAGAGGTCTGCAAACTCCTCACTCTGTAGTTCAGCAATAGCCCTGAAACCTGGGAGTATGGCTCTTGTTTGTGATCATGAGATGTACTGGAGATGTACTGGAGGCTGCATTTAAAAAGAAGAAGAAATTGCTTTGTGCTTTGGTTGACTTGCTTGGCCAGTGTTGCTGTTCTCTTCCTGCACAAATTGAGAGGTTTGTGAGAATCATTGCCTTGTCTGCTAACACTTCACACAGAAAAAACCCACGGCCGTTGCTTTTGATCATGCTTTGTTATCGGTTGAGAAGCCTCCGTTTAAAATGGAGGGCTGATGAGGAAGCTTTGCAACACAATGAACGTTCTGTGTCTTTCACAGTAGTTGTTCTCTTTCAGGGTGGCTTCCACTGCTCCAAAGACATATTTCATGGAACAATTCACAGCATCAATGGAGCTTCTCAGCAAATGGGTGCTAAGTTCGTACAACAGGGCCTGTAAGGGGGCAGGCATTTGTTTTCACTACATGTCAAGGCCTTTTAATCCTGAACCAAGACTGAGCAGACTTTATTTAGGCAGACCAGGAAGAGCTTGAGAGTAACAAACGGTGCCTCAGAGATGACCATGGATTATACGAAATGTCTATGAATGTTTTGTTTAACTGTATAATGGTCCATGCAAGCAGAATTTTTCCCCTAAGGTTCTTCTGATGTTTGGTGCCTACTGGAAAATTTAAGCAAGAAACTGAGGGATGCTTGAGATTAGATGGTGATAAGTATTTGTGTAATATGCCTCTATTTATCCTGTACATAAATACTTTAAGAAGAGCTGTAATAAAACGTATCAGTTAAGAAATTGCAGGTACAGATGGTTTCAACATGTTAACAGGATAGTTAAGAGACTCTTTAAAAAATGGGATAGCAGACAAGATCAGTTTGTTTTTAAAGTCTAGATGACTAGAACAAATACTCTTTGAAATTTCAAGGAAATTCCCATTGTCAAATGCAGCATATAGAGAAGATAGGTGTTTGACTACAGCTCCTGGAAGGCTACCAAGGCTAGTGGCCACCAAGGCAGGGGATTCTGAAGGCTGTATTCCAAACAAGTGGCTTTGCTAGCTGGGGAATTCTGGAAGCTATGGTTGAAAAACAAACAAGCAACACAAACCTAACAAAAATAAAATCTTTTCCAAGCACTAGCAAATTTTATCTCCGCTTCTGGAATTTAGATTAATTATTTGTCCCCTGCTGTTGTTGTTTTTTTCACTTAAGAAACTCCTATGTTTAAAATTGCATTGTTAAGTATTGCACTATATTCAGTGTAATGCCCACATGTAGCAGGAACATCTTACTTCAATCTCCCCAATAAATCGCTGCTGGTGGGAGGGAAACACCCCCCCCACAGGTACTGTCTATTACTTCTTGAGGGAGAAACAAACTACAGCTCCAGTGACATATCTGGAGGTCACTATCAACAAACTGAGCATGCCATGGGGCTTGTCTAAACAGTGCGAAAGGAGCAGGGTGGATCTTCACAGGAACATTGCAGACCAACCTCAAGTAACTCTGTTGGACCCTCAGCCTTTGTCATATTGTGAAGTGGCCTTCAACTGGACCTTGAGATGAAACGTAAACAAAATGCATTTATTTATTTTATTTTAGAGTATTTTACCCCACTTTTCTCCTTGATAAAGGACCCAAGGCAGTTGTACAAATCCTAGAAATACTCACAGAAGTATCTGGGTATTTAAGGTATTTGATTGTAGGTGCAGAACCCTAAAATAAGATAAGCCAGATCGCTGTGTATAAATGCACCATACACCCAAGAGCCAATGACTATTTTAAATGAAACTGATATATCATCCTGTTGCCATTTGTCTGAAGAAGTGGACTTGATCCACAAAAGCGTACTTTAAAATATTACAATTAGTCTTTCAGGTTTTTGCATTTTTGCTTTGCTGTGTTTTGTTTCTTTGGATTTTGCCCACTGTGAATGAATTACTATAGGCAGAATTTTCATCAGAGCATTCTGATGATAACTCAAAAATCCCTGCTTGAATAGAGGACTTCTTCTAGGCATTTGGATTCATCTTCTCCAAAGCAATAAATGGGTAGAGAACCTGTTGAAAAAGAACCATGACCATTGCTTTGTGTTGAGTAAGGACGCTTTTACATGACCCCTAAAATCCAAGGCAAAGGGCTCCCAGATTCAGAGCTTAAAAATGTTTTCCCACCAGCTCCGGACTTTAAAAAAAATTACGTACGACCACGCCTACCTAAGCGCGTCCCAGTGCACTTTTCAAGTACCTGGCCTCCAGGAGGTAAAAAATCTTCCGATGCAGATTGTAAAGCTGAGAATGCTGGGCTCCCTCGCCTTCTGTTTGTTTGTTTGTTTGTTTTTGTCTCCACCACCTCTTTAAGAGACAGGAATCACTACAGGGCTGCTCGGGGCTGCTTCGACTGCAGAGGGAGGTGAGCCTGCATTTTTTTCTCCCCTTTTTTCTCCCTCCCCTCATGCAGACAGGAACAATGGGGTGCGGAGGGGTGGGAATACAGGAAGAGCGACAAACCTCCACGATCTCTGGTCCGAATTTAAGTTGCCACCGGATTTTAGAGGTCATGTAAAAGCGCCCTCAGAAGTGGTTATTTGATGAAAAAGGAGTCAGAATTTGTGATTCCCCCTCCCCTTGTGAAAGACTCTTTGAGACCAAACTGAGACCTAGATCATCCGGCTGTTAATATTGGGGTTGTAAACATTAAAGTTGGTCATTGCCGTGTAAAGCTTGGTACATTAGAACATAAGGAGAGCCGTGCTGGGACAGGCTAAAGGCCCATCTAGTCCATCTTCCATGTACCTCACAGCGGCCCCACCGTGTCTGGGAGCGCACAAGACTAGATATCTGTCTTCTAATACCACTCCTCTGCTTCTGGTCCTTGAAGTACCCTGGTTCCAAGCATGGATATTACACATCTCCATCATGGTTTGTAACCTGTGATGGACTTTTCCTCCAGGAATCTGTCCAATCCCCTTTTGAAGGCATGCAGGCTAGATGCCATCACCACATCATGTGGCAGGGAGTTCCACAACTAACAGCACGCTGGGTATAAAAATATTTTCTTTTGTCTGTTCTCACTCTCCCAGCCCTCAATTTGAGTGTATGTCCCCTAGTTCTGGTATTTTGTGAGAGAGAGAAGAGCGTCCCTCTATCTACTTTACTCATGCCCTGCATTATTTTGTACGTCTCAGTCATATCCCCCCTCAGGCGCCTTTTTTCCAGACTAAAGAGCCCCAAATGTTTTAGCCTTTCCTCATAAGGGAGGCTCCTCCAGGCAATGTGGGAATGATATTGCAAGGCAGAATCGGGCCACTTCCTGGCATTTGGAATCATGGAGACCAAAGCAGTATCTGATATCCATAAACAAAGATAATTTTTCGGGGATAGGATTAAATCTAGAATGTAAAAAACAGTGGCCTAAGGGTTCCCAATGAAACCATATGGGAAAAGGCCATACTGCTCTGTTGCATATGTAAAGTGCAAAGCAAAATTGCTGTCATCTTGGTCCTGGGTTCAGCATATATGGGACGGTACAGCAAACAATGTTGCACATCCTCTATTGCTTGTCTTCCACATATTAAATAAATAAATGAAATGTTTAAAAATACACTGAGATCTTGTTGTTTGGGTATATGGTCCTTCCAACTAGTGTGATGATGTAGTTTGAAATCTTAGTGCACAAATGCTTCTCTAAGGGAAGAGACTGACAGTTCAGATAGCTAAAAATGCAAATAAGAGGGGAATAATGAAATCTTAATTGAATTTAGATCTTGCCGAGTATAAAAAGCCTTCAGCTTTTCCTTTATACATTTGCAGATCTGCTCCAGAGTTCTTGTATGGAATTAAATCAAAGGTTAGCATTTCTTGTCCACAGCTAGCCATCCCATCATTTTGTCTGCCGGATTTCATTTGCTCTAGGAAACATTTCTTAAGTAACCTGGGATCACTTTGCTTGAAAATATTCTTCAAGCAGGAGTTATGATCTTCCCATATTGTATCCTGGCCTTTCAGCTAAGGTCAAGAAATTGCTAGCAAATCAACTGCTAGGTAAAAAGATCCATCACAGCAGCTTTGGGTAGAAGGACATAAAGCTATTGCTCGGTAAAGGATGAGATCAGGAAGCACAGAGACAAATGGTCTTAGTTGGTCTCAAGGTGCTTCTGATGTGCGGTGTTGTGGTCTACTGCTGCAGATTCCATAAGGAGGATTCACCTGAGGTTTGTTTTATATTTAGCTGTATGGAATTAGCGTGTTTTTCCATTGCCTCTGAAATGCCTAGTGCTACCTCTGTTCTACAATTGGTTGAAATTCTGGTAAGCTAACGAGAGAGAAGAGGAAACTTTATTAGGCCTACTGCACACACCCTAGGACTCATTAGTGGACACCTTTCTGATTTATAAGGATGAATTTTTAGAACATTATTGAAGAATAACATTGACTTTATGACAGACCACCCTAACACTTTGACTTCTGTTGGCAAGCTTGGTAAGGCAGGTGGTTAAGGGCAGTAAAAAAAAAAAAGGCAATATGCAACTCAGAGTTGACTGCCAAATTTGTTAAAGAGGAATTCAGGGGTGGATGGAAATAATTTTTATTCCATAAGATATAATTTATGTAGTTTGGGTTGTATGAAGTGGAATTTAGTAATCGGCTTTGGTGTGTGTGTGTTGGGGGCTGGGATTTACTCTTGCAGTGTTTTGACTAACAATCAAGGTGGTTCTTTCCTAAGCATCTTCTTCAGCATCTGGTTGTGTGTGACTGCATTGTACAAGCTTGTGTGTATTTATGGTGCTTTCAGCCAGAGGTAAATTGGGCTGGGACACAAGACATGTTTAGAAACTTCTTACATAGTGCATCTGGCACAAGAAGACATGAAATATCCTAATAGAAGTCTGGCAGGTTCTTTCTGCAGACATGACGTTTGTGGAAAAGAAATTAAAATAAGGAAGAAAATGTGATTTAAATGTGAAAATATTAACAACATTTATTCCCCCTCCCCTTAAGATCTCATAAGTGTTTCATGTGAAGTTAGAATGTTTACCTTCATACACATTTTGTATTTTGTTATACATAATGATAGAAGCACCTTAGCTGTGCTATACCTCAAAACGATGTCATTTTGTTTCCTTTTAAAAAAGAGATGTGGCGATAGTAGCCTCCAGATGTTATAGTGTAGGTAGTATCTTTACTCATAAGAATGTAAGAAGAGCCGTGGTAGATAAACTGAAGGCCTACTCTCTCTAGCAACATCTTCACATAATGCTCAGCCAATTGCCTAGGCCAGTGTTGGTGAAGTTATGGCATGGGTGCCAGAGGTGGCACTCAGAGCCCTTTCTGTGGGCACCCGACATTGCCCCTTCACAGCCACCTGTATTCAGGTTACATTGCTGTGACTTTGCGAAAAATCAGTGGGTTTTGAATTGCAGTTTAGGCACTCGGTCTCTGAAAGGTTCGCCATCACTGGCCTGTGTGAACTCGCCAGCAGCATGTGAGGTCATTAGAAACTCTCCCATGTATACTTCCCTCCGCCTAACAAATTGGAAAACCCATCTGGTCTATCCCACTACTCCATCCACACATCAAGACTCCTCAGTTTGTTTTTCTGGCTGGCCTCCATGTGAAATAACAGCATTTCTCAGAAAAGGAGCTTCATGAACCTGCTTTTAAAATTTCCTCCCAGAAAACCTAGATTTAGATTCCATGACTGTGTTTCTCCATGTTACTAGTACTGACCTACATCATGACGAGTCACTCCACTCCATCACTGTCTACCAGGCTACCGAGGCAACATGTGACCTCCACAATCTTCACATTATGTTTGGCACAAATGTCGCTGCCTATATTTCACATCAGAAAACAGTCCAATAGCACAAGCCCTCATGACTATCACCATTGGATTGTGATGCCACTATCACAACATTAAAGCTTTGCTCACCAGCATCTTTGCCATTCTCAGCTTTTCCACCTCAGCAATTATTGCTTCAGAGGATGAAACCAATGGTTCTTTAATGGAACGGATAGAATATTTTCTTTGTCCTAGGTGGGCTGATTTAATGTTCAGGTTTAGTATCATCAGAGACAGTTTCATGTTCTCACTCATACCAGTCTAGCAATATGATAATTTTCTCTCATACCCCTCTCCTTTATCCAAGGTCCCAATGAAAGCTGTTTTGCATTATGTAAGATACTGTGATATGGGCAATATTTTCTCCCATGAGACTGGCATTTGCTTGGCATATGATATCTCTGTGTGTCTGCCCTATTAAAATAATTTACAATGCTCTGAAAAAAATCTAATTAAATAATCTTGTAGTTCAACATTACAACCAAGTCTGGACTGTCAGTTATCCATGCATTGGTAACATCCAGTTATCAAGTAACTTTGAAGATTATTGGAACAGATTGGCTGGTACAAACAATGCTTTCTAGCCTACTTTATGGAATAGAGCACACTGAGTGTGTCTTATAATTTTAAAAGATCCCAGTGGTTTTGTGATACAATTGATTGCTTGAGTGGTGCTCAGCACTAAAGCCTGTTAGTATATGAGATTTGGATATCTGTAGCACCAACAAAAAAAAAGGCAAGGGAGGTGATGTTTATGACAAAGGAGATGATTTTCAACAGTCATGTGCAATGAAGAAGAGTAGGAGCAGAGTCATGCCCTACTATATATATTCATGATTGCTACATCTTGATTTGACCGAAGAACCAACAGGCTGATAGTCTCTGATTGATAATGGGTATAGGAAGTGTGATAAGAATGGGAATCTCTTTGGAATATAAATCATTAATTAGATCCATAAGAGTTTGCTGGTCAAAGACATGATATGACATGGTTACAAGAGTTTGCTTCCTCTTCCACCACTTTTGTAACCCAGTTTCACAGCCAAAGTCCTTGACAGATGGAACTGGTCCCATTCTTTAAACTCGTGAGAACCTAATTGTGAAAGAGTTTGGTAGAGATGGTGTATTTTACCCCTGTGGGCCTCAGACTTTGAGATACAGACTGAAATTGTTATATGCAAGGTGGGGGGGGGAAGTCAGGGTGGGAAATAGAATATGCAGTAAGGATATTTAGCTTGTGTCTGATTTCTTACAACCTCTTTCAGATTAAGATCTTGAGTTGCTTGTTTTTAAAAGCAAGATGTTAGAGATTTTAAGTTCGGACCTCTCCAGATTGTTCTTTGACGGACTGGACTGGATCCAGAACTGTGGTCTTGTTTGACTGAAGCACAAGGCCTGGGAAGCCCCAAATCAGAGTGGAGGCAGTGCCGGGAGTTTAGGCT
Organism: Phrynocephalus versicolor; assembly: GCA_023846285.1. Classification (NCBI taxonomy): domain Eukaryota; kingdom Metazoa; phylum Chordata; class Lepidosauria; order Squamata; family Agamidae; genus Phrynocephalus; species Phrynocephalus versicolor. Next base: position 16,476,586 of record JAHTLZ010000074.1, on the reverse strand, counting down.
GGTTTAGCAACGGTTCCCCCAAAATCAAGCCAGGTCAGTAACCAAAAGAGAGTGGCCAAGGCATGTAGTCAGCCATTATAAAGAGTATCTACTCCTTGAGGAGGCTTTTCTCCTGCAACGTCTTCTGACTCTTCCCCCAAAGCTGAACATTTTGTCTGGGAGCTTTTATATGGGTATGTAGCTTTGGCCTGTGTTATCCCCACGGACTGGGCAGGGGTCCAGCCTCCTCCTCCTCCTCCTCCTCCTCTAACTTGGCCACAGAGCCACCATCCCCTGCAGGCTTAGGTTCTTGGCCTCCCCACAAGGATCCAAGAACTGCAGGACCTGGCACTTGGTCGTCAACAGTGAGTTCTTGGCTTTCTGGCTCACCCTGACTGCAGGGTTCTTCTGGCAGAGGCACGAGACAGGCGAAACTGCCTTGTTTAGGACTCTTCTTGCATATAGGACCTCTCTGCCACAGTAGTTTGATTAGCAGCTCGTAGTTTCATCATAGGTGTTAGGCTACCTTGCTCTCATTTTTGGGAGCAATCGACAAAAAAACACCACTGGCTTCAAGTTGTCTACATGTCTGTCTTATTTTCCATTGGGTTTACAACAAAAGAATTAAAATGCTGGCTGTGAAATTGCACCACATCCCCCCCCCAGTCTCTCTCTTACTTCTCCACTAGGAGTCCAAAGGTATAGTGAATCCAGAAGCTACTCTGGGTAACTTGGAGAGTAGTTCACTAGGGAAAGACAATGAGGCGAGTGAAACAAGAGACATCTTGGGAACCGTTTTTAACTTCCAGGCCAAAATTACAGTGAAGTCTCTCAACTCACTGCTGTTGGCAATAAGCATTACCTGTCTTTCTGGCTGGATGTGGTGCTGCTGGGAATCACCTTTAAGAACGGGTACAATTTTTAAGGGTGTTGTTTGCATTTAACTTTCAATTCCTTCAATAAACTTTCAACCTTCAATTAGTGGGACATTGGAGTGTGATCCAAACCATAGGCCTTCAACATGATCCCATGCGTGTTTGCTCAAAATGATCAGTAATGTAATGGAACACCCATGTTCAGAAGCAAAGTGTCCCTGGACAGCTAGTTGCTCTCTGGGACAAACCACAGGATGCATTAGTTGCCTTCATTACTTGCTTGTGGGGTTTTCTGAAGTCTCTCAATGGATGCTGGTAGGTAAAAAGGATATGAGATGGAGCTTGATCTGTAAGCTTCTTTCTTTGTATTACTCTGTTCACAAAGAGCAGGAGGATGTTTCATCACGTGGTTCTCTGAATGATGAATCCCTTCCTTAAAGCATTGTTTCTTGGGTCATTTGGCTAATGTGCACAGATTATCTTGCATAAAGGTATCAAAGCTCATGCAAACATTACACAAGAGCTGTGCAGTCAACTCTTCCTTGGTTTCATCTGTGTTCCCTTGGGTTGGAATTGTGTGAAAATGCAAGATTTTTGTTTGTTCTTAAGGCCTTGGGTCCAAATAACGTCCTAGAACCACAGGAAGTTCATTTTACCAAGAGGGTGTAACGCAGTAGAGCATTCACTGTATAACTATCATCTGAGGATCGGCGTCTACTAGTTGCAGTATTCATGTTCTGCAGTTGGCTGGCACCAAACTAAGGACCTGATCACACTAGCAGAAAACCCCAACTCTTGTACCAGGTTCTCCTTTATAAAAAGGACTCAAATTTGAATGGGCACATGTATGTGCAGATTAAAGCACAAAGGGAGCAAGTTTTTCTGCTCCTCTGGCAGAAGTTTGTTTATTTTGCAGCAAATGTGGAATCAATTTGGCATCCACTGGCCACTTTCTAAAAAAACCCTGCTCCCTGATGCAGTGCAATACCAGAAAGAGGTGGTGGTGGTGGTGGTGATTGCACCATTCCCCTACCACCCCTCCCCCGATTGCTGGCTTACCCACTTGACCACCCCTCAGTCACTGCCACCTTACCTGTGCCCTCTTTCTTTTTCCACACCTGACTGTTTCCCCTCTCATCCTCTGCCCTGAGGGGGGCGCCTGAGGGGGGATATGTTTGAGATGTACAAAATAATGCAGGGCATGAGTAAAGTGCATAGAGGGAAGCTCTTCTCCCTCTCACAAAATACCAGAACTAGGGGATATACACTCAGATAGGGGGCTGGGAGAATGAGAACAGACAAAAGAAAATATTTTTTTTACCCAGTATGTTGTTAGTCTGTGGAACTCCCTGCCACAAGATGTGGTGATGGCATCTAGCCTGGATGCCTTCAAAAAGGGGATTGGACAGATTCCTGGAGGAAAAGTCCATCACAGGTTACAAATCACAATGGAGATGTATAATCTCCAGGCTTAAAACCAGGGTACTTCAAGGGCCAGATGCAGGAGAGTGCTATCAGGAGACAGATATCTAGTCTTGTGCGCTCCGGGACACATTTGGTGGGGCCACTGTAAGATACAGGAAGCTGGACTAGATGGGCCTTTGGTCTGATCGAGCATAGCTCTTCTTATGTTCTTATGTTATGTTCCATTCTTTTTGTCCCCTGCTGCCCCATTGACCACTCGCCTGTTAGGGATAGGCACGAAACACCAAAATGGTGTTTCATTTTGTTCTTCGTTTCTCCCCCTCCCGTTTCATTTCATTTATTATGAAATGATTTTTTTTTAAAAAAAGGCATACACTGTTTGTTTCCTTTGTTTTCCCCCCCTCACACTGACCAGCTGGCCAACTGGTTAGTGTGTGTTTTAATTTTAATTTTTTAAAATTTTCTTCTTGTGCTGACCAGCTGGCCTGCAGGCCGGATCGGCGTGTTTTTTTTAAAAAAGTTTTATTTTTCTTATCTCACGCCGAGCAGCTGGCCCATGGGCTGGATCGGTGCAGTCTTGTTTATTTATTTATTTTAAATTTCTTTTTGCGCTGACCAGCTGGCCTGTGGGCCGGGTCGGTGCCTTTTTAATTTTTTAATTTTTTTATTTTCTTATCTTATGCCGACCAGCTGGCCCATGGGCTGGGTCGGTGCAGTTTTTTCATTTGTTTTCTTTTCTTGCGCTGACCAGCTGGCCTGCGGGCTGGATTGCTGTGTTTTACTTAAAAAAAATTATCATGCTTTTTTTGTTACCTGTGGCAGGCTAGTGGCATTTTACAGAGGAAATGAAATGGGTCTTTTTAATGTAAAAAAAAAAAAAAACTGGTTCATTTCATTTGTAATGAAATGCTGTTTCATCATTTCATTTCATTTTGTTATGTAACAAAATGACGAAATAGCATTTCATTTTTTGTTTTGTGCCCATCTCGACTGCCTGTGACTAACATTATTTTGGCAGGGGGTAGTGAGGGTGGGGTTGGAGGAGGAGGAGGAGGAGGGGCACTCTTCCCATCTGGGGGAATTCTCTGCTGCTGATGCTTCCAAGTGGCCTCAGGCAACAGCCGGGGAAGCCACAAGAAACTGGTGAGCCAAAGATCACAACTAGGACTGGGGGGGGGGCTCCTTCCAGCTGGTGTGTGTGTGTTCTTGTTGGCTTCCTGGGGTGGGTGGGTGGGTGTCCTAAAGAGGATCAACAGCCCTGGTAGTGGGAATGCCTATAGAGAATTCAAAGCCACCTGACTGTGACATGGTCTCTCATTTGCCTCACTGAAGGTCATGGTGCCAACGATCAATGTAGATCCGGCCGATTCCTCTCCAACACGCTGTGATTTCCCCTCGCGGAATCCCCTTTGGGAGGATCAATGCAGTGGCTCCTTTGAAGCAGATCCTAAGTTGTCTTCTCACCAACATCCTGGGTAGCAACTCTGTGGCCAGGTGCTTTCCCGTATTGTATTTCCACTTCTTCTTGCCATTTAGTACAGGGACAAAAATCAAAAGCTGGAAAATAGATTACAGTCTTCCAAAAGGACTGGAAATTTGAAAAAGAAAAGAAAAAACAACAAACAGAAAAACGGGTCACCTTCTGCTTTTTCTTTCTTTCTTTCTTTCTTTCTTTCTTTCTTTCTTTCTTTCTTT
>JAHTLZ010000074.1:16449018-16472602 GCA_023846285.1 Phrynocephalus versicolor | reverse complement strand
TTTCTTTCTTTCTTTCTTTCTTTCTTTCTTTCTTTCTTTCTTTCTTTCTTTCTTTCTTTCTTTCTTTCTTTCTTTCTTTCTTTCTTTCTTGTATGAACATGAACACCCCAGCACCTGGAAACGAAGGATGAAAGCCGGCATTCATGCAAACTTACTCTGTGGCTGCCATCTCACGAGTGATTCAGGAGCTCTTCCTTACGTTGGATTAATCGTCTAAAGAAGTTAGGGTTTGGGGGGTTGGGGTTGGGGAGTGAGTAAATGATATCCTGTTGGAAAGAATATTCCGTCTGAGTGGCTCATGTATTGCTTTTATTACAGTGCAGTAGCTGGAAGTTCTTAGACATCTGTGTGATGAATGATGGTCCAGAGAACAAGAGCAATTAGCTACATTGAGGCCAGAAAAGGTCTCGGAAGGTGTCTAATTGAGTGACTTGCAACAGTGCCAGGAAACAATGTGAATTTGACAAGCATCCCACAATTCATTTCTACACTGGCTCTTGTGGGACATAATTTGTTACCATGTACGTATTACCCTAGATAACTAATCCAATTTATTCAGCGCCCACTGAAGCCAGACATGCTTGGCTAATGACTTTTCAAAGTAAAGGATGTTGTTAAAGGCAAATCACTTTACAGGCCATTATTAAATCTGTGATCATTTAAATATTAAAAGGTAATTTGTTGTTCTTCGTTCAAGGCCATGCGTCCTGTGGAAAATAAGTTAAGTGAAAGATAACCTTAAAAGAACAAAGCACTTTTTAAAAGTGCAGTTGTTAAATGAATTTGAAGAATAATAGACATATTTAAAAAAGATTTTTAAAAAAAATAAATTATACTATGGATATGTGAGACATTCTAATGTGTACCTAGACAATTATGCTTTGTGTACTTCCATCAGTACTTTATGTTTGAGATTGAGAGTATTTCATGGTTGTCATTTTTTTTTTGTAATTGCTATTAGTTTCTTGAACAAAACACTGACCAAATATTTTCCTTTGAGGTGGGCTATGGCTCATTAATATCCAAATTACAAATAGTAGCATGTTATAATTGTGTGGATTATATTATTTCTTTTTTTTCATGTTTTATCTATTTTATTTTAGTTGCTCTGGAAGCCTGTTAGACAGAAAAGCAATATGTATATACATTTAATTCACAAATAATTAATACTACCCTGAATCTTCAAAGGCTCACTTGACATTGTTGATCCGAGTAACTTATAAATTATTCTCCAGTTATGCTCAAAATATTAAGAATATATCTGAAATAGCAGTAATATTGAATTTCTTAATAAAACATAGGACCGTATATAAAGATTTTGTACTACATCTGACTAATCACAAGATTTAGTCTTAATCGCTGCCATATGATAATACTTCTCCAGTCCCAGAGATAAGCAGTAGAGTGAAATGATTTATTTAGAGATTTATACTACCCAATGCTCCATTGCCATTATCTTCATAACTCCCAATACTCTATTCTTCCATCCCCCCAATTGCTTTTGTATCTTTTCCCATACCATCTTAAAATTTGTTACTCTTAGTTTATTTGTTTTTAGTTATCATAACTCCCAAATATTTATGTTTTTTGTCCCCATTGTCATTCCTGTTAATTTCCTTATTTCCTCTTGTTCCCTATATTTAACATTGTAAAGCATTATTTCTGATTTTTTAATATTCACGCTCAATCCTGTACATTTTCTAAAGTCTTCTAGTATAATCATGATTTCCTTCAATCCCTCCAATGGGTTCCATAAAACTATTAAGACATCATCGGCAAAAAGGTTCACTTTACTTCTTCCTTCTCCAATTTATATCCTTGTATCCTTACCGCATTTCTAATTTTGTCCGCCAAAGGTTCCCTTGCTAGGATAAATAACACGGAGATAAGGGACACCTCTGCTTAACCCCTCTTTGTATTAAGATTTCAATTGTCCAGCCTTCATTAACCCTGACAACAGCTTTGCTGTTACTATAAATTTCTTTTATTGGCTGCATTATTTCGCCCTTGAATCCAAATTCTTCTAGAACTTGAAATAAATATTCATGACTTACTGTGTCAAATGCCTTATAAACATCAAGTTTTAGTAATGCCAATTTTTCCTGATGTTTCGACTCTCTTCTATGTGTTAAGATGTTAATTATGTTTCTTAAGGGGTGTCCTATTAATCTCCTTTTAACAAATCCATATTGATCTTCATTCACTAGCTTTGGTAGAAGAGTTGCTAACCTCTTTGCAAATATTCTAGTAAAGATTTTATAATCCTGCTTTGCCAAGTTTATAGGCCTATAAGAGTTACAATCCATTGGGTTCTTTATGCTTTTTAGTATAAGTACTATCTCACTTTTTCTCCACGAATCTGGGGCTTTGCCACCCTTCAGAATATTATTAAACAACTTTCCCATTTCTGGTATTAAGTGTTTCCCCACCATTTTGTAATACTCGGGAGTATAACCATCTAGCCCCAGAGATTTCCCTTTCTTTAATTCATTAATTACTTCTTGAATTTCTGTATCTGTTATTTCCCGGTTGATACTCTCCAAATCATCTTTTTTAATTGGGTCTTTAGATAATGCTATCTTAGACTCTTGCTTTACCTGTTTATACAAATTTTGAAAAAACTTAGCAAATTCCTCTTTTATTTGTTTATCCCCATATAATCTTACACCTTCTCCTCCTTTAATTACCTCTATAGCTTGTTTATCTTTTTTCTTTTTCAAATAATTGGATAGCCTTCTTACAGTATTTATGTTGATGCGTTGGAAGTCATTTTTCACCAATAAATCTTGTTTCCAGACCCATGTCCAATCCAACTCATATAGATCCTTTTTAGCTCTCTCTAACTGAGCACTGACTTGTTTACTGTACTTTCTTTGTAATTGTTTCTGCAATTCTCAATTTCCTGAAGTTTCAATTGTCTTCTCTCTCTCATCTTTTTCCTAAATTCGATTTCCTTTGCTATACAGTATCCTCTTATTACAGCTTTCCCTGTGTCCCAGACCACTTCCATATCAGCTGAATTGCTATTCTCCCTAAAAATAACTCTATTTTTTGATTCAGATCCTCTATATCTTTTTCTTTCTAGAAATATCTAGGGTTAAACCGCCATCTCTTAAGTTTCTGTTCTTGATATGTCTTAAATTCCATCACTAGTGGTGCATGGTCCAACAACCAAATTGTTTCTGTTATTACTCTTGAAACTTCTAGTTGAGAGTTCCCCTTAACTAAAATGAAATCTAGAAAAGAGAACTTTTTGTACCTTTTAGAAAAGTAAGTAGGTTCCTTCCTTTGGGATACAATCTCATGCACATCTTTTAAATTCAGCTCCTTCAGTACTCCTTTTTCTTTTTCTCTCAGATCGCAGTTAAAATCACCCACCACTATAATCTCACCCTCATAAAAATTCTTTAATTTCCGTAGTATTCCTTTTAGGAACCCTTTCTGTCCTTTGTTGGGCGCATATATATTAGCCAATGTGTATAATTTGCCATTCACATGTAGTTTCCAGAATACATATCTCCCTTCCTTGTCTGACAGTACCCTTAGACTTTCTACTTTTAACCTTGAGTGGGTTAATATTGCTACTCCCCTTGCCTTATTTGTACCCCTTGACTCGACCAGTCTGCTCCATTCCTTTACATTCCAAAGCTTGGAATCGTCCTTTCTCTTGTGCGTCTCCTGCAAACATGCTATATCGATTTTCATATCCTGCAATAGTTTCTGGAGTCTAAATCGTTTGATATTAGAAGCCAAACCATTTACATTTAATGACATTACCTTAATTTCCCCCGCCATCATCACTTTTAGAATTCCTAGTCATTAATTCCCTTGTTCCTCTTGGTTCCCCCATCCCCCCACCCCCAACCCTTTGCCCAACCAATCCCTCACCAGGGTGGAGCGAAATTTACCCTCCAATTTTATTGGACTCTGGATTCCACCTACTCCAATGTACTTCACTCCCTTACACTTTAGTCATTTTTTTTTACTCAGCTTCCCATATAATCCAACCCACCACTGTACATTTTCTCTCATTAGTTAGGCCAGAAAAAACAAAGGAAAGAAGAAAAAACCATTATCCCATTAAACTCCCATTGCAATCAGCTCTCCCACTTGACAGGCTTCTTTCCTACCCCTCAGAACTTTCTTCTTATTTCGTTCCATATTTCTCCTCCTAGGGCGGCTAGTCTTCCTCCTGTAGATCATCAATATTGTCATCATTCTCTCCAGACCTCTGCTCTTCATGAGTCTTTTCTTCTGCTGCAGAAAATCTTTGTAGCAAGCTTTGCGCCTCAACTGCATTGCTGGCTCGATACAAGACCTTGTCCTTAAAAATCAAGATTGCTGTTGGAACACCCCATGAGAAGCGAATACCCTTATCAAATAGCTTCTGTGCAAAGGGCTTAAGAACGGCTCTTTCTCGCAAGGTCTCTGGAGATAAGTCCTGTCTCACTGTTACTCTCTGGTTCTCAAGTTGTAAAGACTTCCTTAAAAACATAGTCTCTCATTTTCACTCTTGTAAAAGCAACAATTACTTCTCTTGGCTGGTTGCCAGTTGATAGTTTGCTCCTGAGGTCTCTATATACTCGTTCTCGTTTATACTAATTTGTAATCCCTGAAACCATAACAATAAATGTTTCTCAAGGTCTCTTTGATGAATGCTTTCAGGAATTCCAAACAGCCTTAGATGTTTTCTTCACTGTCTGTCTGATAACGAAGCCACTCTTCTCTGAAGCTGTTTGATTTGACATTCATTAGCCATTGTTTTCTTATGTGAGTCTTCTGCAAGAGCTTTTGTAGTTTTAATTTCCTCTGCCATCCCCTCTATTTTTTCTGCAACATTTAAATATCAGTTCTTATATTGAATTCCATATTAGAGAGAAGTTGTGCTAGGTCTTTCACTTCCTTTTTGGTAGCCATTTTCTCCACCCCTTCTGATCTTCCTTATTTACTCAGTCCTTATTTCCAATATTTTATCACCCGGGTGGGATATTGACTCACCAACTTCAACTCTCAATATTGTTGTCACATAGGAGAGCCAGCAGAGATAAAAGGCCTCTTTTCTTCTCCTCTTGGAAAGCTTATCTTATTTTCCTTGCCGGAGGGAAACACCAAGGCGTCTATCTCGGTTGACGCATGCGTGGAACTCTGATTATATTATTTCTTAACAGTTTTTCCATGCAAAAACACAAACCCAGCTAAAATTTCTGCTGAAAGTACAAACAAACACCAACATAACTGACTAGAGTTGTAAGCGTCTTGTGCCGTCATCAGTTTCACCGATCCAAACACAAGATGTCAGAAGATACTCTGATTTCTGACAATGATACAGATTTTTTTAAAAAACCTTTAAACACTAGAGTAAACTCCTGAGGACAAGAAAAAGTGTATTATTCCTTACCAGCTAGTATTGAGAGCATTATATCCCTTTCTTTTAAAGGACTATTTAGTAATAGTTGGGAGGGGGGAGAGAAATCATCTTTACTACACTATTGGCCTCAGGCTGAGGACAAGGTACAGAAGTGCCCCCCTTTTTTTCCTCACATCTTTTTCTTCCTGTGTAATCGTGTATTATGGTCACGTGGCAGATATCCTAGGATAGTGGTTTATACCTTTGTAACTGGTCTGTCCTAAATTAAATGTGGTGTGTTAATCTATACCAGTGGATCCCAACCTGTGGGTCCCGATATGTTCCTGGACTGCAACTCCCAGAAGCCTCCACCACTCACTGTGCTGGAAGATTTCTGGGAGTTGCAGTCCAGGAACATCTGGAGACCCACAGGTTGAGAACCACTGATCTATATAGTACCCCTCAAATAGGACATTTCCTTTCCCCCTCCTTTTATTTGCCCCCCCTTTTTTGAAAAAAAAATGTGTACAGGAGGTACTTCACTGCCAAAATTCATTTGCTGGCCAAGCACTGTTCTGGGCCATTTAAAAAAAATCAGCACCACCTTATCTTCTGTGGAGGAGAACCCACAGTACATGCAGAGATGTGCTTTGACAGGCGGACACATGCTTTGAGTGGGAAAGCTCTTCCAGGACATCAAGGCCTGGTTGACAGAAGCATCTCAACACGTTGGAATGTTGATTGTACTGCATGATGAACACGGAGCAAACATAGAAGTAGCCTCCCAGCATGTAGATAGAGCACGGAAAGTGTGTGTGTGTGGGGGGGGGGGATAAAAGAATTATCAATGGGCAAGAGTTGGCTGAACCCCCCCCCCAAAAGAAAGTCAAAATTCATGAGGAGAAAGTAGGAAACATTTTGCTGGTGTGCCCACAGCCTCACACAGCATAGTGAAATAACATAAAATAATCTCTCTCTCTCTCTCTCTCTCTCTCTCTCTCTCTCTCTCTCTCTGAAGCATGGTTATCAGATCCATCACAGCAATATTAATCATACCATTAGCTCCTTGCTTTAGCTCTTTAAACTTCAAAATCTGTTTGACCAGAAGCCATTAAAGGTTAGCGGCAAACTCAACATTATCACCTCCATGGCTAACCTGATTTAGATATTTAGATATCCCCCATCAGGTAGTGTCAATGCAGGAAGAAGAGGGAAGGGATTGAGTGTAGGAGTGCCAACTCATCGCTGTGCTACCTGTTTTGTCATATTTTACCTACGCTTCCGGGGGTTGGGGTCCAGAGGTGCCCTTCAGGTGCCCTCCACATCCACCCAGATTTGAAGACAATTAACAAAGCCTCACAATATCCCTTTGTGTGCTTTATGGAATGTGGGAAGCAATTTTGTTATGGTTTGAGGATCCCACACACCCCTACATTTCCCTGAATCATTAACGTTTTAAAAAAGCAGATTTTTTTTTTTTTTTGCCACTAAGGGGCATTAATTTTGCACAATCTTTGCCCGCATCCCTGGCCTCTGGAGGTTGCCCACTTTAATGTCAAGGATGACTTCTTGAAGACAGGAGAGGAGGCTTCAGCATCCATGGAGACGTCCCCAAGACTGAGAACAGAGGAGAACCGTTTTTCTCTTCCGAGTGGTGATGTCAGGGACACTAATCCACTTGTCCCCTTCTTGTGTTTACAGTGCACAGTGAAGAATGCCTGGACAGGGCTTCTATGCGCTGCCTAATGTAATAACTACTTTTCATTATGAATGTATGGGATTTATGAAAGGAGCCAGTGAACAATGAACACAGAACACGGTGACGCTCTGGCCAAGTGAATTCCTTTTGGATATTGACAAAAGCATTACCTGGGAGAGGGTTTTGGCTGCGTAGATTGTCTGCATTTTCAGGGGCGGGTGTGCATGTCTTTTGCATTCTGGCTCTTGCTGGGTAAACAGTCCAGCCATAAATGTGGCTGGACTGTCGTGATCAATCTTTCATGTCCATGCCAAGTCACTGGAAGTCATTAAAGAGTCGTGCGGGGGCGGGGGCAGGGGGCGGGTTACAATGGAGAATTAATTATCCAACAATTAAACCATCTTTATTTCATCTTCCCACACTTATTAGTGAGCTAGAGCTCCCCAGTCCCCATATCCTCTTCCGCACCAAAGCTTTTCTGCCTCCGGTGTGGATGCCTTAGGTCTGCCTTTCCCTTTCTGCGCAACTTTATGGCTCCCGTGAAATCGCCTTGCTCTCCTTGTCGATATATTTGTTCCTTTTCACAGTGGGATGCTGTTTCCAGATGTCTGTCTAAGTCAGCAAAAGAGGAGGGGGAAGGGGTATCTGAAATCGACATTTGAAATGTTCAGACACAGATGTAGGAGGAGGAGTTGGGGTGAGAAAGTACCACTATTCAGTAAAATGAAGAGCGCTTTGATGTCCAGTGCATCTGTTCATCAATAAAAGTTTGAAAAGCGTCCTGTAATCACAGACACTGGCCTGTGTGGAGCAGAATATTTGTCGAGGCGAGGGGTGGGGGAGAAGGATAATATATTCCACAGAGAGATCGGCGGTGTATGTAGTTTAGGAAAATTGCATGAGTCGAGCAAGCCAGCTAAATCTGAGCATTCAGAAGCTCTGTGTTGATCATAAATTCTGTCCAGATGTGAAAGTTCTGCAGCCTTTGCTTCAACTGCACAGCAAAGGCTTTGCAGCCTGAGTCGGCATTGCACAGATGGAACAGAAAGCAAATGGCAAACCCAAGGTAAACTTGAAAGCACAGGAGGATGCTTTGGCGTTGCTGAGATAGGTGCAGCAGATGACAGCAGAGGGCATTTCGAGCCCATCTCTCTGCCATCCCGCAAAATGGAAACCAATATTTCTCTAATGGCAGTGGGAACAAGGGCAGAAAGGGAGGCCTTGAACCTGAAGAATTTACCATTTCTATTGGACAGAACGGTCTGCCAGGGCAACTGGAAAACCCAGACCCATTTGAATCAAGGTGTCCTGGGAGGACAAGTGGAAAATCCTTTGATTCAAGGTGTCATGACAGGGACACCTTGATTTTCTTTCCTGTTTGATGAAACCTCCTCAAAGCAGTCCTCAAGGCAGCTCAGGGCTAGTTTAGGGAACACCCCCATTATGGGATTAGACATACTTTTTGCTTTTCGACCCACCATGCGGATATCTTTTGTGAACAGCAAAGGCCTGGGACTTGCTACAAGCCCTGAACACTGTTATCTTTGAATAGCTGGCAGAGAGTTCCAGGGAAGGAGAAAAGGGAAATGGTGTTTGTCTTCCTTTCTCCTTTTCTGAAATTTCCACATAAGGCATATTGAGTCCCTTTTCCCTACAGCAGATGCCCTCAATATTCTGTAGGAATAACCTGGAAGCCTACAGGTTCCAGTTAGGGGCATTTCGTTTACCTCATGGACGCATTTTAAGATTCTCTTTCTAGAGATGGGCATGAAATGAACATTTTTTCGTTTCCGTTATTCATTATTTGTTTCATTACGTAACAAAATGACAAACGAAAATTGTGATGAAAATGGAACGAAATGAACAGAACCACGAAAATTGTGTTTGTTATGTTTCGTTTCCGCTAATGGCGACGTGCAATGAAATGAGCTGTTTTAAATGTTAAAAAATGCCCTGGACATCCATAAAAACACAGCAATAATTATTTATACTGTCTGATAATACCTACCGTGGGGTTGGGGTCCTTAAAACGTGCATTTATGTCTTTTCTCAGATCGCTGTATTTTTTTCCTTTAAGGGGAGTTAGGGGACATCGACCCAAAATGGCTCCCACATGCCTAATATTGATTTCTTGGGTATTAAAACGCCCTGGACATCCATAAAAATGTAGTGATAATGTGATAATTATTTGAAATTATTACCTATTAACTATTTCACATTCCCATCAGAGATGCATATATGTACCTATCTCTTTTTCACATTTCCAGCACATCTTAGAGTATTCAGCATTCATTCTATTCAACCTAATGGGTGTCAAGTACCATCTAGAAACCAGTTTAAAATAATTTTCTTTTATCCTAACCGATAATGATCTCAAGATTCTCATATTCCAGATTTTCGCCCAATCTTCTTTTTTTATCTCTAGATTAAGATCTTGCTTCCAGACCTCTCTCAGAGAATCTAACTCCTTCACTTCCAATGAGCCCCCTATTATTTTGTATATTTTACGTACTCTTCCTTTATATTATCCTGGTCAGATTCAAGCGATAATAAAAACTGTTCAAACTATGTGCATTCTCTAAGTTGACTGTTTCTTCTGACCCAGTCCTTTGTCCATTTTCCTAACTGGATATAGTTTATCCATATTAAATCACTAGATTGCAGAATATTTTTTATATCTTGGGTTGTTCTAATTTTAGCCATCCAATCTTTTAATCTAGCTATTTTCTTAGCTTTAAATAACCCTAAACAATGCTTCAAATTTGTAGGAAAATTCTCCAAGTTTCTTACTAAACATAGTGGGGAGCCTTTCGGTGACAAAAATTTTCTATATGTTCTCCATGTAGCCATTAAACCATTCAAGAGGGGATTCTCAATCTTTACCTTGTTTTTAAAATCACTAAACAAACATTTATTTATTTCCCCCTTTATATCCAATGACTCTTGCTCCCACCATATTACCTTCTCTGGTTCAAATAAAATTTCCCCCAAACAACTGATTTGATTAGCTATATAATAATTTCTTAAATTGGGTATACCCAATCCTCCTTTGTTTTGGGATCTACACCACAAACTTTTATTTATTCTTGATTTTTTCCCCACCATTACAGTACTTATTTATCATGTCTTGGAGAGTTTTAAGTTCCTTTTCTAAAAACTGAACGGGTAACATTCTAAAGATAAAATTGATTTTGGGCAGTATTTTCATTTTTACCAATGCTATTCTACCAAACCAAGATAAATTCAATTTAGTATAACTTTGTAATCTATTTTTCATCTCTTCTTTTAATTTTGAAATTTTTCCCCTTAGTCTTAGTAAACTCCTTATAGAATTCTAATCCTAAATATTTAATACTTTTTCCAGATTTCAGCCCAAGGTTTTCAATTATCTTAAGATCTTCTCTTCCATAATTAAACAATAAACTTTCTAATTTTTGCCAATTTACACATAATCCGGTTATTTCCCCAAATTCTTCTAGATGAATTTTTAATCTTTGAATACTCTCTATTGGGTCTAAAATTGTCAATAGGGCATCATCCGCAAATAGGCTAATTTTAGTTACTGATTTGTCAGACTGGGCAGGTCTGGCAGCCACAGAGGGCATAAAAAGCTCTGGCAGCCCCTGTCCTCCTTGCAGTCCCCGGTGGGAGTTAGGGTGGGATTGCTGTCTCTGCAACTCTAGCTTCAGTCCTGCAGCCTCCCTGTGTGTGTGCGTGCATACCTCTTGGTGAGTACCCTCTCCTGCCCTGCAGTGCAGTCACTCTGCGGCTGCCTTGCACCATGGGCAACGCCCGCCGCTGCCTTTGCAGCCTCCCTGCGTACCTAGTCTATACTGTGTCTCTGCCAGCATCCATTTTTTTAGTGTTTTCCCTCTGGTCTGGGGCGTTGGGGGACTCCCACACACGGAAATGTTTTTAAAAATTGTGCAAAAAGTGGGTAGAAATGAAAAACGAAAAAATGAAAAACCAAAACGAAATTTTCCCAAAAATTTGCGAAAAATGGAAACGAAATAAATGGACCTCTCAATGACAGACGAAAAACCGAAACACCATTTTTTGATTCATGCCCATCTCTATCTCTTTCCTTTAATTTTAACTTATAATATGCTAAGGAACACCCTGAATCTTATTTGTTCATTTATTTAAAATAATTTTGTATCCCATCTTTCTCTTTACAAAGGACCCAAGGCGGCTCCTCTACTTCCAGAGTAGTAGGCACAGGATTAACGACGTAGGCATGAAAACGGAACAAAGCATACTCAGCATAACTGAGAGGTAGGAACTGGTTGTAGGTCACAAATGGACATGTCAGATTCTGAATCAGCAATCCAATGTCCATGGAAGTTTTGCCTGTTTATTCATTCCCTCCTACTCTGCTTTCCCTCCTTCTCTGCCAGCCTTCAGCTAGCGTGAAAGGAGAGGGTGAAAGGGCCTCCCCAGTGGTTGTATTTGTTAGTATAGATTAGGCACTAATCTCCTTGCCAACAAGAAGAAAGTGGGGAAATACCTAAGAACCAACAGTTCAGGAATTCAGAGGTATCCCTTTGGCTGTTCATGGCTTTGAGGTGTGAATACAGCTAAGGAGGGGGGCTTTCTCAGAATTTAGCACTAAGAGGTGCTGCAGGCTTAAGTGACCTTTGAGCGGCCCACTTCAAGTAACAGTGGATGTGAACTAGGTATCGTTTGAATGTTTCTGTATTGATCCAGATGTTTCTGTTGTTTCTTTGCTATTTTCTTCTCTGAGCTCTGACAAAAGCAGACATGTAAACTTTTGCTCTTGACCTCCTTCCATGTGTCTGCATGGTGGACTGGGTCTCCCATACGGTTGAGACTGCAATTTCCTTTCTTTTCGCTTATATGTCTGACTGTAACTGAAGATCGTAACTTTAAGTAAATATACTTGCGATGCTTTTTGAGTGTTTTTATTTTATATCGCAAAGCTCTGGTTGCTGTGAAAGAGAGTGCAGCTCTGAGACTTGATCTGTTCTCTTATTATTTCTCTGTCCAGTTGTTTGTACTTGAAGCTCTGCAAATTCTAAAGGAATTAACCATAACACTTACATGGTGGTATAACGTTAAGTCTGAGGATCAACTTTAATGCCCCATGTGCTGCTGAAGTGTGTGCTGCTGCTATTTCTGGTCAAGTTGCTTCTGATTTACAGTGACCCCAATAGGCCTTTTGAAGTATATGCAGGGATTTCCCCCCTTCCCAGCCTTGAAGCTTGAATGATTATGGGTTGTGGTGGTTGGAACCAGCAGGGAGCTTTGGATAACTACTACTGTCTTCTTCAGTGAGGTTGTTCCATGACAAATCATCACCAGTTTCTAAAAATTCAACCACTACATCTCAGATCTTGATTAAAATGGCTGTACTGAATTATCTCTAATGCCAAAGTCACTGGTATGAATCAAAAATGCCTAAGCCTTATAATTTACAAGTTACAGAGGGATGAAAAATAAGGAAATGATACATGCATGATATATCAAAGAAAGATGAAAGAAAACAAGGGAAAGACCTCAACCAATATAGCCTTTCATTTTAGACACCTACGAGGAGATGTGCTAGAGATCAAGTGCATTTTACAAGGTACTCTTTTTCTATTCATTCTATTTATTCTATTTATTCTAGCAACATATTCACGCATGGTTTTGTCAAATGAAAGCTTTTGTGGAATGCCATCCCCCCCCCCCCCCGAGACAATCAGCACAAAGAAATTACATGCTCCTCAACCACAGTAGAACAGAATTTGTGCTTGACAAAGGATAACCTTTAATTTTTTTCCTTCTGCTTCACAGCTCATGATGTGCATTGTCCAAGTACAGGTTAAGCACTGTAATAATACCAGGGAACACTTCAATTTCATGTTGCTCACAAAAGCTTCCCCCCAACACACACACACACACACACACACACACAGTCTTTTCTCTTCTCCAGTGGTGGGTGTACAGTCAGACAGAAGTCTACCATTGATTGTTATCCTCAAGTTCACCAGGAATTTGGGATCAAAAGGCACACTGCCCAAGTCAGGGGTTACACATCCCGGCTGATGATGGCTCTCTTCTTCTTCACGGACTGCTCTCCACCCAGGTGCTTTTGCCTGTCCTGGTGCAAGTGTCACCGAGGAGCATGATGTCCACAGAACACCTACAGCCCTCCTTCTATGAGATTAAAAAAAGAAAGATGAAGCAATAATGTTGATGTTGCGGGTCAATACTGTTGCTGTTGCTGGTGGGCCTGGCCATTGTGATCTCATACTGATGGTGATGCTTGCCGGAAGAGTGACTGGCCCGTGTGCCTTCCGGCTTACGTTGTCCTCAAGGAGAGATAAAGTGCCAGTGGGCCCACCCATAGCTGCTTCCCAACTGAAGGAAGGACAGACAGACAGACTTCATCCCCTGTGCTTACAAGTAAGGTACTCTTTAGTTCCTGGATAAGGAGAAGTCTCATGACTTATGTTCATCCTCTCATCCCTCTCTAGGGTAAGCTTCACTTCCCAGGACCCAAGGCCTACCCTTTGTGGGACAGCTGGTCTTGAACCTCCACTAGTTGTGAGTGATAGCACTCTATCCATGTACGAGTCAGAAAACATGGTGGGGCCAATTTGAAAAGTTTTTTCTTAATCCTTTAGAGAAATGGATGACCAAAACAAAAAGCAAAACTACACTGAAACAAAAAAAAAAAGTTTGTGCATGTTTGATTTTAAGAGATCCCTCTCTCCAGCACCACTGTTTGTAACTGGGAAATGTAGCTGACCTTCTTTTCAAGTTAAATCAATATATTGCTAAAAATGTAACCTTTGTGTTACTCTAAATCATGGTTGCCTAACTTTGGATCCCCAGATTTTCTTGGGACTAAAAGTCCCAGAAGCCTAGGGGCAGGATTTCGGGGGGTTATTGTCCATCAGGGGACCCAAGGCTGGGAACTCTAGATGAATCTATCACTGTAATTTTTGGAGATTTCTGCTAGGCACAGTTATTTCTGAAATTTGAAACTGCAGTGTGAAACTTCTTGATTTTATACAAATATTCTACACTGAAACTTGGCATAATACAATGTGAAACTTCTTGATATTGTTCCCAAAGTCACAAGCAATGACTATGGGGACCACTAAAGTGTTTTTCAATTGCCAGATCTGTTTTTTGGTCATTATTCCAATTCTTTATTTTCAACTCTGGCATCACCTGGAATTGCAATGTCAATGTTCTAGACATTTCTTAATTGTATTACTATTCTGTCTTCTGTATTATGTTCAAGGTGTCTATCAGTTTGGATCTGGTGATCCCTGCCACCTTTTTCTAGTACTGTAACTGCAATTCCAGTTCTGAAAACACTTATCCTGTTTGGGTGTTTCTTTTTCCAGATTTGATCATTCATTTCTGAAAGTGTGTTGTGTTTGCTTCATAATACCATTTCATAATTGCTCAGTTTTCAGCTTGAGTCCAAGTTTTGTATTTACATTGCTCCAGCAGCTTTGCAGTCTCCTGTCCTGGAGCCTCAACAGGGTCTTCTGAGCCCTGTAACCCACTTATCACCAGATGTCCAAGCCCAATAGCACCTGGTGTGGTCCTTGTTGATCCAGGCAACAACCGCTCTGATGTGGATGTCTGTTTATTTCCTTTCATCATAAATGATGGTCGGTGGGCACCGTTGGTTTTGGTTTCTCAGCTGAGACCTATCTGGCTTGGGAGACCCTTCAGGTAGCAACACAACCACCAGCATAGCCTTCAACTTCACTGAAATACCTCGATAGAGGGGTAGTAGTAGTAGTAGTAGTAGTAGTAGTAGTAGCTATTGCTGTTGTTGTCGTCATCGTCGTCGTCGTCGTTGTCATTGTCATCATAATCATCATCATCATCCAGTAGTTCTCCCTGTTTTAAGCAATGTCGGCTGAAGCCACTTCTGGGGTCCCTCTGGGATAAAAGCCCCAAAGTTTAAGCTTCATTTGTTTCATAGGAGATCCACTCCTGGGTATGTGAGATGCCCAAGGAGTGGTTTACCATTCTTGCACCCACAGCCACACCCATGCCGTGAGATTTCACAGGTGGCGAGGACTGGAGCCCATATGTTACCTGACTCCTAGTTTGACCATCTATCTACTACACAACACTGGCTCTCTCTAGGGCTCCATAGTACACAAAGCATTATGTGGCATTGGGGGTCAGACTTGATTTGATCAGATCTTAACATTTTACCTTGTCAATATGCAGCGTAACACTGAGTATATGTACAAGTAGCAGTTGTTTTCATCCTGCTTGTGTGAAGCAGCCTGCAGGGAGGACCAAGGTTAAAATTCAGCTGGACTGTTAATGATTTATGTGCAGCAGAAGACAACAGTGGGTAGACGGAATGAACTGAAGAGAATTTCTCTTTGCTCATGAAAATTGATGTCTCCTTGCCATGTTGTAGAGAGAAGGGATTCCTTTTCGGCTGAGAATGTCACAGAGCAGGTTGGTGCTTCTTGTGTTTCTAGGCTGTGCTCCCTCGCTGTGACCGGAAAAGCAAATAAACAGAATCTCCTTTGCTGTCTTTACCCTGAAGTTGGCACTTCTTTCCCTGCCTGGTGTGTACACTGAGATGTTTGCACACTCCAGGAGAGTCTTGCTTTAATGCCAATACAGTAGGAGGATGAAGACCTACCTTTTCCTGGAGGGTTTCCAGGAATAACTGGGGCTGCTTCTCCACTTCTTCCATAGCTAAAGCCTCCTTAGAAAGCAGAGGGCCCATAATCTCATAGCCTTGTTTTGTCCTCTCATCTACAAAACAGTCTCATTATAACAGAGCTGTCCAAAGGAAAGGAAGAAACTCCCTGCTGACAGATGAGTTGCCAAAACCCTACTGGTTAATTTTCTTCCTCTAAATCAGGGAGGGGAAAGCATAGCCAGAACTACCAGCACCACTCACCAGTGGCTATGCCAATGAGAACCCCAATGACACCATAGAGTTGGTGCACTCCTGCTGAAAAGGAAGGAGTGAGAGTACATACTGTTTGCATTTGTGAGAAATGAGCACGGATAGTCCAGTTCAACCACTCTTCATCCCATACCACTATGGTAATGGCGTCATTGAGAAAGTGGAATGTAATAATGCATGATCCATAGTGTAACATTGAGAGGACCCTGGTAGCTTGTTTTATTCTCCTGTGCATTCTGAGGGGTGATCTTCTGTTTGTAGGGTCTCCCTTGATGCCTTGGGGTGGGGGTGGGGCTTCTTTCTGTCAGAATGGCATGAATGGCACCATTTTTTTCAAGCAGGAAGGCTTCTGCTAGTATTCCAAGCCAAGGCCAGTAGACCGTGGGTGGTTAGAGGGTTAGTTGAGGACAAAGAAGGCCAGCACCTGATTCCAAGGAGCTTCTGGCCCATGAAACTCCCAGAGCATCCATGGGCCAGGCACACATCTTCAGTTTGGTTTATTTTACTTATGATACGTCTATTCCCCGTTTCTCTCCCAAAGGACTCAAGTTGGCTTCCATAATGTAGAACGGTCTTTAAAGCTAGAAACTGCAAGTATACATGAGTTTAAAAAGAACTAAACAAGTAAATTATGTTAAAATGGTCGCTAAGATCAATATTGGAACATATTTAAAACAAAAAAGCACAATGACCCATTAAAAACCCCTCTCAAACCAAGAGACATTCAAGAAAGGCCTGCCTGAAGAGAAAGATCTTTGCCTGCCTGCAGAAGGACAGCAGAGATGGGCTCAGTCAAGATTCTCATGGGAGGGATTCCAGAATATTGGAGTAGTAACAGAGAAGGCCCTCTCCTGTGCCCCCACCAAGCTTACTTGTGAGGGTGGTGGCACTGAGAGAACCCTGGCGATCTTAATGCATGGGCGGGCCCAAGCCGTTTAGGGCTTTGTAGGTTAATACCAGCACATTGAATTGTGCCTGGAAAGGGATTGACAGCCGGCGGAGCTGCAGTAACAGGAGGGCTGTGTGACCCCCTGTGACCAGCCCTAATTAGGAATTTCTCTGCTACATTTTGGACTCACGGATGTTCCCAGACATGTTCCAGAGGCAGTCCCATTTACAGGCTAGGCCAGACATCCAAACAAGATGTGATGAGAGCATGTGCCACTGGGGCCAAATCAGACCTCTCCAGAAATTGTCATAGCTGGTGCTCCAGTTTTAACTGTGCAAAAGCACTCCTGGCCACCACTGAAACCTGGGTCTCTGAGGTGAATCCAGGAGCACCTCCAAGTGGTATGGTTGTGTTTTCATGGGGAGTATGACCCCACCCAAGAGAGCTTGCAACTCTCCCTCGCAGAGTCTGATCTCCCGCATGAAGGTAAAATGTGGAGATGAGGAACCATCCACATTCCATTGAGCTCCTGAGAGGCAAGGTGGAATATAAATGTAAGAAACAATTCACCTTCCTCTCCCCTGCCACGAAGGGTTTCAGGGTGATGACAAGAGGAAGAGAAAAAGTTTTGCTTTCAGCATCCGCAATTCTTTAGGTGTCAGGTTTAGGAGTTCTGTGCTCCCTCAGGCTTAAATTTCTCTAATTTTTTGTTGTTTTTGTTGAGGGGGAGGGCGGTCCTGGGAGTGCTCATTCCAATGTGGTGTTCCTTCTAACACTGAGAGATTGTTTCACTACTTTGATTATTTATCTGCTTTTGTTTTACACATTTTGACCCCGGAAATCTCTGGAGTGCTCTTACTTCATTTCCTATGTATACAGGTTTCCTTCACTCAGGATTATGAGGAGACTGTTGGAGAAAGAGGGAGCAGGTTGGAAAAAGCAATGGCAGGAGTTGTGTGATTCCCAGGGATCATGCAGGATCTGAAATAAATGGGCCAGGAGATTCAAAAGATATTGGGATACGGGGAGAACAGCAATGAATTTGAATAGTACTGAATACTTTCCACCCACAGATGAGGGAAATGGACACACAAGAACATTATATTTTATGAAATCTACCGACACAAGTATATGAGAAAGTACCAGGCTTTTTTGCACTTCCTGCCATGATCAGACGTTGCTCCTTCTTTCTGCTTCCTCATATTTGAACCTCCTCTAATAAATAAACATAAAAGAAAAAAAATCTCAAATACTCCTTGTTTCTCATTAAAAATCAATGTGATTTTTTTTTGATAAAACAAACCCTTGAAGTAAAAATAAAAAAAGCCACAACTTAATCAGGACAAACTGTGTATATGTTGGAATCTGCCCCCCAAAATGTGTGGGATGGACAGCTGTGAAATAACGACAAGGAGAATAGGTGGAAATGCTTCGTCAATATTTGCGGTAGTGAGGAATAGGCTGCACAGTTTACTCCTTGTGCTGTTTTTAAAAAATAGATTGAATATGCAAATCAGCTGGTGAAGGTTTCCCTAAATGAATGAAGAAAAACAGAGAAAGGGTGGAATTATTATTAATGTTACACATTTGCAGCCTACCTTTCTAGCTGTTTCTCAGACCACAAGCAAGCCAGCAGTTTTAAGAGATACCTAACTAGCAATACTGTGGGACCCCAGTATGTGCTGGACCAGTATCCACAGTTTTACTTATCCATGGTCTTTAAAAAAAATTCCAGAAACAGTATTTTTACACATATTACCAGAACTGGCCACTGGAGGGAGACAGAGACCATGCTATGAATAAATGTTAGTGAATAGATATGATCTCTAGGGGCCAGCTCTGGCAATTCATGTGAAAATATTTTTCTGATTTTTTTAAACTTGTGTTCACGTTTATAAGAGGTTTTTTAGTATCCATGGGGGGTTGGGAAAAGTCTCCAGCAAACATGGGGGTTCTACTGTATTCTTAAATCCACATATGGCACATTGCCTCAATTCAAAACATTGTCTGTTCTTTGAGTTTCAGTGGTTGACATTTTATTTCTGGCCTTACTCACTGCTTCATGCTTAGACTTAAAATTCTCACTTGTTGGGCCAAGACTATTTCAGGGAACATTTCCCCCTGGCCTCTGCCCCGTGTTCCTTCCTCTTTTGTAGAGATCTAGTAGTTCATGCCCTTTATCAAGCTTGTAGCCACGAAAAAGCTACTAATTTTCAGTGGTAGCTCCCAAGTTCGGGATTCAAATTCCAAAATGTTTAAATCTGCAACTTCGTAACATTCTGTTGGTCTTGCTGGTTGACTGGTTCCTGCTTCCCAGCCCTTACCTCCAGAATTAGAATTCTTTCTGAGAAAAAATGTTGAAAAGTGGCTGTCCATTTGGAAAGTGAATTATTCACATCTTCAGTCCCCTATGAATAACTATCTTGAGGAATCAGCAGGTTCCGCAGCTGCTTTCTAAAGAAGAGAGACGAGAGCCAGCAGGGTGGGTTACTGGCACTCCATTAAAATCTGCAATAGTTACTTTTTGGGGGGGAAGGAACTCCCAGAATCTCGCAGCTAGAATGACTGGGTTGGTGATGGATTTAGAGCAACCTAGACCAAAAATGGGAATTTTATAGGCTCTGCAGTAGAGATGGGCACGGAATGAAAAAAAAAAGTTCCATTATTCGTTATTTGTTTCATTACATAACGAAACGAATAACAAAAATTGGGATGAAATTGGAATGAACTGAACAGAACCACAAAAATTAGGTTTGTTACATTTCATTTTCGTTAATGACGACACACAATGAAATGAGCTGTTTTTAAATGTTAAAAAACATCCTGAATATCCGTAAAAACCCAGCGATAATTATTTATTCTGCCTGATAATACCCACCTGGCCAATGCCCACCAATGCCTTTGCAGTCTCCCTGCATACCTAGTCTATACTTTGTCTCTGCCAGTATCATTTTTTTAGTGTTTCCCCTCTGGTCTGGGGGGAGGGTTGGGGGATGTCCGCGCATGGAAATGCTTTAAGTCACACAAAAAGTGGGTAAAAACGGAAAAAAATGAAATCAATTTTTTTTTCAAAAAATTCACAAAAAATGAAAACAAACCGAAATGGACCTGCAACAAAAAATGAAAAACCAAAATGTCATTCTTTCGATTTGTGCCCATCTCTACTCTGCACTTCAGAGCAAGGATATAGCAACTAAAAGGGTTCTCTTCATGGGTGCATTTTAGAAATAGTATTAGGAGTAATATATTTGCCAAACAACCACAAAACCCAGAGAGTTTCCATAGAATCTTAGATTTTGTACAGAATCTGTATAGAATTATTATAGATTTGTACAGGAAGAGATGGTTTGTAAGGAACCTGGATGGAAAACGGAGATTTTGAAAGTGTTGCAGCGATTATTTAAGCTGGAAGTCAACAGAGGCCAGAGAATTAAATTGGTTATGGATATCTAAAATTAAGGAAAGTTTTGGAATAAGATTTCTAAGGGACTGGAGAAGAAAGTCTTTCCCCGCTCAGGATAATACTGTATAAGGCTGGTAGATGCGGGAGACATCTGGAAGAAATGTACTGTAATGGGTTTTATAGTTCCCAATATTAAGACAACCCATCTCTCAGATACACTTTGATTTGGTTTCCTTTACTGAGCAGGGCTTGACTTGATGGCCTTAAAGGAACCTGACTCCATTACTCTAGGATTCTTTGTTCAAGAACAGTCACTGCAATAAAGCTGCAGTAATACCTTGGTCTAAGAGTAACTTGGTTTAAGAGCATTTTGCAAGACAAGCAAACGTTTCTTCTAAATTTTGCCTTGATCAACAAAGCAACGTTTTGCAAAGCAAGCAAGCAAGCAATAGATGTAACTGGAGCAGGTCACATGATCACAAGTGAGCCAATGGTGGCTTGCTCTCTCTCCCTCCCTCCCTCCTGCTGGATTGTGGGTGATTGTCTGGAACATTCCATCTCAGACAGCTTCCAAAGCAGATGGAGGAGAGAGGAATAGAGGTCTCACTTGGACCAGCCAGGCACGTTTTCAAAGGCGAGTGCAAATTAGGGGTTTGTTTTATTTTTTATATTTTTCTTTAATTTGTTTTCAACCTCCTTTCTTATTTTTCAAACCGTTTGTAGTCATTTTATTATTGTCACATTAAAAACACAGAATGAAATCCAGCTGCTAGTCTCAAGCAGACCGGATTCCAAAGCCAAGTGCCAAAACCATGAAGTGGATGTGGACTTCTAACCAACAGCTTCTTTTGTGAGTTTTCTCATTTTGTGTGTATAGTCTGTGGTCTATTGTGTTTTTTTTTAATTAAAAATTTACTACAGAAAAAATACAATATACAGAACAACGGAACCCGTATTTAACGCAGAACATCTTTCCATAATCATAATCATACCGACTCTCTCAGAATCACCCCAACAACTCATGCTGATTTTTGAAAAGTATGTGGTCTATTGAACACCAGAATGAATCCTCTGAGTTTCCATTATTTCTTATGGGGGAATTTGCTTTGATATACAAGTGTTTTGGTTTGCAAGCATGTTTCCGGAACAGATTTTGTTCATAAACCAATGTAGAACTTTATACCTTCCCCAAACACTCTCTTCTGTTGATTCTCAAAATATTCCTATGTATAGATGCCTCTCTACCCAAAGGTGTAAACAAGGATGTGTCCCTGTTCATTCATTCCTAGAAAGTCTCACTAGGTGGGGTAGTGGTAACTCTGCAAAACTGAAAAGAGAGGCACTGACAGAGACCTATTAGTTTTCTCAGAGCTGTTTAGAAAAAGGAACAACAAAACCAAAACCAAAACCTCTCTTTTCCCCTCATGTTCTGGAGTGAAACCTGTATTAGCCCCCCCCCTTCTTTTTCCATTTTCCTTTTCATTTTAAAGGCTTATCTTTGGAAACATTGAGCACCGTTTTAGACCGCTGGAAAAAAGTTACGGAGGCAAGTGTTGACTGTAACAGGTACTTTAATTATGAATGGCATGAATGAGCCATCAACCTTTGTCCCAGCAAATAGGCTCTGTCACATGGAATCCAGCGTTTTTGGGAGGAAATCAGCTTTCACTGCAAGCTGCCAAGTACAAATGAGCTTCATAAAGCACCTGCAGATCGGAGCGTCAAGCAATTATTTCACTATCTTGCCTAAAAACAAAAAGGGCCTTGGCCTCCTCTAACCTCTGGCCTTTTACAGCTAACATAAACTAATTATATTTGCAGCGGGGAGGGAAAATCTTCCTGCCGTTCTCCCTGGGAGTTGTCACTCATGCTTTGTGCAGCGTTGTCAGATTAGCATCGTGTCACTGAAAATATGGTCGCCTTCATCAGCTCACAGTCCGAGAAAGCTGGGTCGCTTAAGTGCTTAAAGAGAGATACGCCATGGGCTCAAAGTTGCCTCAAACAGACCCTCTCTCGCCCCCCCACCCTTTCCGACTGGTTCCATGACAATGGTCCTTGCTGCCTCCACTGCCCATTTAGTTGGGGGTACAAGAGCCCCATTGTCCAGTGTCACTTAGCAGCAATTACAGCCCGTCAAAACAGTTTTTGTTTTATGACAACGTGTTAATGGGCCCACGGTTGGGTGTGAGAAATGACCCAAGCCACATGCATTAAAGCAAGGGTTAGAGGTTAATTGAGACTTTCTAACACAGCGCATGAGATTTTTGCAACCTTTGGGAGAGAGGAAAATGGCAGACAAAAAAGGAGATAATGTGATACAATTAGTCGGGAAGCAGGAGGGTCAGGATTCCCAGATTGCAAAAGGAAACTGGCCAAGTGAATCAGGCCAGATGGGCCACCTGGACCCTAACAAGTGCCAGAAATAGTTGCAGTCAGTATTTTTTTTCTGTGTGTACTCGAGGGTGAGCCAGGAAGTGGTAGGCCCCGTCCTTCCCAGTCTTTACGTGTGTGAAAAGAAACACGAAGCCCACTGCATGAGGGATGGCATCGCATTGCCATGTGTATAGTATTCCGGTTCAGGAATCCTTCAGCGGGCTGCTCAGCTTCCGATGACGGAGGCCTCTCCCGATTATGTAGCTTATGCCCAAACTTGCCCAAAGGGTTTCCCTGCAGTTCATCCTTTCTGAAAGACCTGCTCTTCTTCCGAAGCAGGATTGAAATTTGAACGGATTCACCCTTGGTGACCATGTGATTAAAAACCAGAGGTAGACAGGCAGAACAAGCTGGGGTTATTTTGGAACCAGGAGATGTCACCTGCCACTCCCGAGTCCAACCACACCTTTTTTTCTTTAGGGCAAGGCAAGTTGTTTTTCTCTTGAGGCAGATCATCCTGCCACTCTCCAGCACCCTCCACTATTAAAAAAAGAATAATCATAACACTTCTGGCAAAAGGAAAAGAAAAAGAAACCCCCTAAGTAATATGCACAGCGGGTTTTGATGTTTTTGCTAACCATGTTGTTTTAGCTTTCATGTATCCCTCAGATGCTGCCTAGATGCCTTAAGCACATCTAATCTCACCAGATCTCGGAAGCTAAGCAAGGTCAGCTCTGGCTAGTACTTGGATGGGAGACCACCAGGGAATACCAGGTGCTCTAGGGGCCTGGAGTAGGAACTGGCAAACCACTCCAGTATTCCTGCCAAGAAAACTTCATGGACATGGGGTCACGAAGAGTCGGTCATGACTCTAACAACACAACAACAGAAACAACAGAAACAACAGAAACAACAGAAACAACAACAACAACAACAACAACAACAACAACAACAACAACAAC
>JAHTLZ010000074.1:16415761-16435042 GCA_023846285.1 Phrynocephalus versicolor | reverse complement strand
TTTTTTTTGTTAGAGGGCCACCACAAATCACATAAAATGTATGCAAACACCAGTAGGATGCTTGCCACTCAAGGCAAGGCATGGCCACTAGACTGCTATGGTCCGAAGGCAACAAAAAGAGGCTGCACTCAATCTACTTTCTGTTCAGAAGATCTGGTAGGATTCCCTTAGCACATTCTAGTCTGAAAACTCTAGTAAGGTAGAGTTTGCCTTACAAAGATGGGGCCAACATGAAAGATTTTTCTGGTGCATACGGATACATGGGGACACTGTAGGAATCCCCAGTTAGGGTCTCTGTAGTGTAGCACAGTGCTCCCCAACCTTTTTATCGCCGTGGACCGGTAAATGTTTGAACATTTTTCCCTGGCCCGCTTGTTTTGATTTAATAATTTTAATTTAATTGTAACTGTGCTCTGGGCTGGCCCCTCCCTGGGCAACGTCTCAAGCGCATCCACTCACCGTCTGGACCGGGCTTGGGCCGAAATCTTGGCGTCTGCGCGCGATCCTTGGCCGGCTCAGGCTCGCTCGGCTCCGCGACTCCCGATCCAAACCATTCCCGCCGGGAGTGGTCGTCAGCTGGCGGGGGGACGCTGTCGAGGGCGCAGGAAGAGGGTCGGGGGTCTGGCGGGCCGGCAGCCCACCATAGGCAGCCCGCTCAGCCCTCGCCTCTCCGCGGTGGGGCTCCGCCAGATCCCCCCGTCCCCCCCGTCCCTGTCCGCCCTGCCTCCCCCCCGCCGCCGCCGCAACCTTGGGAGCCCAGCCCTGCCCGCCGATGCTCGGCCCGGCTTCTCCGATGGTGGCAGCGGCGGGCGAAGACTCCAGGTGAGCAACAGATGCCAGCTGGGGAGACGGGGCGAGGAGGGGGGAGGCCGGCAGAAGGAAAGAGGGCGGGCAGGCACCAAGGCAGTGCATGGGGGCGGTTCTGGGGAGGGGGAACTACTGTGCTGCTGCTGCCGCCGCTGCCGCCTGTGGCTCCCTCTGTCCCCCCACCGGGCCGTTTCCTGTCGGGAGGCAGATGCAGAGTGGCGGCTTTAACTCTTTGCTTCCCAAGGGAGATTTTGGAACCAGCCGGCTTGTCCCCTGCCCAAAGGAGCGGCCAGGGGGTTGGGGGTGGAGGGAGGGGCTTCTTTGTGCCCGATCCGCCCGCCCGCCGTGGAGCTTTCCTAAAAAGCCTCCCCGCTTCCGATCCGGGAGCAGCGAAAACCCACCTTCTCCGAACAGGGCGGTGGCGGGTGGGCGGGCTGGGAACAGGGCGGCTCCTACCCATGCCGAGCGTTCATCTGAGCATGTGCAAAATGGATCCTCCCCGTTGAAGCTCCGCCGCAGCCGCTCCTTCTCGCGGGCGAGGGGCGGAAGGTCTAGGGATGGGGCAGTGGCTCACCAACGTGGCCACATCTGCTCTGGCCGGTTGGCAGGCCTCCCAAGGGAGCCCAGGCGGGGCCCTTCTTTCAAACTCCTTGTTCCCGGACCGGTGGTCACTTTCTGCCCATGCCCAGGGGCCCCGTGAGGTTTGCCTTTCGGCCAATCAGAAAGTGGGAGGACCCGCAATGGGTGGGCTTGGGAGGGCGCAATGCTCTGCGCCTCGGTTCCTCGGGCGGTCCGGTGCCGATTCATCCATGGACCGGCACTGGTCCGCAGCCCGGGGGTTGGGGAACACTGGTGTAGCAGACCAAGAAATGCATGCCTAGTTCTGTTCGCATGATGAAAATGCATCAAAGTGAGCCTAGGGCCCTAGATGGAACTGGTTGGCATCTGGAGAACCAGAGCTGAGAGCCTCCACAATAATCTCCAGCTACCTCGTTCTATGGCACCATCCTTAACCGAGAACTTCTTACTGCTTGTATAGCCCTACAACAGGATTGGAGGCTTTTCCTCCCAGAAACAGAAAAAAAAGTGGTCATGCATTCACACAAAGATGTGAGAATTGAATTAAACATAGTTTTATTTACTAGAAATAACTAGGGTGAAACCTTCAGGTTCATAGCTTTATGGTTTCGGAGGGATCTTTCCCCCCCCAGAAAGTTTTAAAAAGGACAAAATTCCATCACTAATGAACCGAGGGCCTTTCTGATCTCCTGGAAACAAAATATTCCATGCAAGTCATTGTGCATATTGAGGTCTACAACTCTTACGGAAGAACCACCCACAGCTTCTCAAGGGCTACATCGTTCCACCTCCTCCCCCCATGCATCCATAGGGATGTGCGTGGTCCAGTACTATAATATACTGGCTGGCAGAGCTAAATTGCATGTGTCCAACAAACAACCTATTTTGGAATTAAAATGCAAAGGTATTTTTAGAACTGTCACTGGGTTTCATGCTAAAATCAGCAAGAGTGGCACGTACTAATTTTCCTGGTTAGGGCAGAAGTTTAAAACATTGGGTTTTTGTGCTCATGAACTATTTTCAGCTGCAGGTAGCCAATGTTTACATTCAGCTGTGTTGCTATTTTAAAAAAAGAGCAACTGTATTTTAAAAAACCTGTATGAATTTATTCTTGAAAAAGAGAGAAATACATCTACAGGGTGTGTGTGTGTGTGTGTTTTTTAAACTCCACTGCTAGGCTTCCCCCCCCCCCAGCTGCTTGGAGAGGAAATGATACCAGGATATTTACTGTGACCTAAGTAGCACCATTCTTAATGTTAATGTAGGTTTTAAAAAATAATATACTGCTTAAATATGGATGGCCCCCCCACAGTGGGTGAACGCATTAAGGTTTTTAAAAGATAATTTCCATGACAGTCAATTGTTATTGGTTGGATCAAATGTTGCAGGAAGTGAGAACTTTCTAGAAAACCTTATACCCTGCTATACTGCAGATGATGTGTTCTACCGTGCATTTGTAGCTGCATTCCACCGATGGCGGTGTGCGTATCTTTGAAAGAGAAGGATATCCTTCAGGAAATCTGTGGCATAAACCAAAAGCAGGATGTCTTTTTGGTTTTGGCTCTTCCTACCCTCCCTCCTTTCACTGCTGCTGCCAAAAGGAAAGAGAGAGAAAAAACTGGTGCACGCAGCCTTTCTCCAAACCACAGCAGGTGACTGGAAATGTTGTTTTCCTGCCGGCCTATTCCAAGAACTGGAGAAGCACTTTGGATTTGATTCCTTGGATCGTTAATTTGTTTGGAGGCTCTTCATGCGTCTGTTTCTGTTTGTCGGGCTGCTTGTTTCCATTCGGCATCACTCTCTTCCTTTTAAAAAGACAAGTTTCAAAACACCAGATCTAGCGGCTTCATTTTCACCTAATTACAATTTGTCTGAAACAGAACATAAGCCTGCACTCATGGTACCCACCTGTATACCCTGCATTTGGGGATTAGAAATAAAACCTGGTAGAAATTCAGTTGGAACAGACTGGCCTTGCCAGTGGGGCCAACCTTGCCTTATTCTCATTGTCTTCCAGGCTGTGACACTCCACTCCACTCCTGCAAAAGCACCAGACACAAAACTGATGCTTCCTTCAGAACCCTCTTTCAAACACACATGTCATGTGAAGGATTTAGCACGGTTCCCTAAGGGCCGCACCATGTTATTACTTAGCTGATAGGACAGGCCAGTGGTTTCAGGTGTCTGCTGGCAGAGCCAAAAGTCGGCAGTTCAGTTCCCCACTGTTCCTGGAGTGGAGCCAGCAAGGGCAAACTGCACCCTCCAAGGGCACCCGAGAAGAAAGGAATAGGAAACCACCATCCTCTACCTGAAATACTTTGAAAAAGGGTTGCCATATTATGTCAGCATTGTCTTGGCATCACCATGATTATTAACACATTGATGATGAAACACCATTCCATGTTTTCTTTACTTTTATGTCCACTTCCATCTCCTCCATTTTTTTCACTTGGATTGAATGTTTGGCTTGTAAACCTCTTGGGACAAAACCTATTCTTTCATACTCTATAGCAGGCATGTCCAAACTTCGGCCCTCCTGATGTTTTGGACCACAACTCCCAGAATTCTAAGCTTAGGTTGCCAATGGCAAAGGACTGTGGGAGTTGCGGTCCAAAACATCTGGAGAGCCGAAGTTTGGACATGCCTGATCTACAGTTTTGGGAGTTAGGGAAGTGGCCTCAAGTTTTCACATGACCTGTACATTTGAAGGAGAATCCTGGGGTGCAGAGGTTAAACTCCAGTACTGCAGTAAAGATTCTGCTCATGGGTAGAATTTGGACCTGGGCTCAGGTAGTTTGCTCTTCAACTTTCTATTCTTCCAAGGTCAGTAAATTGAATAACCAGCTTGTAGGGCTGGGGGCAATGTGTGACCTGTGAAATTAACCTGTAAGCTGCCCAGAGAGTGCTTTAGTGCTAAGAGGTTATATATAAGCACTAGAGATGGGCACGACTCAGAAAAATTGTTCGTTTTCGTTTTCGTTTTCGGCTAGGGGTCCGTTTCGGCTCGTTTCCGTTTTTGTGAGCTAATTTCAAAATTTTTCATTTTCGTTTTCGTTTTGTTACGTAACAAAACGAAAAAACAAAACAAAAACGAAATTTTTTCGTTTCTTCCCATTTAGCTCCATTATGTGTTTTTCCAGTAACGAAAAACGAAAATTGGCTCGAAATTAGTCGTTTCGTTTCCGTTTCCGTTCCAGTTCTGAGCCGTTTTTCGTTTTTCGTTTAGTTACGTAACAGAAACGAAAAATGAAAACGAAAACGAAAATACCGCTAAGTCGTGCCCATCTCTAATAAGCACACTTTGCTTTGCTTTGCTTTACTCTGGAAACTGTTATGCTCATGGATGAGACAATATAAATAAGTAAATGAATAAATTAATCTTCTTGTATTTTGAATGATTTCTACTGTACTATTGACCATGGTCTCTCCCTCCCCGAACCCCTTGAAAGCATGTTTTAGGACTCAACTTCCAGACATGTTTTAAGTGATTCTTGCAAGCACTGTTTCAGCTTGCTTACCATGTTTTAATTTTGTCAGCTGTTTTTGAGTTATTCATAAGGAGAGCGCTGTGTATAACTTATGAAAGTAAAATGAACAACAGTTTTTTATAAATAACCTGAAATCCTCACCCTGGTTATTGTGGGTTTAAAATTGAGAGAGAGAGAGAGAGAGAGAGAGAGAGAGAGAGAGAGAACAATAACTGCAGACTTCAGAAGTAGAAAAATGTTGAAGAAAAAAAGGGATCTTCTAAGTAAGATAATTGAAGATGTTACCAATACTTTTTGTATTGTATATGTAAAAGATGTCACAGAGGCACAGAAGACATTGTTGAAGCCATGGGTGTCCCCCCACCCCCCAATGCAGTTTGTGGGAGGAATGAAGGCAGCTTTGGACAAAAGTTTCCCATCTGTTTCGCTCTCTTACCAGTCCTACCTGAAAGGGAGGTGAAGCTTCTCCAGCAAATGTTTCTGGATTTAGAAGGGACCTTCAGAGACTCCAAAACATTGTGGCTGCAATAACTACCCTCTGTGTGCTGGTTGTTTCTCACCACATTCCTTGGGAATAGAGATGGGCAGGAAATGAAATGCTGTTTTGTCGTTTTGTTATGCAACAAATTGTTGCATTACAAAATAAAATGAAAAGAAGCACATTTTCCCCTCTAGTAATAAAATGATTCATCCTAGAGGAAGCTGCCTAGATGCCCTAGGCACATCCGATCTCGCCTGATTTTGGAAGCTAAGCAGGGTCAGCCCTGGTTAGTACTTGGATGGGAGACCACCAGGGAATACCAGGTACTGTAGGGGCTTGGAGTAGGAACTGGCAAGCCACTCCAGTATTCCTGCCAAGAAAACTCCATGGACATGGGGTCACGAAGAGTTGGTCACGACTGTAACGACACAACACACATAAACAGAGGAAGCAAAATAACATTCTCTGGACTCTTCCCTGTAAACCCCTCAAATTTGGAGAGGTTTGGGGATTCAGGGGGCTGAGTTATTAAACGCCAAAGGGGGGTCCCCCTAGGAGAAAATCATTTCTAACTGATTCTGGAAGCCATTAATAGCATCCCTCCACAGAGGGAACTTCCTCAAGTGATTCCCTTAATTACAAGTGATATTTTCCTGGGGGAACCACTTTGGAGTTTAATAACTCACCCCTGCACCCCAAATACTCTCCAAACTTGGGGAGAGGCTTACAGGGAATAGTCCAAAGAAGCCACCCTGAAATTTCTATGCAGATACATGGCTGTGATCCCTGTTTTTGAGTATATAATGTTTTGTTATGTTTATGTACTCAAAAATAGGGATCCCATGCATCTAGCAGCATGGAAATTGCAGGGGAACTTCCTCAAGCGTGCACCAGACACACTTTTGCAATTAACTTGGGGGATGCTCTTTGCAGTTGAATAACTTGGCCCCCTGAACCCCAAACTTCTCCAAATTTGGGGGCTTGCAGGGAAGAGCCCCTAATAACACAGAAAATCAGATTTTTTTTTCTATGACAGTGTAACTATGGGGGGGGAGGTAGTTTAGAGTGAAGTTGGTGCTTCATGAATATTTATTATGTGTGCTATGATATAAACTTTTTTACTCACAAGGATTCATAGAATTTGGTTGGAACTGCCTGCTTGCAATTAATTCTTTTTCCTAAGTAACAAAGATGTACACTCTTTTATGACTGTAAGGGTGTGAGCAGATGGAGAAAAAGTGTCATGTCTGATCATGGCTGAAGGGGCACTTTCCTGGAAGTAATGTGCCTTAAAGTGACCCTTCCATTTCTGTGGGAATTGCACCAACTTGCTCCTCCACCCTGAAAATATAGCCGCACTGTGGGACCAAGTAGGCCTGGCTTGGTCATAAGTTAGGCTGGATCAGTATTGCCTATTTATTATGCAAAATAGCTTGCACTGGACCATGCCACAAAGGATACAAGATGTAAGTTATTTCCCTGTCTGATTGTACCCTAACTTGACAATGGTTAACTTCCCTCCCTTTGTGGTGACATTAGTCTTGCAGAGTTTTGAATTTTGGTTAAATTTTATGCAGCAGAATTGTAAGGACCATGCATTTTTTACTCATTAGCTGTAACTGACAGTCTCGGTACAGTACCTTACTCTGAAACATTAGTAAGAGAAAGTCTTGTGGTGCAGCAGTTAAACTGCTATACTGCAGCTATAACTGCTCACAACCTGTGGTTCAATCCCAGGTAGCTGGCTCATGGTTGATTCAGCCTTCTATCCTTCCACGGTTGGTAAAATGAGTACCTAGCTCACTTGGGGAGGGGGGAGCAGTGTATGGTCTGCATAATTAAATTGTAAACTGCCAAGTGAGTGCTTTAAGCACTACGGGGCGGTATATAAGCAGAACATTTTGCTTTTTTTAAAAAAAGAATTAAAATGGTTTAATTTACTCACAGTTCTGAACAGATAAAAACCAGCAAACTATACAAAATGGCTGCTTACAGCAACAGGCCTCAACAGACTACTTAGCCTGCTTCCAGAAGACTCCTGCAGACTATATTCTGACTGCATTAACTGGTAGGGAAAGAACAATTGGTTACTCCCGGAATGATTGACAATCACCTCAGTTCAGAAAGGTCCCATCCAGTCAAATCTATTAAAGGCAGCACACGGGGTTACAGTAACCTCAACAGTTACCAACAGAGATGGGCACGAAATGATTTTTTTATTTCATTGTTCGTTATTCGGTGTGTTATGTAACAAAATGAATAACGACCGTAGGGGCAAATTTAACATGAAACGAAACGAACCGAGAAAAATTGGTTTCGTTAATGAGGGGGCAGAGATGTCTCCTACCTGGTGCTGGTCTGGAGGTCCGGTCTTCCTGGCTTCTGAGATGGGCACCGGGGGGGGGGGGAAGCTGACGGCCACACTACAGCTGTAGTGCGGCCATGTGGTCGATCGGCACATTTTTTTAAAAAAGAGCACCGGCCAGGTCCCAAGGGTGGCCTGGTTGGCACCCTAAAATAAAAAAATTAAAATTAAAAAAAAAACAGCACCGACTGGACCACAGGGGCCGCGTGGTTGGCACTGAAAGGAAAACACAAACAAAACAAAAAAGCCCCACACTACAGCTGTAATGCGGGGCCTGAACCCAGAAGTGGGAGGGGACTAAAATAAAATAAAAATAAATTTTAAAAGGGGGGAGCACCAACCAGGCCCCAAGGGTGGCCTGGTCGGCACCCTAAAATTAAAAAAAATAACCAGTACCGACCGGGCCCCAGGGGCCGTGTGGTCGGCACTGAAAGGGGGGGAAAAAGCCCCGGGCAACAGCTGTAATGCGGGGCCTGAACCCGGAAGTGGGGCAAACTCTGCTGCCACGGCACCTATCTCCAGTCTCCCTGCACAGGAAGCCCAAACCCAGCGGCAAGGGGCCGCCACCGCCGCTGCCTCCGAGCCCTGCCACCACCGAAGCCGCCCCGGCCACCCCACAGCCTTCTCAGCCC
Source organism: Phrynocephalus versicolor (assembly GCA_023846285.1). NCBI lineage: Eukaryota > Metazoa > Chordata > Lepidosauria > Squamata > Agamidae > Phrynocephalus > Phrynocephalus versicolor. The sequence continues at coordinate 16,426,690 of JAHTLZ010000074.1, read as the reverse complement.
AAGCCAGTGACAGCCGAGGCAGCCGGACGTTGCAGCTCCACCTCCATGTCCAACAGGTCAGTGATGGCAATGCCTTTGGAGCGCAGGCTCCCGCCGGGGGAGGCTGTGTGGGGAAGCGAGGAGGAGGGATCCTCCCCCACTGGGCTGATGCGGCACAGGCGCGGGTGGGGGATGGAAGGTGTTCTCTCCTGGCCGGCACCCTAAAATAAATAATAATAATTTATTGTCATTGTGTGTATATACACAGTATACACATACAACGAAATACACATACAATGACACCCAGAGACCAGATTCAACACACACACACACACACAAATCTCCAAACACAATCACACACATTCAAAAAAAACCTTCAACACACACACATAAAAATCCCTGAACACTCCCCCACCCCCACCCCCTAAAAACACAAGCATCTACACAACAGGCTAGGTAATCCTGTCCAAGTGCTCACTACTGGTGGTTCTTGAGTTCATTATTAAGTGCAATTATAGCTCTGGGATAAAAACTGTTCAGAAGACGTGTGGTCCGAGTTTTAATTGTTCTGTATCTTCTGCCAGAAGGCAGCAGTTCAAAGAAATTGTGAGCAGGATGAGTAGAGTCCCTCAGAATGTTGTGTGACTTCCTCAAATAGCGAGATGTGAAGATGTCATCCAGGGTTGGTAGCTGGAGCCTGGTAACATTCTGGGCAATTTTAATTATTCTCTGTAGAGCTTTTTTGTCCGCTACAGAGCTGCTCCCATACCATGATAGCATGCCATAAGTGAGGACACTCTCATTGGTGCTGTGATAGTAGGACAGAAGTAGATCCTGAGATAAATTCATCTTCTTGAGCATTCTCAGGAAATACAGCCTCTTCTGTGCCTTCTTCACAACCATATTGGTGTTTGCAGTCCATCTGGACCCCATCCTTCATGGAGAGAGTCACCCTCCAAAAAGTGAGGGATTTCAACAACCCGCAGATCCCATGGGGCCCCACACGGGGGATCACCATCTTGCCTGTGTTCAGCCTCAGCATAATAGTCCCTTTCCAATCCAAGATGGCCGACAAGCAGTACTCAAAGCACAGAATGGCATCCACTACAGAGGATGAAAAGGAGATATAGAGCTGGGTATCATTCACATATTGGTGACACTAAGCTCCATACCCCCTTATGACCCTTCCCAGCGGTCTCATATAAATGTTGAAGAGCATGGGAGAGATGACCAACCCCTGTGGCACCCCACAATTGAGGGACTAAGGGGCAGAGGTCATCTCAACCACCTGCACTTGCTGGGAACGGTCCTCCAAGAAGGAACAGAACACTACAAAGCAGTGTCTCCAATCCCCAACTCGAAGAGCCATGGTTGACAGTATCAAAGGCCACTGAGAGATCAAGGAGGACCAACAGGGACATTTTGCCCCTGCCGGCCTCCCTCAAAAGGTCATCATGCCTGAAGCCTGACTGAAAAGGGTTGAGGGAATTTGTGTCATCCAGAAGATCCTGAAGCTGGTCTGCCACCACCCTCTCCAGGACCTTGCTCATATAGGAAATATTGGTGACAGGCCTATAGTTATCAATTTGGTCTGCCACCACATTAGGTTTTTTTTCTGAATGTGCCTAATGAGTGTCTCCTTGAGGGCCAGGGGAACCCATGAATTATTGCTGTGGCCCATTCATTAGTTGTTGGCTTGGCTGTTTTTATTAACCAGGCCAGGCAAGGACCCAAGGAGGAAGTGGTGGCCCGACAGCAATCAAGGTCTCTGTCCACTTCTGTCGGAGTCACTGGTTGAAAGCTAGAGAGCAATGCCGGGCAAGGTGATGGGCTGGACATCTTAGCTTGATCTACTCTTTGTAAATGGTGGTTCAGGTCCCGGCAGATGGCGTCCACTTTACCTTTTATAAATGCTCACAGAAAATACTAGGGGGAGGCCTTTCACTGTGACCAACCTCATATAGATTGCGCACTATGCAAAACAATTCAGCCTAATGATTTGGGGCTTCACTTATCCATGTGGAGAAGTAAGATCTTCTTGTGGCCTTGATCTTAGCTAGGTAAATAGAAAAAGCGATAATAATGGCTGATAGATCATTTTCCATCGGGACCTGACTTCTTTATTCTTCGTCATGAAGAATGCCACCTCAGAAGGAAATCTATACATCAGCAACGAGGCATCAGTCTTTCTCGGTCGCAGCTCATTGACTATGGAATCAGGTTCTTGTGGAGATCTGCTTGGTTCCAACACTGTTGATCTTTAAAAAATGTCTGAAGACCTGGTTATTTAGAATGGTTTTTCACAGTTATAATTTTCTTTCACTGATCTGCTGATATTCTAATTTCTTTCCTTCTATCTTTAGCTTATTCTGTCTACTGGAAGTTGAGTCATGGCTACTGGACTTCTTTTTCTTGAGAGATAGGAACATTTCTATCTCTCAAGAAAAAGAAGTCCAGTAGCCATGACTCAGCTTCCAGATAAACTCACCTGGATGGCCGAGAATCTTCACAGGCATTCCATCTACTGCAGGCATGCCCAAACTTCGGCCCTCCTGATGTTTTGGACCACAACTCCCAGAATTCTAACCTTAGATTGCCAAAGACAAAGGACTATGGGAGTTGCTACCCAAAACATCTGGAGGGCCAAAGTTTGGTCATGCCTGGTCTACTGTTTTTATGGTTAACATTGTTTGATTTATTTTTGATTTTATGTAATCATGATGTTATGTTATTTTTATTCTATTATATATTGTATATTGCTTATTGTAAGTTGAATTTATTGTAAGCCGCCCAGAGCGGCAGTCATGCCAGATAGGTGGTATATAACTCTAATAAATACAAGCTGCCTAGATGCCCTAAGCACATCTGATCTCGCCTGATTTCAGAAGCTAAGCAGGGTCAGCCTTGGTTAGTGCTTGGATGGGAGACCACCAGGGAATACCAGGTGCTGTAAGTGCCTGGAGTAGGAACTGGCAAGCCACTCCAGTATTCCTGCCAAGAAAACTCCATGGACATGGGGTCATGGAGGGTCGGTCACGACTGTAACGACACAGCACACACACACAACTTAAATAAATAAATAAATAAATAAATAAAATGTGTGCCATTTCAGAAGGGTAAGAAATGTGGATGTGTGTCATATTAAAAAAAAACAAAATAAAATATTTGTGTGAGTGCTTTGCTAAAGCTGCAATTCAGAGGGAATGTGCTAGGGGTTTAGGAAGTTTGGGAGCAGGTGTATAAGAAGTGAGGGCAAAAATGACCAAGCCTTGTGGCAAAAAGCGCCACTGAAATCTGTTTCTTCAGAAGTAACATGGCATGGCATTATGAACTCATCTGTAGGTGGCATTTTACCCTTCCACAACTGAGCTGTATAAATAGTGCCTTCAGTAACCAGTTCTGGAGAGGAGGGAAGGTGGCTGAGTCATATGTCCACATGTGGTGGTATTGGCCTGTTTTACAGAAATTTGGGAGGAAACGTTCTCGGGGGTGAGTAAAATCACTAGCCAGCAAATTTTGGAGTCACCAGAAGAACTAGGTTTGTTCTAGTGGTTGTTTGCAGAGGGAAATGCAGAACCTCTCCTTAATTAGTGTCTTCTGCGTTGCGGTCGTTTTAGAAGGCGATTATGCATGGAAGAGCAGCCAAAAAACAAACAAACCCAATACCAACCACATATTGATGGAACAGACTTTGCAACCTTGCATTATTAAAGAGACATACTCAACCTGGCTTTTGAGCATTTATCCAAGGCCCTTTCATTGCTCTCATGCATTGTGTTCTTTCGTTGTGCCAGTTTTTAAAAATCAGGTTGTAAGATGCACTGGGCCCTGCAAGGCAGAAGGGTGAGGCACAGATTAATCAAATAATTATAAATAAATATAAATAAACAAGGAAGGGTAGAAAGGAAGAGTTTCCGGGAGAAGAAGGAGAAATGCTCCTTGATGCTTAATGCTCTTTGGCGTTATGTATACATTAAAGCATCCTTGCATTCTCCCTACCCAATTACTCATGATAATTTATGGAGGGAGATCATTCCAGATCATTCTGAGTTGATCTATTCAATACTGGGCAAGGGACTATGTGAAGTTATTTTTTAAAAAAATTACATATTTGCTGCCAAAATGATATGTAATTATCCTTTTTTACTGGTCTAGACATGTTTAGACCTGTGAGGGTATTTGTTGAGGATATATTGAAATCTGCCAGCACCTTCACATACATCTTGAACTTTCCCTTAAAATTTTGCTGTTCACCCTTCTTGCCCTGACCCTTGGCATATGTTTTCTGTCCCAGCTCCTCCCAGTTCACACTTCTTTCTTGTCTTCTTCTCTCACCCACTCACCATTCATGAATCCATAGCACACTCTCATTGTACTCTCCCAAGGCTGGTTGATATCAAATGGCAGTTGATATTGTAGTCCAGTTACAGTGGAAGGAGTGTCCCTGCTTTTCCCAGATGCCAAATTAATATGGAGAATTGTAAGAAGCAGACAGAAGAATTAGGAGGGGGGAAATAATCTACAAAGTATGGTGCTCAAATGCCACCCCACATTATTTAAAGCTGTCTGTGGGTAGTTCACAATTTAATGATGCAGACTTCACTCTGCCCCAACTCCCACCGCAAGATGGGTACTCAATTTACCAACCTCAGAAAGAAAGAAGGGCGAGACGACCTCAGACTGGTTATCTGAGCCCAGGACTTAACTCAGGCTGTGAGACGAGTCTTGACTTCAGTACTTTAGCTGAATGGCTGTGCACCATGGGGTAGGTAGGTTTGACACTGAACCACAGCATGGTAATGAGGTGACGACTGGAAACACAAGGAAACATCATCTCACAATACATACCCACAACAGCACAGATCAGTGCAGTACTATGGACCAGATAATTAGATAATGCCCTGTGCAAATCATAGCAATGCAGAAAGAAAATCACCACATATTTGAGGGGTTAAAAATCACAGAGACAGCAATATTAGGGATAATTGTCCTGTGCTGATGCTGTGAACAATGCAGATTATTATCCACCAGTGCCTTATCTACTTATTTACTTTAAGCTGATAAGAAAATGTTAACTTATGATTTCCCTGTGTTACAAACATGAGGTCATTTTTAGAGATGGGCACAAAATGAACTTTTGGTTCGTTTCGTTTCGTTACTCGTTATTTGTTTTGTTACGTAATGAAATGAATAACAAACTGCCCCCTCTAAGAAAAACAAAATGAAACGAAATGGAAATTGTCATTTTGGTTCGTTTCATTTCGTTTGCTGGTGTCTCCTACCTTGGTCCTGGAATGGTCCTCTTCCTGGTCCAGTCCTCCTGGCTGCAGGTAGGGGGCATCCAGGGGAAAAATGGTGACTGGCCTGTGCTACAGCTTTGGTCGGCAGTAAAAAAAAACAAAAACCCCAAAACAATAAAAATAAAATAAAATAAAATAAAATAAAATAAAAGATCTGGCCCATGGGACCTGGTACCAAGCCATGGGTTGCCGAACTGGCCCCACGGGCTGGCAAAAATTTCTTTTAAAAAAAAAAAAAAGCTGTCTGATAGTAGAAACAGGTTGCTTTGGTGCAGTTCCCCCACCCGACTATATCAATAATCAAAGAGGAAACAAGGGATGTAAACTTGCCAGCTCTTTGCTGTCAGATAGAAAGAAATGGTGAAGAACCCTCTGTTCTCTTTGCAACAAGATTTCCAAAAGAGAGAGAGAGAGAGAGAGAGAGAGAGAGAGAGAGAGTAAAATAGTAGATGGGAAACCCATAAATGAGTAAAATCCACAGTAAATTAAACATAAATATGTTTAAGACTAGCAGTCAAATGGTATCCAGTTGACTAGATTCAGGCACTGTACTGTTGTTCTTTGCCGGATAATCAGTTAGTTCAGGGCTACTGCTATTCCTGTGCAGGATGACACCTTTCCTGTCAAAGATTTGCCCGCTGTACAGGATGCACTGAAAAAGGGCATGGGACTGTAGATGATTTAAGAATTGGGTTCACAGAGCAAGAGGGGATAGGAATGGATCGGACACTAGGGTGCAGTGTGGGTAAGGACTAAGGGCTTCTAATCTGTGCAAATATGGGTGTATTTGTCCATCATAATGGGATCCACATGTATGTTGATTGCCTTAATAAGAACCAGGGGAATCTGGGCTTTTAAGGATTCTGTTCACCAACTCGCTTTGGAAATGACCACTTCATTTGCCAAACCGTTTGGTTGCCACTTGCCAGTAGAAATGCTTTAGGCACTTTGAAGCACCTCCCAAGTGATCCCCAGTGTCCTGGCTAAATCAAAGAATCTGTTGCCAGAGGGGAAAACAGGATTGGCTATGGCAAAGGATGCCAACTGGCAATGTGGCATTTGCCAAAACCACAGGTGGAAATCAGGGCCGGGCACGAATGTCGCAAATCCTGCCACTATGAAATGTCCCTTTGAATGTGCCATCTTGTGCACCAAGGGCTGAATCTGGAGACTTTCCCCATGCACCCCTTCAGTGCCTTGATTTCTAAAGTGAAAACAGTGATGGGCCTTTGAAAGTTAGCATGTTTTATTTGGCTTAAGGTTTTAATGGACAGCAGCCCATTTCAACACCAAAAATCATGGGCTCAATAAAACATTGAGGGGCTACATGCTTTTGCCACAACAGATTAACACATTAGTAATATTTCTAAAGTTGAAAAAAAAAACATGGCTACCCCACTGGTAAAATATTTCTAAAGTTAGAAACCACCACTTCTTCAGACTTTCCCGGTGGCTAACTTTTGCCAATTTATCATTGCAGATAACAAAAATCTGACTTCTTCTTTTTTTTAAAAAAAGTTGTTTCATTTGGAAAAGAAAGAAGAGTTTTCTTTTTTAATTCTTCTTATTTCTATTTTAAAGTTAATTTAGCATTTGTAATTTGATTGCATATTCACTCGAAATGTCCAGGCTACCGAACAATACGAAATTGGAAAACTTATAAAAATAACAACAAAAAGTAAAAATACATGTCAGGCAGGGGGGAAAGGGAGCTCTTTAAAAACAGGCACAATCAAAAGTTGAAGGGGTGGAAGCCCCGCCAAAGATTAAATCAGACGTGTTGCCAAGCATGTTTTATTTATAGGGATTCAAAGAAACACTGTCCACAGGTTCACATAATGTTTCACGGATGGGAGAGGAGCTAAAATTACTCACTGTGGACTCTGGCTCATGTCCGTTTATAATAATGAGGGCTGTTTGGAGTCAGCTTTGTGGGCACTAGAAACCAAGGTGGTGTTTATTTTATTCCTTGCGCTCCATGTTCTTGCATCCCTTGTCCTGCAATGCAAACATTGTTGGAGGATTTGAATATTCAATTTCTCCTGGGAGAGAGATTTTATAGCACAGGTTTGATTATTTACTTTGCTGCAAGATGTTTCTATTTCATTTTGCTTTCTAGTCTCCTTTCTTTTTACACATGTGTATTCCCCCTGATTGAAAGATCTCTTTTGTTGTCCTGTGGGTGAAGATAAAAAATGCTGATCATGAGAGACAGGCATTCGAAGCCGGTCTCAGCAGTTCTGCTAGTTCTGGAGCGGCTTTGCGAAAGTTTTTCTGTGTCTTAATTTCTCATGTGCAAAATGGAGGGATAAAATAACACAGGCCTGGTCTTTAACAGATGGAAAAATATGATTGCTTTTATATGTGGGTAAAATGGTCCAGATCCAACAAGAAGGTACGGAATAGTAGAGAGTATAAGTACTATTTTTCTATTTTGATGTCCCCCCCAGCATGCCACCTGAGGCATGGGCACCACCTCCCCCCCCATTTCAGCCCTGAACACACACACACACACACACACACACACACACACACACACACACACACACACACACACACACACACACACACCCACACACACACACACACACACACACACACACACACACACACACACACACACCTTGCATTTATGGAAATCAAGAAAAGAAACATTGATGACAATGAGTCATCAGTAACTAAGTCAGCTTACAAAACTAAATCCATGATGGTTTTTAGAACCACCAGCAGGGCAAACTACACCTCTTGGGTAGAACATTCTCATTCTCATTATGTTCCTGATAGATTCCTTTGTTGGAACACTAAATGATGAAACCCTTTAGTAGAAGTATGAGGCCCTTGTTTGATTACAAAACGCATCATTCTTTATTTTTGCTTCTTCTAGCTAAGGCACAGGGGACTTGCAGGCCACCAGAGTCGGGAGGGCTTTACCTGGCCCAGCCCTGATTTAACAGGATTTCTGTTAGATATACTGTATGCAACCCTCCCTCTCTCTGTGTATGTGTGTTAAACAAATCAAGGATCTTTTTCTTCACCAGCAACATGAAGAGGGTGCTGTAACATAAGTAAAGGGTTGTGATAAGGATTAGGAGTTGGTTGGTTTCTTCTTATTGTTGTACCACAAATGGATGATTATCTCTGATCACTGAACTAGAGCCCTGAGGCTTTCACAATCATGGTGGTCAGCCAGATATTCTGTAGTGTTCTTTTCTTCAACAGAACATGAACCAAGGGAAGAACTGTGGAGCACAAGTAACAAAGGACTAACCTTTCACTATCTGGGGTGCTGTGGTTTGTTTCCCCAAAACCCTTTCTTGAACTAGATGTTAATTTTTTTTTGCACTGTTTGGTATTTTGAGTAGGAGCAGGGTGGCCTCTTAAATCCATTTTATGTGTTCTTTACTTGTAACCCTCACATTTTATTCTTTAAACATCCACCTAGAGTTATAGGACTTCTTTTTTAAAAAAAGGTTGGGTCACAGTGTTCATTTCATCTTATTTTATGTGTCCAGACTAAAGTGAATTAGGATTCCACTTCTGAACTGAATGGTATAGTTGCCTTTGGTCCTCTTTGACGTCAAAGGAAGCAAATGGCAATACTTATGCTAAAGCACTTATTTGCAGAGCTTGTCTTTGGAAAAAAAATGACAATGGGGAACCAAAGTAAACCGTTGTTTTATATGGGCAATAAAGCATGTTGACAAATTTGTCACTGATCTTTAAAATGCTTCAAACTATCCTCCACCCAAAGACTTCCAAGTAGTATACTTAATGAGTGCATGCTGCATCACATCCTCCTTTCCCTGTTTTTTGCTCTCTATAAATAAACTTAATTAAAAAAAACATACTCTGGTGGATGAGGTTCCAGCAAGACGGTTAACCTCCCCTGATGCTTCCTACCGATACCATGGCTTGCCCCTGCTCCTAATTACAGGGCTGCTAATTTCAAGCAGTTCAACTATATTCTTTGTAAGTTATGGGCACATGCATACAAACACTCTCTTTCCTTCTCTCTCTCTCTTTTTAGAACCATGGTTAGTTATCTTCTTAAGAAACCAGAAAGGTTAACTCCACGAGTAGAGATGGGCACGACTTAGCGGTATTCCCGTTTCCGTTTCCGTTACTCGTTTCCGTTACTCAATGGAAACGGAAACGGGAATTACTCCGCCAGATCTCGAACTCGAACCGACGAACGAATAATTCGGTCTGATTTGTCGTGGTTGTTCCTGGCATCGCGCGATCGTTGATTTTATTTTATTTTATTTTATTTTTTTACACCTGCGCATTCGCAATGATGGGCTTGCCCATGCAAAGTTTTGGAGCCATTCCACCAATCGCATGGCCAGGTTTTGCTGACTGTACCAGGCTGGGAGGGCGCATCCATTTGCCATGCAGTGCGGGGGGATCTAAAATGGCGGCCGCAATATTTTTTTTAAATCGTGGTCCAAAACCCCACCAAAACACCACAGAAACATGCGAAAATTAGCAATTTTAAATGCTTGAATTTTTACAGTAGCAGCAGTGGGTTTTTCTTGCAAAAAAGTCTCCATTGATTTTATTTTATTTTATTTTATTTTATTTTTTTACACCTGCACATTCGCAATGATGGGCTCGCCCATGGGAGTGGACCATGCAAATTTTCCACCAATCGCATGGCCGCTTGGCCAGGTTGACCACAGAGACTTCTGGGATGTGCCAATCGGGCATAAACAGCCCACTAATCGTAGCCCAAACCCAAACCCTAAGCCTAAGCCTAACCCATACGCCAGTACACTGTCCTTCTAAGTGGGTCAGAGAGGCACCCAGAGGTGCACCCCAATACTCACCCTAACCTCACCCGTCACTAGCCTAACCCTAGCTCTTACGCTAACCCATCTTAACCCTAAGCCAGATCTACTTTCATTGCACTACACGCAAGTACATTTCCCTTCTTAGTGAGACGCAGCGGGTGCAAAGAGTCTGCCAGTCCGTCACTTGTGACTCTGGCTGACTCCTGCAGCTGCCTCCAGGAGCCTGCTACCCCCCCAAACCAGTACTAACGACAACGAAAAAACGAAAAAATGAACCGACTAATTTTTGTGAATTTTCGCAAAAAACGGAAACAAGCCGAAACGGACCCGTCCCGAAAAATGACAACTCGAAAAACAAATTTTCCAAGTCGTGCCCATCTCTGTCCACGAGTAATGCCTAGTAGGGCATCTTTAGTTGTCATGATGACTTTGTTCTGTGGCACTCCACTGCACCTTTTCATCAATTGTTCCTACCAAACCCAGGTGGTGTTTGAGTTTAGGACCAAACCTTTACAGAGACTAGCAAGTGTCATGTTGGTTCTGCCAGAAATCTGCCATGGTCAAGGGATTTAAAATGCAGGTGTACATCTTGTGATACTCATTCCCAGAAGCCCCAGGGGTCACTGTCTTTCCCTGGCTGTTGTTTCTCCTTTCTTTCATCTTCTAGGTCTCAATGACTGGTCAGTCTGTAAATTGGTTTCTCTTTGCTTAATCTATTTAAAAGATTTTGAGGATGGACATCCAACCAGGTTCTTGGAAACTGTTGCTAAAAAGCATTCTTAGCTGTAAGTAACATAACATACCTGTACAAAGATTTATTTATTTATTTATTTATTTATTTATTTATTTATTTATTTATT
>JAHTLZ010000074.1:16397545-16415751 GCA_023846285.1 Phrynocephalus versicolor | reverse complement strand
ATTTATTTATTTATTTATTTATTTATTTATTTATTTATTTATTTATTTATTCCTTTCTAGACCGCCCAATTTCCCAGAAGGGACTCTGGGTGGTGCACATGAAATCCAAATAAATAATCAGCAATTAAAGACAAATAAATCAATAAACAACAATAAATTTAAGACTGGGATGTGAGTCTAATGTAACATCTGGATTTATACTATTTTCCCCCCTCCAAATTATATGACTGGAATGGAAAAAAATGGAATAAAAAGAAACAGCTCAGACTGTCTTAAATTATGACATGGGCACGACTTGGCGAAATTCTCGTTTCCGTTTCCTTTCCTCGTTTCCGTTACATAACGGAAACGGTAACGACAATTACTCCACCAGAACTCGAACTCGAACCGATAAAAGAAAAATTGGGTCTGATTTGTCATTGTCGTTCATGCCATTGCGACGGTTGTGCGATGCCAAGCGGCACAGAAAAAAAGTTAAAAGAAAAAAACCTGATTCCCGGCCAAGAAAGCAGGCGAAAATATGCCTGCCTGAGTGAGGGCACCTACCAGAGGGGTGGTTTCTGGGGGGGGGTCCCCAGCCTCCCCCCTCTCCTGTCCTGGGCTGCTCTGGTGGGGGGCATCCTCGTCGTCTCGCCAAACTCGCCAAACTCGCCAGTATGCCAGTATGCCAGTATGCTGTCCTTCTTAGTGAGTCAGAGTAGAGGCACCCAAAAGAGAGGTGCCTCTGCCAGTGCCACTGGTACGCATATGCAAACGCAATGGCTACTGTACTTTTCCCTTTGTAGCGGGCCAGAGGAGGCACCCACCCCAGAGAGGTGCCTCCAGGAGCCCGCTACCCTCCTCCCCTAAACCAGTACTAACGACAGACGAAAAAACGACAAACAAAATGACAAATTTTTGAAAAATTTCATGACAAATGGAATTGAGCCAAAACGGGCCGGCTCTGACACACGACAACTCGAAACGTCATTTTTCCTGGTCGTGCCCATCTCTAGTCTTAATTACTGCTTAATGGTTCCCCTCCTAATTACTGACTCAAACACTGACTTCTTTAAATCACTAGCAATTCACTGCTGTTTGAATGAACCTCTAATTGAAGGGCATGTGCTCTTATTCTCATGCTAAGATTCTGTTAACTCCTTCACCCTCCAGCAGGGGTGAGCAGGTGTGGCTCTCCAGATGCTTTCAAACTGCAACTCTAAGAATTGTAAGGTGTGCTGCTTATGTACTGGCCCATAGCCCTTAAAACATTCTCTAGGCAGTTTTATAATATAGTTATTCACGCCACACAATGCCCCCTACGAGCAACATGGATCTTCAATTTACTGGCCTAGAGAGGGTGGAAGATTGAGTCAACCTTGAGTTGGGACCTGATCCCATTAAGATCAAGTGCAGACCCTGAGCAGAGTTTTGACTGCAGTTGTGCAGTTTAACCACTGCACCACAAAGCTCCCTTGGAATTAACTACGCTGATTAAGGTGATAGGGAGTGATAGGGCAGAAACTACAGTTGCCCATCTCTGTCCCATAGTTGCCCATCCCTTATGGAAGACACCAGAACTTTTTATGATAATGTATTTTACACAAATATACAACAACAACAACAACAACAACAACAACAAACCAGCCACCACCACCAATTCTGCCCAACAGCCACCTACCGTACCTCACTCTGAGGCTTCCAGATATCTCATGCCATGTATAGAAAGTTGTCTGATAATCTACTGAATCTTTTTATCTGGGACTGCCTCCTCCTTAAGTGTGCCTAAATTCTTTGTATTCCCTACCTATCCAAAATATCTTTAGCCAGCTTTCTCTTTCTCAAGATCCAGCTCAACTGTTCTTCACAACTTGCTATAGTGTACTCCCCCCCCCCAAAAAAACTTATTAATCAGAGAGGCTACTTTGGCTGGGGGTTTTACCACCATACTTGTTGCCTTTAGTAGATCTGGCTTGGGGTGGGAGGAATGTTTGTGGACTGGGGAGACTCTCAAATCTATCCAACACTAACTAATATAAAATAAATAAATAATTCTGTCCTACCTCTGAATTCAAAGAGAGCCCTACCACTCTGCTGAATTTCTTCTTTCCTTCTATTTAGTCTGTTGGAAGAAGGGTTGTCAGTTTGCTGTTGATTTGTTATCAGTTGTAAGGAAAGTTTTGAAAGAAAAAAGTTAAAAAAATTCCGACCAGCCCACGCTACAGCTGGTAGGTGGGCCACATGGTCGGCAGTAAAATAAAATAAAATCAAAATCAAAATAAAATCAAAAGAAATAAAATACAATAAAAAAGGAGTGCCGACCCGGCCCTAGGGGCCGTGCGGTCAGCGCTTGAAACAACAACAACAATATGGCGCTGCCCCCAAGTCAGCACCTCAAAAAGCCCCTACCACAGGGGCCAGGATCAGCCACTGCCATAGCCACCGCCTGGTAAGGAACCAAATCAGTTTGGATCGGTTCGGGTTCATACAATTTTTTTAAAAAAATGTATGAACCTGAACCCTAACCCGAACCGAACCAAGGGTGGGCCCGAAACAGACGAACCTGAACCGTGTGTTTTCTGTTTCATGCCCACCTCTATTAATGAGAAAGCGGTGGGCTATCTGAGGAACTTATAGCTGTTCTCCTCTGTGAGTCTCTGCTTCTGCTGTGTACCTAAATAATTTTTTTTTTACCAGAAATTAAATTCTGCCACAACCTCTTGGCCTCTTCCCATGTGCCCTTGTGCTACTTGCCTTGTCTGTTCTCAATTACTTTCAGTTCAGTAATGGGGAACTCAGTTTCTGTGCAGAAGACCACTGACATACAGTTTGAGATTGAAGGCAGAACCAACCATCTTGACCCTACTTTCTTGTTTTTGTCTTGACCAGCTGTATCTGCAACAATCCTGCCTTTTTCTTTTTTGAGTTGTTACCAATTGCAGCTACAAGAACCTTGTTAAAGAAACAGTGGAAGTTGAAAACAATTGTATCCGGATCACAATAATAATTATAAAACACTCTATCTTACACTGAAAGCCAGCATGATTCAAGAGATTAGCTGTGAAGCCAAGACCTAACAACTGGAAGAAAACAGAAGGAAAGTATTTTGGGGGATTGGTTGGGGGAAAGGGCTGTGCTTTCCGTGATTTGAAAATATGCCTCCCCTTGGTGCAGTCTGGGTTTCAGCCAGTTGTTCGAGTTTGTGTTCAAATGAAGGCAGGAAAAGCAGCAGCAGCAGCATCCAAATGTCAACATGCTTGTGAAAGATTATGGAGAGCATTCCACTGTCTAATAATTGAACATTAGGCTAATTATAGCACAGAATCTCTAAGGGGATGAAAACATTATGTAGTCCTGCCCACCTGGATGTTACAAAAGAGAAGGATGTCACCTCAAATGAAACAGAAACAATACCAACACAACAACTGCTATTTAATTCCTCTTAACTAAGCAGAGGTCTGACTCATTAGCTAGACTGGGCACCACCAAGGTTTGGAATAGGAATGGGCGCGAAATGGAAAAATAATGTTTTGCTTTGATTCATTTCATCCCCACCCCATTTCATTTCGTTTCTTACAAATTTGTTAATTTTTTTTTCATATGAAACAAAATGAAATGGCTCCCCTGGGTCCTAGAGGCACCAGATTTGGAGCCTGGAAGCCATTTTAAAGGGCTTCCTCTGAGCTGTTATTGGCTGGTCCCCTTTAAAACTGGCCCAGTTGGTACCAGTGGATCCCCCTGGTTCTGACTGGGTCAGTTTTAAAGGGGTCCACCCCATGACAGCTTAGCAGGAGCCCTCTGAAAATGGTCAGGTGGGCAGTTCTGGGTGATCCCGCTGCCCTCCTGACCATTTTCAGAGGGCTCCTGCCGAGCTGTCATGGGCTGGACCCCTTTTAAAATTGCCCAGTTGGCACCAGGAGTCAGGAGCCCTCTGAAAATGACTCCCCTGTAGCAAATTCCATGCCTCTAGGACCTAGGGGAGTCATCCCTACCCACCTCCCAGCTGAGAGAAGGCTGGAAGGAGGCTGAGAGGAGGCAGGGTGCACCGGAACTGTGGCGGTGACCCACCTCCTCCTCTTCCCTCTCCTGGGCTTCAGCAGCAACAGCCACCCTGCAGGTAAGGGACCCCTTTTACAGACAGAATGAAATGGTTCATTTCAACAGAAAAATGACCATTTTGTTTTGCTTGTAACAAAATGCTTCTTGTTTCATTTCATTTTGTTATGTAACAAAACGATGAAACAGCATTTCATTTTTCATTTTGTGCCCATCCCTAGTTTGGAATCAAATGGAAATACACGGATGCTTAATGCTGATGCTTCCTTTTATAGTCGCCATCTGCATCCAACCTCTTGAAACTTCTTACGAATATTCTGATTGTGGAGAGAGAGATAATAATGAAAACTGGTTATGATGGAAAGTCATTTTGGCGTCGTGCTATCTTCTGCCCTTTGTCTGTACAAGAGGCATATGACTTTTTAGTAAATGTTGTAATCATTCATATAGTCTGGAAACTAATCCTACCCTTCTGTTAGTTTCCAGACTTGAATACTTGATCATGTTTGAATGTAGGTAAAACTATATTGTAAAGGGCATGGGTATTCCTGTTGATTATAACATTTCTCTTTCATTGATGGGATTTCCCTGGGGTACATGCTTCAGTAATCAGATTGACAAAGTCAGCTTGTATTTTGTCTTGCAGTGATCATTCACAGAAGAGAGGAAGACTAAATGCAAGATATGACGGTGAAGAAAAGCATGGGCATGACATCTTTCACCAGTTAAGGGAGCAAAGTGTATTGTTTTGTTTGACTCCATATCTCCTTAACTGCTAGGCCCTGTGGATGTTCTATAACCAAATTTAGTGAGCTCAGTGTGAGAAACAGTGACTTTTTAAACCTGGTGATCAATTTACACTATTTGTACTTTAATTATGAAAACTCCTTAAAATTGGGATTACTATGCATTGCAGTCCTGGTTGTTTGTTCATGTATATTTTCTTTGTTATCACCACCACCGGCAGAACAGCATTTGCTGAAGCTACTTCCAAGAGCCCTTTCAAAGACACACCACATGGCAATTCCTGGCATTGGGCTTACAATTTAAATGTAAGATTTCACATGCAGTAAGAAGGGATGAGCAAATAAAAAAGGGGAGAAGAAGCAAGAAGAAGCCACCAATTATTGAGAGTTGCTGGGCAAGAGAATTATGATTTGACTGCTTACTGCTCCTACAGTGCACGGCACTGTGACACAGAGAGCTGGCAGTGATAATTCTGAAAACTTTCATTCAAAAACATAATGATTTTAAGCTATGATTTGACACAACCGCAGGTTGGCAATATCCACTCACGAGAGGGTTTCTCTGGAAGTTGAGTCATCATGGCTATTGGACTTCTTTTGCTTGAGAGATAGAAATGTTTCACTGCTCATACAAACAGATTCCTCAGTCTGAATACAGGTAGTGTGAGCCCTCCTTATAGTTAGCTTTGACCTCTTGTCACCCTGGTCTGAAATAGGCTCATAAGATGAACAATGGCCTGAATAGGCTTGTTAGGTAAAAGTATCCATAGCCTTAAGGTGAACAATGGTATCCATAGCCTAAGGTGCTGAAACATATAAAGTATGGGTCATTAGTTATGGCCTTGGTGGTGAAGCCTTTTTGAATTGTCTGGGTACTGTTGAAAGCACACCCTGATAAGTAGCAGATAGACTATGCCTGAGGCCGCCACCTCTGTTGAGGGAGGGGGTTTCAATGCTCACATGAATGGCTTCCCTGACTCCTCTCTCAAACCACCTGTCTTCTCTGTCTAATATGTGTACATCCTCCTCTTTGAATGAGTGCCCATTGTTCGTCAAATGGAGGTGTACTGCTGATTCTGGTCCTGAAGCTGTTTTGATGAGCAGTGAAACGTTTCTATCTCTCAAGAAAAAGAAGTCCAGTAGCCATGACTCAACTTCCAGATTAATTCACCTGGATGACTGAGAATCTTCACAGTTTGGAGAGGGTTCAGTTTGTTAATCTCAGCTGTGAATTCTGTGTGCAGAGTGCAGAATAAACCCCCTAACAGTACTTTCTGACTCTTTTTATAGTTTTCCTCTGTTTTTTACTCACCCCACTCTTGTTTTACCTCACATGGTTTTGGGGTATGCAGTTTGCTTTTTTATTTTCTGCCATCCCCTCCCCTCCACACATATTTTCTCTTCTCCGCTAGTGGGTGTTCCTGGACAAAAGTCTACCATTGGTTGTTGTCCTCAAGTTGACCAGGAATTTGGGATGAAAGGCACACTGCCCAAGTCAGGGGTTACACATCTCGACTGATGATGGCTCTCTTCTTCTTCACGGACTGCTCTCCACCCAGGTGCTTTTGCCTGTCCTGGTGCAAGTGTCACTGAGGAGCATGATGTCCACAAAACACCTACAGCCCTCCTTTTATGAGATTGAAAAAAAGAAAGATGAAGCAATAATGTTGATGTTGCAGGTCAATACTGTTGCTGTTGCTGGTGGGCCTGGCCATTGCGATCTCATACTGATGGTGATGCTTGCCGGAAGAGTGACTGCCCTGTGTGCCTTCCGGCTTACGTTGTCCTCAAGGAGAGAAAAAGTGCCAGTGGCCCCCCAATGGCTGCTTCCCACCTGAAGGAAGGACAGACAGACAGACAGACAGACTTCACCACCCCCCAGTGCTTACAAGTAAGGTACTCTTTAGTTCCTGGATAAGGAGAAGTTTCTTGACTTACATTCATCCTTTCATCCCAGTTCAGCCCCATGGCTGGCAGGTGGCGCTAGGGAAGAAATGAAAAATAATTTTTAAAAAAACAATGCTGACAGCCCGAAGGCCAGCTGATCAGCACTGGGGGGGGGGGGGAATTAATTTTTTTTTTAAAAAGTGCCAACCAGCAACTGGTGCTGGTTGACACTAGGAAAAAATGAAAACAAACAAACAAACAAAAACAGCACTGACAGCCTGAATGCCAGCTGATCAGCGCTGGGGGGGAGGAGAAATTTAAAAATAAAATTTAAAAAGTGCCAACCAGCCCCAGGATGAACTGGTCGGGGCTGGGGGGGGGGGAGCAGAAAACCGGATCGTATGCGAGCTCCCACAGACTTCTGGCTTGCATTTTTTACTGGAGCAAAAAAATCCCAACTTCTCCAGTAGGTCATGGAAAACTCACTAGAGGGAGCACAACCAGGTGGTTGTGGGGACATTTTTGGAAACACTTTATCTTGAAATTTAATCAGCATTTTAAAGGACGTGTGATAGAGCCCTTTAACATGCATTTCATAGTTTCATATTTACAACCTTTTACAATATCGGTAACCAAGAAACCTGCAGAACTTTAAGGACTAACAGATTGATTGCTTTTCATGAGCTAAGTGCAGAAACAAAAATGATGTAGACAAAGCTTTATAACTAAGTAGCTTGTCAAATTTCTGGAAGCACAACACAGGAGGTAGTTAGGAAGTCAAAGTATTAAGCGCCTTAAATCAGCAGACATAAGGAAATTTTAAAACACAACAGTAGGAACAATAAATCCATATTGTTTGGGTCAATCGGCTCTCTTCTGCTGTTCTTTAATGTCACACCTGCTTTTCCTGATTTCTTGCCGGAGTGCTCAAAGAGCAGTTCAAGTGTGTGTCAGATTCCCAAGCTAGACAATAATTGAGCTTTATTTTAGGGATTTTATTCACAGCTTGTTTGGTTTGTAACTTAAGTCGTTCCAGGCCAGAGTTAATGGTTAGACCACAGCCACCTGAAATTTTGCTTTGGGGCTGTATCCTAGCCAGATTGCAAATGGAGGCCAACACATGAGGTTTGCTAAATGCAGTTAATAAGAAATTATGGACTAGGTTTTTGTATGACAGCGGCAAGGGCAGGAAGGTGTAATAACCAAATATAAAAATGCCAACATTCCTGAAGTGAAAAATGTGTCTATAATTTTATGGTAAAGAAATTATACTTACAATTGTTAGAAAGAACATTTGGTAAGAAAGAACTGAGAACATTTCTTAAAAATGACTATTTAATAGAGTTGATAGATGCAAGAGCAGACTGTGCCTTTCTCTTTAAGCACTCGCATAACAAACAGGAATATGTTAATGGGGCCTGTGGGGAGGTGGGGAGAGGATAATTTTTCAGCAGTTTCTTTTGTGCTGAAAAGGGCTAATTTGTTTTATTGTGTTTCAAGGGTGAGGAGAAGACCTCTGGAAGAAAGAGAATGAGAATGGATGCCTTCGTCTTTCTGCCAGAAAGCCCCACTCTCTGCAATTTTTTGAAACTGGGAAATCGTTGAGACAATTACTTCCATTAAGAAAGCAAGAGAGAATGAGAGGAAAAAGGGACAAAAGAATGCAGGCTCACCTCCGTCTGCTGGTCCAAGCCGCCCCGAGCCCCGTCGTCGTCCTGATTCCTTCTCTTAAAGGGGTGGGAGGCAAAAAAAAAAAAAAAACCAACAACAAACAGAAGCGGGGAGAGCCCGGCACTCTATGTTACATCCAGATCTGGGATTTTTCACCCTCCGAGAGCAGGTACCTGAAAAGTGCGCTGGGACGCGCTTAGGTGGGCGTGGTCGCACTTAATTTTCTGTAAACTCCGGAGCTGGTGGGGAAACAATTACTATGTTCAATGGTCCTTATTCCCAAATAAATGTGCACTAGAATTTGTGGAAAGTTGGAGGAGATGCCATTCTCAACTTACTGTGTCAACTTCACAAGTGGCTGGTTAGATGTCTTTTTCCCCTCATCTCTAGCAGAAATAAAGGCCAGACTCCTGTTGGTAATTTACACTAGCATAAGTATTGTGTAAGAAACTGCACTTTTGGGGGGATTGTAGCAGGATGGTGTCCCAAGATAGAGTTGTCCAAGCAGTAGTGCCTGTGCAAAACAATATACATGATCATGATGGTTTACATGTCTTCAGTCACATTTTGTTCTCTCCTCATTCATCTCATGTTCTTACGTTTCATTAATAGGCTTAAAGGGCATCTCCCAGGGGAGCTGGGAAAGCACAGGTGGAAGATCCATGCTTAAATTTATATATATTTTACCAGCTCAGTTTCGAATATCCCACCCTGTATGTGTATGACAATGCAACAATGTGGCGAGATGCCCTCTCAAATAACTCTTATGTGAACTAATAATAGCAGTGAATATGTATTTAGTTATTTAACTAACAAACTACCTAACTAACATATTGCCCAGTAGTGCAATGGACGCTCTCTGAGCAGTTAACAGCCTATATGTAAATAAAGATAATCCAATAAACTAAAAGCAATTAGTACACAAGTAAACATTGCAATACAATGCAATACAATGCAGCCTCACTCCTCAAAATGAATGTAAATCAGATTCAAAGCACAGGGCATCAAAAGGAGGACATGGATAAAAGATGGCTTTAAATAGTTCTGTTTTGAGGATTTGTTTTAAACATGGGGAAGGTGAGCTCCTGACGAACCTCAAATGGTGATTTATTCCAACAATGGCGTGGCACAAAGTAGAAAAAAACTTGGTTTCTAATATTATTGACTGTCTTGGTCTCTTTCGGTGTTACAGTTCCTAACAGGAAAGAGGGTGTGCTCAGAGATATTGGTAAGTCTGGGTCTGAGGCCTAAGTCCAAGCCTTTGGCCCCAAGTCTGAGTCTGAGTCTTTGGCATTAAATCCCTATTCCCAAGTCTTAGTCTTGATTAAAAACAAGCTATTTTCTCTCAGAACAAAATTGAGGTGTGGGTGGAGCCTGAGACTTTAGTGGGGCAAAAACCAAACAAATCCAAGTCACCACTGCGATTTAAGTCTAACTTGACAGCATGTCCCATGATTTGAGTCCCCATCACTGGCATTGTTGTTTTAAATTTGTGAAGTTTCTTTGGAGGACAATGGTCATGATGACACCAGTGAGGGCATAACAATGCTATTTTCAAAAACGACAACACGGAAATACTAATGCTTGTTGAGAGTAATGAGTTACCTGCAATCATTAATTCTGATCCTTGCTTTGGCTAGATGGGTTTTGCCCATTTGGTATTTTATCTTTTCAATTTTTTTTTAAAGGAATGAAAACATGGGTAAAGTGAACGGGTCACTTCTTTTTATTTGTGGGTTTTCAAAATGAGAAACAAATTGCTTTTTAAAATGATATCTTAAGCTCTGGGTAAGAATTTAGGGTAGGAAAGAAACTGAAAAATGAAAATATATAACCCAACCTACATTTAGGATTTGGAACAAATATTTCTGAAAGTGGCAGTGTTCAAATCAAGTCAACATTATCTCCAGTTTATGAAATGGAATGCCTGCTGTATATTATAAAAGCACTTCCAGACAGGATTGAGTGTTAAGCTTTACATGGTTTGTACTGATTCCCAACCTGGAGTCTGAACCCTGCTGCTTTAAACCACAACTGAGATGTGTTGCGAGAGTAACATAGGTGGTACAGTCAGAAAGAGGGATATCTCACACACTCCCTCCCTCACACAAAACATGTGCTGTTTTTTTACTTGATCTGTGTAGCACACTTTCCCCCTTGTGCTTCTAGTTCAGCACTTATGGGCAGGCCATCAGCGAGGGAAGCTACTACTCAGAACCACTACAGTCTGGATATCCCTTAATAATCCTAATAACGTAAGCATACTCTTTGAAATGCAGAACTGGAAGGTATCCCATGGATCATGGAGTCCAGCAGTCAGGAATTCAACTTCCAACTTCTGGCTCTGTGGAGAGATAGCTGAGCCACTGAGCTATCTTTGAAGGTGTCCCTTCCCACTGTGGCACTTCAGTGATATGCACGCTTCCTGTTTGTCACTTACGCTCTGCACTACCACCCCATACCCAGCTGCCTGTATCCTTGAGCTGCTGAATCTACCAGAGACAACCACCTTGAAACCTATCTTGGTACTTGGGGTTGCCTCTCTATGACACTTACTTCATGTCCATTCTCATCCCGGGAGGAAGTTAGTTGTGTGTTGATGTCGGTCACGGTCATGTGGTCTTCTTCCAGTTCTATCCCTGTTCCCGTGTATGCATGGGCGTGATGGATGATACCGGCATGACTGTTACCACACATCCTTGTTCCATGATGAAATGTGAAATTCCATGCCTTTGTTCTCCATTTTCTTTTCCGGCCCGATCTTCTGTTTTTTGATGTTTCAATTCTCCAAAACCTTGCCTTCAATGTGTTACGGAGCTAAGTTTGAGGCATTTGTCTTTTAATCTCTCAGCACTATGTTGCTGACTCCATAGGGAATGTACTGGCGAATGGCACTTCGCACTCCTGCCACTAGATGCAGAATGACACATTGCGTGATTAGCCTTACCTCACGGCCACTCGTCTCGGAATGAGAAGCGTGACGAGCAGATTCCTGAGGCCAGGGAGGGGAAACTCTCATCCTGCTTAAATCGAAGTTCAGGCGGCATGGTCGAGACAAACTCCCCTCGTCCCGCAATGCACGTGTGGTTAGATTACTTCATACCGGTCCCAAGCGGGACCGCGAACAGCGATGAGATGGACGTGGAGTATCAGCCTATATTGTGCCTACCAGCCCGTGCCACCTTAACCTGCTGCTTTTGTTTAGAGTCACATAAAACCTTGAGTGCGGGTTTATTTAATTCATTGATGATATGAGAAAAGCACGGCCTTGATGAAACTAGGGCTTAGATCTCCAGTGTAGCCTGCCAGTAGGTGGGTGTAATAACTATCCACTACTATGTAACGATTAACTAAAGCTGCCTGAAAATAACAATGCTAAAATGCTTTATGATTTTAAACAAAATTTAAAAGGATTTACGGTGGGACAGCAAATAGATAGGGAAGGGTTGTTTCAATGTAAACAAAACAAAAAGGGAGGAAAAGGGAGGATTTTGGGTGCACAAACAGGAGGAGCAATACTAACCTAGAGCTTTATATTTCTAATACTATACCCAGCAACCCAACTGCCTCAGAACCAAATTCTCATGCCAACTGCCACATCTCTCACAGCTTAGAGCTCCTCATTCTCACCAGCCAATCAGCATTTAGCACCATATAGGAGCAATTTGAGACCATATATGAGACTATCTGGTAGTGGGGCAGCTACAAAAATCTTGTAAATAAATAAATAAAATGAATTTAGCACACATCTGTTAATGCATAGAATGGCTGGATAGCTCAGTAGTTAGATTAGAGGTAGCGAGTGTGATTCCCACTGTGCCTCAACAGGGGCTAGACTTGATGGCCCCTACGGTTCCTTGCAGCTCTGCAGATGATTATTATAGCTGACCTATCTTCTGAACAAATTAAAGTTTCAAAGCAAGTTTTTTTCGAGTTGTCGTTTTTCAGGACAGGTCTGTTTCGGCTCGTTTCCATTTTTCGCGAAATTTTTCAAAAATTTGTCGTTTTGTCATGTCGTTTGTCGTTACCGCCGCGATTTAACGCGACTTGACTTCCAGTTCCCAGAGCATGGGGTTAGGGGGTAAGGGCTAGGCTTACGGTTAGGGTGGGTTAGTGGGCTGTACCTCTGGGTGCCTCTGGCCCACTAAGAACACAGTGTACTGGCATATGGGTTAGGGTTAGGGTTAGGATTAGGATTAGGATTAGGGTTGGTGAGCTTTTAATGCCCTCTCTGGCACATCCAGAAGTCTCAGCAAAACCTGGCCATGCGATTGGTGGAATGGCTCCAAAAATTTGCATGGTCCCATCCCATGGCCAGCCCATCATTGCACGTGTGCAGGTGTAAAAAAATAAAAATAAAATAATATAAAATCAATGGAGACATTTTGTTGCAAGAAAAACCCACTGCTGCTACTATAAAAATCAGGCAGTTAAAATACCTAATTTTCACATGTTTCTGTGGTGCTTTGGTGGGTTTTTGGACCACGATTTAAAAAAAAATTGCAGTCGCCATTTTGGATCCCCCCCGCACCGCATGGCAAATGGAGACGCCAAGGATGCCCCCTCCCAGCCTGGTACCAGCAGCCCAGGACAGGAGGGGGGAAAGGCTGGAGTGGGGACCCCCCCCAGAAACCACCCCTCTGGTAGGTGCCCTCAGGCAGGCATATTTTCGCCTGCTTTTTTAGCCAGGAATCGGGGTTTTTTTTTAATTTTTAAAACTTTTTTTCTGTGCCGCTTGGCATCACGCGATCGCTGCGATGCCAGGAACGACAACGACAAATCAGACCCAATTTTTCTTTTGTCAATTCGAGTTCGAGTTCTGGGGGAGTAATTGTCGTTACCATTTCCGTTGCGTAACGGAAACGAGTAACGGAAACGGAAATGAGAATTTCGTCAAGTCGTGCCCATGTCTACTCCATATTAATGATGACACACCAACATTGTAAGTTACATACTGTATGTACATACTGCAATATTACTTACTAGTTTTACTACAGGGCTACTCCCTCTCAATCCCAGAGGAAAAAACTGCCCAGGAGGCTGCTTGACAGCATTTTTTTTAAACCTTAAAGGAAGTTTTTCCTGGATGGGATCAGTGCATACAGTAACCCCCATGTATCATGGGGGTTAGGAACCTAACCCACCCAACCCACGATAATTGATAATCCACAATATGCACATGCAGGGTTGGGTCAAGACTGGGGGGGTGGCCTGGCGCTGCCCTGAATTGGCCTCGGACAGCCTTCCCAGGCCCATCGGAGGCCCCAAAAGTGCTTTCTAGCAATCCGGAGGTCACTCTTGGTTTTCTGGAAGTCACTTCCGGTTCGGCAAGAAACAATTTTGGGGCTTCTAATGGGCCTGGGAAAGCTGTTGAAGGCGTGTTTGGGGCAGTGCCAGGCCTGGGTTAAGTACAGGAGACCTGATACGGGCCTCTCCAGCTTACCCCAGGGGGCTTTTTTCCCCATATACTGCGGTCCCGCAATATACCAGGACCGCAGTATATGAGCTGCGAAAGGGTGGGGGTTTACTGTACTACAAAAGTGATTGACCCAGTATTGCTGAATTTTAACTACCAGTAATTGATTCAATGAACACAGATGCATAGAACGGCTGGATAGCTCAGTGGTTAGATTAGAGGTAGCGAGTGTGATTCCCACTGTGCCTCAACGGGGGCTGGACTTGATGGCCCCTACGGTTCCTTGCAGCTCTGCAGACGATTATTATAGCTGACCTATCTTCTGAACAAATTAAAGGTTCAAAGCAAGTTAGTGAAATGAATAGTTCCCTTTCCAGAAATAACTAAGCCCCTTACGTATGCGTGGCAATTGTTTTGAAGCCTTTTTCATGGAAATATGTGTCTTTGCTGGTGAAGTAGAGAAATGTCAAGTTAATCAGCAGTAGGAATGGATGTCATTAAGGTAATGTATAATCCATATGCTGGAGGCGGAAAGAGCTGGTTGAGGAGACAATGTATATTTCCAAAACACAGATGAACAAGTTAGACATCTCTCCCTCTATTTTTTATTAAATATATGGACATTTTATAAAGCTTTTTCAGTTATTCTATCTCCTATAATTCACAAGGGCTTCACTGGGCACTTCCCCATAATAGGGGAAGCGGTTAGTTTTACAGCATCTATCACTGTTTAAAAAAATCTTTAAATACATGTGAAGGAAAGAACATGATAGGCATTGATTAAATAATAAACACGATGAGCTTGATATTCTCTCACGGATGTGTGGCAGATTGTGTTTGAGATCCACTGAAGGATTAGTTTATGCAGCTAATCTGCTCCTTGGCTAGCAATAATTGAGGTAGTTAAATGCCCTCTTTATTGGCCCTGGGCATTTCTCTTGAGCATTCCTATTTCAATTTCCACCGGGGAGGTAAAATGTGTGTCCTTCAAAAGAATTTACTCCTTGATAAGTGCATTTGTAGTTCCAATAGTCAACGTGGCTTTTGAGGATGCTGCTTGTTGCGTTCTTGTTGAAGGTTTCTCCAGAGATGATGTGGCTGAGCCCTTGAGTCCCAGAATGGTGAAAAACCAGCTGCCTTCAAGGTCCCAGACCTTCCTGGTGGAGAGAGGACTGGCTACTACATCAGATGAGCAGCAGCCTGAACCCCATATGTGGCTGTTGGTGGCTACACTTGATTGAAAGTGTCAGTTCAGCTCAAGACTACCAGAGGAGGTGGCCAGAAGAAGGTCCCACTGGGAGCAGGAGGGCTCCTCATGGGTAAATAAGGATGACCACATCCAGGGACTGTTTGAGTCCCTAAAGAATTTGATGGTTCCCTTTTGGTGCAAAGAAGAGGGAGCTTCCAAAGTTTCACTCCACTGTCTTGGAAAAAGAAAAGAAAATCAGTCCTGGATGGAAACAAAAAGTTTTTTATTTACAGGTTCACGTCTTTGCTCTTTTACATGCATATCTGTAGTGTGGAGCTACTGTCTATCTCTGGAGAGCAAAACATTGAGAGAAGGAGAAAAGGAGGCTAGTGAAGAAAGCTACAGCAAAGAAGGGGGAGGTTCAAGGAGTCTGAGGTGTAGTTTGTTGAGGGTAAACTCCTAAGTTTGGCAGCTTATACACAGCATGTTTCCGGCCAATATCCAGTGTGAAAGGAAAAGCCTCCAAAGTTGTAGCTTTCAAGAAGGGGCATCTTCCAGGTGGAACTAAAGGATGCAGTCCTGGCATCCGAATATTTGTTATTTTATTTTATTTTATTATATTATATTTTATTTTATTTTATTTTATTTTATTTTATTTTTATACTGCCCATCTTCCAGAGGAACTCTGGGCAGTTTACAACAGGATTAAAAATCAGCAATACAGTAAGATCAGGTAGAACCAAAAACAATAAGAGGGAAAACCCTCAGCAAGAGGCATCAAAAGGGCGGGGGGGGGAGCCAGTAAATTAAAATTAAATTAAATTAAGTTAAATTAAAGGTTGCCAAATGCCTCCCTAAAAAGCATGGTTTAAGCACTTTTTTGAAGGCGGGCAGGGACTGTGCAAGGCGCAACTCACTCAGATGATGGTTCCACAGCGAGGGGCCCACCACAGCAATTTCTGCGCCTCTCTGGGTGTGGACACTCGGAGTGAGCGTGCCTGTAACATTCTATTGAGACGGGCCTCAGTTGACCTTTGGGAGATACGCTCTGACAGGTATTCAGGACCCAAGCCATGGAGGGTTTTGTAAACCAAAACCAGGACCTTGAACCTTATCCAGAGAGCCCAGGCAGCCAATATAGGCGAGCCAGAACTGGGGTAATGTGATTGTATCTACGCACACCCACCACCAGTCTGTCAGCTTCATTCTGCACCTGTTGGAGTCTCCGGACAAGGGTCAAGGGCAGCCCCACGTAGAGGGCATTGCAGTAATCAATCCTCGAGATCACGAGGGCCTGCACAACTGTTCTCAGGGAGGCCTCATTGAGGTACGGGAGGATCTGGGTAATCCTGTGGAGATGGAGAAAAGCGGTCTTGGAGACAGCCGTCACCTGAGCTTCAAGGGAGAGGGCTGAATCGAAGACCACACCCAGATTCCTAGCCCTGCCCGCAGGCCGGAGAGTAACACACACACAGAGACTGGAGAAGGGGCCATTGTACCTAAAAGAGGGCACCCCGAAGAACAGAACCTCAGTCTTCTCCGGGCAAAGTCTGAGCCTGTTAGTTCTGGTCCATTCCATGACTGCCTCCAGGCACAGATCAAGGGAGCGTACTGCCTCCACTGCAGAGGTGGAAAAGGAGAGATAGAGTTGTGTGTCATCTGCATATTGATGGCAGCAAACTCTAAATCCCCTAATGACCTCAGGCAGCGGTCTCATATAAATGTTAAACAGCCTGGGGGAGATTGCCGACCCCTGAGGCACCCCCACAAGGGAGTGTCCAGGGAGCCAACAGCTCATCCCCCAGCTGGACTCGCTGGGGCCAGTCACCAAGGAAGGATCAAAGCCAGCAGAGTGCTGAACCCCCGATTCCCACCTTGGTAAGCCGATCCAGCAGGATATCGTGGTCGACGATATCAAAGGCCGCTGACAGATCAAGGAGGACCAACAAGGTAGAGCATCCCCTGTCAGCCTCCATGAGGAGGTCATCTATTGTGTGGGACTCAGGCATAAAAGAAGATCCCCTTTGGACTACAAAGTTTCAGTCAAGCTACTGAGGACGGCATCTACATCTGGGTCCTTGTCTCTTCTCTTTTCTAACATTTATATGCCTTGTCTCCTTATATCATAGAACTGTAAAGTTGGAAGGGACCCAGAAGTAATGTAGTAAGTAGAGATGGGCACAACTCAGGAAAAAAACTTCGTTTTCGTTTTCGTTTTCGGCAAGGGTCCGTTTTGTTTCGGTTCCGTTTTCGCGAAAAATCGAAAAAAATTAGTCGTTTCGTTTTTTGTTTTTTTGTTTTCGTTATACTAGTTTTTTTGGGGGGTAGCGGGCTCCTGGAGGCACCTCTGTGGGGTGGGTGCCTCTGCCGGCCCGCTATAAAGGGAGAGAGGGCTCCTGGAGGCACCCGTGGGTGCCTCCTATCCTCACCCAGTAGGAAGGGACAGCAGCAGCAGGGTCCAAGAGACCCCTCAACATGGGGGTCTCCCATCCTCACCTGCTGCTGCTGCAAAATGGCATGCACAACCATATGGTTATGCATACCATTTGCAGGCAGTGAGACCAGTCCCCTGGTATGACCCTCCATCCAGGATGACTGGGTCGCACCTGCCATGTCCCACAAAGAAGGGAATCGTACTTGCGTGTAGTGCAATGCAAGTACATCTGGCTATGGGCTAAGGTGGCTTTAGTCCAAGGGCTAGGGTTAGGCTAATGACGGGTAAGGTTAGGGTGGGCTAGTGGGTTGCACCTCTGGGTGCCTCTCTGACCCACTAAGAAGACAGTCTGTGACGTATGGGTAAGGAGTCAAGGATTAGGGTTAGCGGGTTAGGGGGCATGGGCAAGTTTTAGGGGGCTTTTTGGCACAACCCAGAAGTCTCCATGGCCAAGTGGCCATGCGATTCGTGAGATGGCTCCAAAAATTTGCATGGTCGTCCCCTCCCACATGGCTGGCCAGGCCACTGGGCCAGCCCATCATTGCACACTGCAGGTGTAAAAAAAATAAAAAAAAATAAAATCAATGGAGGACACAGGAGGAGAGGAGAGACATTTTGTTGCAAGAAAAAACCCACTGCTACTGTGAAAAATCTGGCAGTTTATAAATTTCCGCGTGTTTCTGTTGTGCTTGTGTGTTTTTGGACCACGATTTCAAAAACAATATTGCGTTCGCCGCCCCATTTTCGATCCCCCGCCCGCACCGCATGGCATGGCGACGAGGTGACTCAAGTCCGGCTGCCCAGGACGGGGGGAGGCGGGACCCCCCC
>JAHTLZ010000074.1:16378270-16397535 GCA_023846285.1 Phrynocephalus versicolor | reverse complement strand
CGGGAATGGGTGGGGGGAGAGTTTAAAAGTTTTTTCCTGCGCCGTCCGTGCCGCTTGAGCCGGCGGCGAGACTGGTGCCGTGCGGGAATGGGTGGGGGGGAGAGTTTAAAAGTTTTTTCCTGTGCCGTCCGTGCCGTGCGGCTTGTTGCTTTGCTGCTGCTGCGAGCCTGCGGCGAGTCCCACCAGAGCAGCCCAGGACGGAGGAGGGTGGGAGGCCGGGCGGGGACCTCCAGAAACCACCCCTCTGGTAGGTGCCCTGAGGCACGGCAGGCATATTTCCGCCTGCTTTTTGGCCGGGAACCGGGTTTTTTAACTTTTAAAAACTTTTTTTCTGTGCCGCTTGGCATCGCGCGCGATCGCGCGATGCAAGTAACGAGCACGACAAATCTGACCAAATTGTTCGTTCGTCGGTTCGAGCTCGAAGTCTGGCGGAGTAATTCCCGTTTCCGTTTCCGTAGAGTAACGGAACCGAGTAACGGAAACGGAAACGGAAATACCGCTAAGTCGTGCCCATCTCTAGTAGTAAGCTCTCCTGCTGTGTTCTGACCTGCTAGTGCCTGACCCTGAGGTGTAGTGATTTTGTCTTGTGGACATCCCTATGTGTTTGTTGCTGTGAACTGGACTGTTGACTACAGTAACATCTTGGTTTTGGTTTAAGAGTGTTTTGCAAGGCAAGAAAACATTTATTCAAATTTTGCCTTGATCAACAAGCAACGTCTTGCAGTACAAGCACTGGGGGAGGTCACATGATCACAAGTGAGCCAGTGGTCTCTCTCTCTCTCCCTCCCTGGTGGATTATGGGGGATTGTCTGGAGCGTTCCTTCTCTGGCAATCCTCAATATCAGAGGTAGGGGAGAGAAATAGAGGTCTCTCTTGCACCAGCCAGGAATGTTTTCAAAGGGAGTGCAGGTTAGGGTTTTGTGTTTATATTTGTATTTTTCTTTAAGGGATTTAAAAAGGGGCTCAATGCATTTCAATGGGGAAATATTTCTCCAATGAAATGCATTGAGCCAATGCTTTTCAATGGAGATGGCCCAGGACTGGAAGGCATTTCAAAAGTGGTGTGCTTCTTCTCCCGAGCCCCTGCAGGGATGGGGAGGGGGAGAAGCAGCGTACCAATCTTTGGATTCTGCTCATTTAGTTTACCTGTTGCCTGTGTGTCAGTAATTAGATTGGTGTTTTCTTTTACCTTGGCACTGTTCCCTTTCTTTGCCTTTGGGTTTCTTTTTGTTGAACTGATCTTTTGTGTGTGTCGGATTATACCTTGAACTGGGAGACTTGGATATTGGGTTCCAGGCTGCCTGACAATAGACATTTGCAAAAATGCAATGTTGCATTTTTGCAAATGTGGGTATCTACCACTGTGTTATGCAGCAAGGGTGCTTAAGGCATTCCTTTTATGTAGCACACAAGTTGTACTTGGCCAGCTGTTCTGAATACTCCTCCACATAATAGAATATGTGTCCAAAAATACAGTTAGGCTTAAGGAATAGCTTATTAAGGAAGAACTTCAGGGATGCATTTTAGTCCCATTCCTCTTTAATTGTTATATTAACGACATAGTCTCATGTATGTCCAGCCTGGAATTTCATATGACAAAAATATTAGATAGATCAATAAGCATGCATCTCTATGCTGATGACATGATTCTAATGCCTACAACACCAGTAGGTCTGCACAGGCAACTGAGAAGGTTCAGTGAATATTGCCAGCACAACTTACTTAATAATAGCATAGCAAATCAAAAGTTGAGGTATTTGGTAACAAAAGGAAACAATACAAGTGGTTCATAGAGGCTAGAGAAATAAAACAGACTGGAACCTGTACAGTTTTTTCTTCAACAGAATCTTGGTCACAGCAGATAAAGAGGAATGAAACAAAAGCTTTATTAGCAGTTAACTCCCTGAATAAGTTATTTAAACACAAATATTTAGGCTCCTTCCAACCAGTTCTAAAAGTATTTAAGGGAAAGGTATTGTCATTTGGGTCCCTCCGGGGAGAAAGGCGACATAAAAAAGTTATTATTATTATTATTATTATTATTATTATTATTATTATTATTATTATTATTATTATTATTATTATTATTATTATTATTATTATTATTATTATTATTGCCTATGTTAAGCTTTGGTGCAGCAATATGGGGTCTCGGAATTAATAAGAAAATTGAAAAAG
The DNA here is from genome assembly GCA_023846285.1 of Phrynocephalus versicolor. NCBI lineage: Eukaryota > Metazoa > Chordata > Lepidosauria > Squamata > Agamidae > Phrynocephalus > Phrynocephalus versicolor. The sequence continues at coordinate 16,395,357 of JAHTLZ010000074.1, read as the reverse complement.
TTCAGAATAAATTCATAAGGGGAATCTTAGGGCTTGGTAGCGGTATCTGATATAAGCATTCTTAGAGTATTTAGTTATTGAATCAAACTATGCCAGATGTGTGATGACAGGTTGCCAAAGATGTGTTTAGCTGAACAAATGTCAAATTTCAAAACAAAATCCTGGTTTATAAAATTTTTCAAATGCTTTTTAACCTGGGTTTGTGTATTGAGGCTATTAGTTTAAGTAATTCTAACAGTAAAAACGCATTTAAACAAAGAATGTTTGACATTAGAACCCAATTAGATTTGGCTGCTTTGTCTTCAGTATTATTTATGAAATGGCTAACGACGCCTAAAACTATTTTTCAGGCAGGAAAATACTTTTCCTTCCCAATGGGAAAAAAAGACCATAGTATGGCATTTACCTGCCTCCGTTTTGAGTTCATGGATTCAAGGATGTTACAAGGCAGATAGCAAGGCATCACTATTCAAGATAGACTGTGTATTTGTGGGGAGGATAAAGTTGAAGACCTCACTTACTATGTACTGCATTGTCATTTGTACGCTAATATCAGAAAACTTTATTTAACCACCTACCCCAGGTGCTGGGGAGGTTGGTCTGATGGGCGCCAACTCACCTATCTACGGCAAGGGGATAATCCCCATTTAACTCAGAAAGTCACTTTTTTTCCTGTAAAAGCAGCAATCTTGAGGAAGCCAGAAGTTGGTAAGGCATCTGCTTAGTTAATATATGATATATTTTACATGTAACTGTATATTTTAGTACTTGTTAAGTGTAAAATACAACCCAATGCATATGTATTGGCCATCCCTGGTTAATACACAGTTTTTGCTACCCAATGCCTGGAAATCTGCTTCAAAATGAAAAATTCATTACAGATGGGAAACATAGTTTTCCAGGCTTCCTAAAGCAATTCCTCTCTATTTTTATCTCCAGTTTGGCTTTTGTCAGTGCAGACTGTCACCTGTTTTTCACAAGTTTCTTTCAATAATGAAATGAAACATGCTTTGTGGTGGAGGATTATAGGCGGTTACTTCACATCCTACTTCGTTCCACGATTATGTTCATTCTGTGACAGCATTGTTCGTGGTCACGTGGTTTTGTCCCTGTTCAATCCCTGAGTTCGTTTACCCATGGGCATAATTACTTGTCTCGTGACAAGTGTTACTTCACATCCTTGTTTTGTGACAACTACTGGATTTCCCTAGCTTTGTTTAGCCTTTTTAAAAATTGTCAGGCTTCTGTTTTTCAATATTTCAAACCCCCACTGTGGGCGCGTGGGCTGTCTAGGGAAGCCTGGCAGGAGGAGCCGGGTGAGCCCTCACCACTTGCCGTGGGTGAGCGGTGGTGGTGGTGTGGGCAGTGGGTGATGGGCGAAACACCCTCACCCTGAACTCAGCAGTGTGCGAGCAGGCAAGGACAGCTCAGCCCCACCTCCAGGACCTGACAGTGGCTCTCCACCTGTCCCTTCAAGAGCCACCTTTTCCTGCAGGGACAGGCGGGCAGCCGAGCCTGGCCTGGTACTGGAGTTCCAGTTGGTTTTCTCAGTTGTCAGAGTATTTCTAGAGCAAAGGGGAGGAAACAGCCATTGCCGTTACTTCACGTTCCTTGTCTCAGAACAGGAACCGGGAACAAAGCGTGACAAGAGAATTCCACAGCCCAGGGGCAGGTACGGCTCGTCACGCTCTGTTCCTGGTTCATGGGGTGTGGTCGGGACGAGATTCTGTTGTCACGCTATGAACGAGAAGTAACCTTTTTTCATACCGGTCCCAAGCGGGACAGAAAAGAGGGACGAGAGGGATGTGAAGCAATGGCCATAGTCTCTCAGAGCATCATGGAGACTTTATAAGGCCATGTAGTGACCCTTGGTCACTAAATAAAATGCAAGGTGTTATATTGTCTGAAACAAACACAAGAGAGAGAGAGAGAGTGAGAGAGGAGCATGTTTTGAAATCTCAAAGGGATTCAGTCTGGAATAACAAGGATCAGTGGGTACAGTAAGCTCATATAGATGCATGGGTCATCATAATATAGTCCGTTGAACACTTTATATTCAGTGCCGGGATTTGCTTCAAGTTGTGGAAACATTAGCTCTTACCCCAGAGGAGTTTAAAGTTTCATAATTCACTCTGTATGGAAGTGCTTTGAGCTGTGGATTCTGGAACTCCCACCCACAGGAGGCCAGGCTGTCCCCATCTTTGCTCTCCTTCTGCAAACAGACAAACTAACTTTCTCCTCAGGCAAACTTCCCTGTACTGATTGGCTGCATGAGTGTTTTTTTTTTAATGGATAGTATTGCCTTACTATTATGCCTTACCATATTATTATGGTATTGTTTTTGTTTACCATTTTTAGTGCACTGTAGTCATCCTTTTTAATATTTGTATACATCCTGTTTTTATCTTTAAATATTGTGTTTCAATGGCATAAGCCACCTTAGATCCTTTTAAATGAGAAAGGCAGGGTAAAATATTTTAAAGAAATAACTAAATGAAGCCCTTCCCCAATCCCAAACTCTGGTTTTTGAGTGTAAGCCCATAATTCTGATAAATGCTAATGTATCCCAAGGGACATAATTTCACCTGGACTCTAGAAAGCACTCAGTGATTTGACTATACAAGGGATCTGATAGAAAGTAAACTTTGATTGCCCTCCACAGGTATCATGCTCCTTATGACCCAGAGTCGCTTATGGACAAACAAACGAAGAGAATTCAGCACTAAAATTTGGAGAGGGCCATCTTTTTGCCCAGGTTGTAAACAGCTGTGATTTGTGCCATTGGTGAACAGATAACATGTAAGTGGCTTTGCTTTCTTGCTCTGAAAGTCTAAGCCTCTTTTTCGACCACCTTCCCAGCAAATATGGAGAATGTGGAGTCTGTATCCCAGGAAGACACTCAAAATGGTGGTAAGCCTGATTGTCTTAGTATGACGTGGAGTTATCTGGATGTAAACATGTTTGAAGTATAAAAGTTCAGTGTCCTTCCTGTACATTGGCCACACTGCACCCCAGATCTGTATTTAATTTGCCATTTGATCAATATTCCTACTGCCTTTTCAACATAAACGAACCTGTGGAAATCTTGAAGCTCTTACAATGGCACTGAACAAACCAAGCATCAACAAACACTTTCGAAGAAAATTCCATACACTAACAATAAGGTGGGTTGAAAAGATGGCTCTGAATTTGAAAATTTTTGTCACGTGTTCCGTTTTCATTTTGTGGCAACAAATTGCAGCTTAGTGAGTGGGGCCAGCTGTTCACATACATTATTTCTTTCAATTTATGAGAGGAGCCATTTCCAGGAGTGGTGGCAGGGGAAGTACAGAGAGAAGTAATTGTAAATAAATATGATTAAACATCATAAAATATTGGCATGGATCACAAAAGATGGAGAATTATTGTATAGGGTGACATCACCCCCCAGTAATCAGTTTAGCATTCCCATCTGGTGTCCAGGAGTTGTCATGAAAATATCTATGGATGCAAGTTTAGAGTTTAGTTTGTTCACTGGAGAGAATTAAAAAGAAGTAAATGCATTATAAAATGTTAAATAACATAACCGCTTTTGCAGAAAAATTGGATGCATCAGTCTACAAAATGTTCCAGCTGTGGCAGCCTTTGAAGGAAAAAAAATCTTGGCTTGAACATTGATTGTATGCTTCTGAAGTTGGCGATCAAGCAAGCTGAAGATCTTGACCAGATGTGTTCAGATGTCCGAATACTCTTCAAGACAACGTCTCGTATCAGCATTACAAATCCAATAGAAATTAAATTTGTTCCTGATGGCTTCGAAGGAAATAGAACATAACAAGATGAGATTCTTTCAAGTCTTCTCATGTAGCTGTTTGCCGTAAAATTAGTTTCTCCTTTTTATTATGATTGGAAATGTGTTTTTTAAAAAAACCTTGCCAACCCATGCAACTAACATGCAAAGAGGTGACATAAAGGTAGGCATCGAAAATAAAATGTCAAATTGATCTGTCCCTAGCTCGACTTTCAAAACAAGAGGCCTGTTGAATTTGACCAAAGGGCGATAAAGTTCAGTTCTTTGTTGATAAATGTTTTAATTTAATTAAGACTAAATAGGCACAAAATACCTTTGTTAAGCCATCTGTGCAGCAACTCCAAACAAGATGAAGAATACTGGATAACTACTATTAACATTGCCTAACCGCTTGTATTTTTTTCTTCTTCTGCTGGGTCAGATCCACAACTGGCCTACTGCACATGGAAGGGATAATGGCATTCAAAAGAAGGGCTGCCCTCCAGCAGACATTCTTGCTGACACAGAGAGGCTGTTGGTTTTTGTTTCCCCCTGATTTTCCAAAAGCCTGCCAAACTTACTTCCCATACTCTTCCATAGACTCCCCCAAGCACCCTAAAGAAGATTACTGGGAGGCCCAAGAGTAGCAGGTTAAAGGGAGTAAATAAGCTCATGTCCTGACCTCTGCTTCCAGCAAGAGTCTCACTAGCAAAATAAATATGGTACATTTAAAAAAAACTACTAATGAGATAGAAAAGAATAAAGGAGAAAAAAATTACAGCTGACCAGCTCCAGAAAGTGACCCTGCATTAGCCAACCACGGAAACAATAGAATGAGGCTGATACTTCATGTCCCTCTCGCTGCAGTTCGCGGCCCCGCTGGAGACTGATTCGAAGGAACGGAACCTCACATCCTTGTGGGGTCAATCCGAGTTCACCCTGACCATGCCCCCTGAACTGCGCTCCAAGCGGGGTGAGAGATTCCCGTCCTGGAACTCAGGAATCTTTTCAATCCGCTTCTCGATCCGTGTTGAAAACCGATTTCAACACGGAGGCAAGTTCACCTCGGCTCGAGGAAGGACGTGAAGTAACCACCTAACTCAGACTGAGGATGCAGCCTGCTGTGGATCCTCTTGAAGTAACTGTACCGGCCATTGTGTGTAGGTGGAGGGCAAAGCAAAAGATCTGTATTGTTGTTGCTAGTTAGGATTGGTGTTCCAGAATTTAGGCCATGGTCTTACCAGAGTTTTCTTTGTATAAATTCCCTGCGTGTTTTTTTTTCCGGGCGATCATGTGGTTTTTAATGTCTTCTGTGTCGTATTTTCATATTCTGGTTTGGTCTCTACCTGTCTACTTCGCATTTTGTCCTTCTTTTTGGCTCTAGTTTCCAAGCCTCTGTGGTGATAAAGGGGAACAACTGATTTTACTGTGTATTTTCAGGGTCCTGTCATGGTTACTGAAGCAAATAAGTAAGCATTTTCAATCGAAGTTTCTAAATCCAGCCCCTGGCGGTGGTTTAGGAAACTTCACTGAAACTGCTGTTCCAGGGGGCGTGGTTGGCCGGGACCAGAATTTACTTCTCTTCCTGGTTAGCACGCGATCTTTTACTGTGCTGTTCGCCACCTGGAAACTACGCAGAAAACGCTGGTAGGACCGCAGCCTTAGTTTTTAATTTCTTATCTAGCTCAGTTTAGTGTTATGAACAGCTAGGCATTAAGACTACCTCTGTGAATACCTGAATCTCCCAGATAATGCCTTTGATTTGACTAGGTCATAATTAGTGCTTTAAGTCTGTAGTTCTTTCCCTCCACCTCACCCCGTGATTGATTGCCTTATTCAGGCACCAGCCAGGTGAGGGTACTACTTGCTTGCTTGCTGCTACTGCTGCTGCTGTTTGTAATGTTCTTTCTTGATCTTGTGTCACTTTCAAGGCCAATACATTTTATTCTGCATAAGGTAACATGAACTGCATTCCCTTTAATGGATGCATAGTATATAACTTCTGTAATCAGGCATTAATACACAAGCACACACACACACACACACACACACACACACACACACACACACACACACACACCTCGGTGTGGGTGTTAGAGAGGGGGCTCTAATAGAAAACCAAAGGGTTCATGCATGATAATGGTTTTAGTGGTGGTTGTTAGTAGTGGTCCATCAGTCATTGGGAGGTGGCAGGTGTAGAATGGCAAATTGACATACCTGGCGATGAAAAGTGTTTGGCCCAGGCTAAATGTAAAACAGGAGTATTGCTTCTATACTCCATCCTGAAGTGGGATGCAATCCTTAAAATTCTTTGCCAGAAATGCAACCTTTTAGTGTATATATACATCACAGCGCTTAGCTAGTTTGGTTGCAGCAGGATAATTGCATAGTTTAGTTTTTTAAAAAAGTATGTAGCAGTTGGAGAGCCAGTATGAAATAGGGAGGAGTTGAGTGTTGGACGAGGACTCGGGAGATTAGGATTCTAATCCCTGCTTGGCCACGGAAACTCATTGGGCAAGATATAGCAACAAGGAACTAGTGTTTGAACTAGTGGAAACTAGGGATGGGAACGAAACGAAAAATGAAACACCGTTTTCATTACATAACAAATGAATTTGTTACATAATGAAATGTTAGGACGTGTTTCAGCATGAAACAAAATGCCATTTTCCCTCTAGAACAAAACGATTTGCTCTAGAGGAATGAATGGCAGGGGAGCTCAAGCTCTTCCTGTAAGCCCCTGTAATTTGGAAAGATTTGGGGGTCATGGGGCTGAGTTATTAAGCTCCAAAGGGGGTGCCCCTGGGGGAAAATCATTTCAAATTTAGTGAAAAGCCACTAATCTCTCGCCCACGCGAGGGAGGGGGCCTGTTATCAGCTTCTTGCTCAATTAGAAATTATTTTTCCTAGGGATACCTCCTTTGAAGTTTAATAACTCAGACCCCTGACCCCCAAAACTTTCCAAATTTCAGGGCCTTACAGGAAAGAGCTTGAGGAAGTCCCCCTGCCACGTTGGTGCCTCTAGGACCCAGGGGAGCATAGTGTTTTGTTATGTTTCATTTCTTTACAAAATAACTTTAAAAATCCATTAGTAACAAAATGAAACAAAATGAAACTACTTAAGAAACGAAATGAAACACTCTTTTTCCATTTTGTGCCCATCTCTAGAGAAAACCCTTTGAGGATCAACAAAAGTTGAAAGTGACCTGGTACCACATAGTAACTTAGAATTAATTGGGAAGTGAATGTGCTGTTCATGCTATAACTTGCCAGTTGAGCCATATGGACAATTGGTTATATGGACAAATGAAGTTGTTAGCTCATATTTATTTTATTGGGAGGGGGGAGAACCAGATTGAACTACCTTGGCAGTTCCTTAAATCATTCCTTGTAGTGTATTTTTAGAAAAATATATAGCATAGAGGAAAGAATGCGGGGCCCACAGACAGGCAAGAGACACCACTTACAGATGGAAGAGGATTAGCTTCAGACTTAATTTAATTTTAATTCATTTTGTTATTCGTTATTCATTTCATTACCTAACTTAACGAATAACAACCTGACCCATCAAAGAAAAATGAAACAAAACGAAACAGGAATTTCTGCTTTGTTCATTTCGTTTTTCATTTTCCCATAGGAAGCAATGCATTCCTATTGGAAAGGTTTCCCTTCCAATTGGTATGGGGAAACCACGGGCTTTTTCCCGCCAGAAGCCAGCACCGCTGATCAGCTGTAGCGCTGACTTTGATGGGAAAAGGATTTAAAAAGCCCGCCCTTTCCTCCACCATTTTCTGAGGGCTTCTGCCTAGCTGTCAATGGCTGGACCCCTTTAAACCTGGCCCAGGGGTTCTCCCTGGTGGTGACTGGGCCATTTTTAAAGGGGTCCAGCCAATGTCAGCTCGGCAGGATCCTTCTGAAAATGGACCCGTTGGCAATGCAGGAGCTCCACGCTGGCCATGGGGCCATTTTCAGAGAGCTCCTGCCAAGCTGTCATTGGCTGGACCCCTTTAAAAATGCCCCAGTCACCACCAGGGAGAACCCCTGGTCATGGCTGGGCCATTTTTAAACGGGCTCAGCCGATGACAGGAAGAAGGGTCTCTTTAAAGGTATCTTCCCTGCAGTGGATAATAGCGCAGAGCACCTGCTCAGCACTGCCATCTGCTGCAGGGAAAAAAATCAAAAGAGACCCGCTCCTCACCTCCTCATGCGGAGGCAGAAAGAAGTGTCTCTTTCAGGTGCTGAGAGGTGCTGGCTGGGGAGAGTGCTTTCCCCCACCCCACAGTGGCTGGGGGAAGATTATGCCCCTCTTTCCCCCAGCCAAAGTTGCACAAGCACCACACACACACACACACACATACTACACACAAAACAAATAACGAATCAACAAATCAATGAATCAACAAAATGATTTTTTTCAAAAAAATAGTTTAAAACGAAATGAACTGAACTGAACCCTAAAACGAACCAAACCAAACCAAATCACCATTTTTTTCGGTTCGTGCCCATCTCTATTAACCAGTGGAAGTTCAACCCCTTTTAGATCTCCCTGAGGACTACTTGCTCTCCCTAAGTATCAGCCTCTGCTCACCAGATGACCTAGAGCTAGATGCCACATACCAAAGTCTTGGGTAAAGCTATGTCACAACACGATCATCATCATCATCATCATCATCATCATCATCATCATCATCACCACCACCACCACCACCACCACCACCACCACCACCATCATCATCATCATCATCATCATCATCATCATCATCATCATCATCATCATCAGCAGCAGCAGCAGCAGCAGCAGCAGCAGCAGCAGCAGCAGCAGCAAAAACAGCAAAGTATCTGGACCTGCTGGATTCATTGGTGCTGTTCCTAACCTGGATCATTTAGCATTGTGCCTTGAGTTGTCTCTGTTGGCTACTGGCCTTGTCTGGTTGACCATGGTTCAGACACCTCTTGTTGCATTGATGCCCCTGGTAAAGCTCTCATGGCTCCCTGCCCAGACTAGATGCAATCTCTCTTGATGTGTTTGGTGACATCAACCAGCAGTTAAGACCAGGAAGCAGGATAATTGGATCCTAGGCGTCAAAAAGAGAGAAGGGTATTTGGCATGCCACTGGGAATGGGAATGGATGCTGACAGCACATTTGCCTTGCCCTCTGGCCTCAAAAATGCCACCCATACTCCCATCTGAACACTTTAATCAAATATTGTCTGCTTGGTTATTGGTTGTTAGATCTTACAGCCACTAACGTGCAGTTGCAGTCAAATACAATTCATGAGAAGAGGGGCTGTCATAGATTCCTGGACTACAGTCCCTCCCCCTCCCAGTTTTTTTTTAAAGAAACACATTAGTGAGATTTGGTCTGTGTTTCATTCTTTTGGTGACAGCATTTCCCTTCCTTCGCTGTTCCCAACCACCCCGTGTGAGCTGCGTGTCAGAATGTCTGAGGACAAGCAATGCGAAGAGTCAAACACAGCTTTTCCTCTCTGGAGTTTGAACTACCCGCAGGCATATATCATCTCTTGCTAATATGCCCCAGCAGTGGAGAGGATGCTACACCACTTCAAAGCAAGCTGTAGTAAATAGAGAAGGGAAATGGCTGACAGGGGTAAGCCACATTGAAATGCATTTGGGAAGTCCTCCATCTTTGATTCTGTGTATATGCATCTAATTTCAAAGCCTTGCGATAATCTGTTAGATGTGCCTTCACCTCTGCAAAGAAGAGAAAATCCCACTGTCAATCAATGCGATAATTAGACACCACAGTAATGGATTCTTCTTACTGCTTACCATCCTTGATCATATGCTGCAATTAGATGAGCAGCCCACATCGCCCTGTGTCTTTAATCATGAGGCCCATTAGGAAAAAATGAGAGGAAAAACACATTTTGTGAGGTTCAAAATGGAAGTATTTTGCCTCTTGGGGTGATGGTGGTGGTGATGGTGGAAGGAAGCCATCAACATTCACAGAAAAGTTTAGGAAACGGGTGAAGCATCAAACACACCCCAAAGAGGAATAGTATGGTAAATATGAAATCAGAGCAATTCAGATACTGAAAGTAAAAGAGGCATGGCTGGATGGACAGAGGAACTCTTTTAACTGAGTCGAGGGCCACTTGCAGCAACTTGTACTGTAATCATGGATGCCGCATACGCTTCTAGTACCACAGAAAGCATGCCTCCATGTATCAGTTTGTGGGGAACATGGAGAGAAAGGATACTTGTTCAAATGTGTCCTGCTTGCACATTTCCCTGCCTGGTCACTGTATGAACAGAACATAAAAATAGGTAGAGTTCTGCGCAACATTTGCATTGTTGTTAAGGTGGCAAAGTACTGCTGCTTCATTAACATTCCAGCAGAGAAAATATATGTTCTGCAGATGGCTACTATATAAGGGGCCCCTCTGCCTGAAGTAACTGTTGTAATGTTTCTGGTGCCCCATGTAGATGGCAGCTGCAAGAGCATTACTGCCATTGCTAAGCTTTTGACTGTGAGTTTGTCAAGAATTCCTTCCAGCAAGCCACCTTGCTGAGCATATAGAAGGCGGGCCAACAAATAGACCATCCCTGTTTGTAGGTCTGTACAGGCATGTTACGGAGTGTCCTCCTGGTACCTTCCATCTTGGATTGTGATGTTTGCCTGCTGTTGCCCACAGGGCTCAGAGAAGAAGAGGAGATAAGGGATTAGTATGTGTCCTGCTTACAGTATATAGCACTTCAAGCACTCTCTGGGAGGTTTACAATTTATTTATGCAGGCTACACATTCCCCCCCCCCGCAAGCTGGGTACTCATTTTACCGACCTCAGAAGGATGGAAGGCTGAGGCAACTATGAGCCTGCTACCTGGGGTTGAATCCCAGGTCGTGAGCACAGTTTTAGCTGCAATGCAGGCATTTAACTACTGTGCCACGAGGCTCCTTTAAGTGGTAGAGGGGAGGGAAACCTCCCCCTATTCATATAATTTGGTAGGTGGGTTGATTTCCACCCCACCCTTTCAATACTGTTTTGCTTTTCTTGGTTTTGGAGATTGGCAGTGGGTGTTTCTGCTTGTTTGTTTTGTGTGTTTGTTTGCTTACCCCCCCCGCCCAGTTTAGGGGGGGTGCTTTTGCTATTTGATTTTTTTGTAAAGGAGTATATTTTGGTGAGATTTTGGGACTGTTTTGTTTGCTTCTTCTCAAGGCAAGTGGGAGGGTGGGTGGTTATAGGCTTTATTGACCCTGCCGGTGCGCCACTGGTTGGATGCTTGGCCACAGCATAGGGCATTTCTCTTTTTCCTTGTTCTTGCTGTTCCCTAGTTGGAGACTGCTGAGGCAGTTTGACCAACAAGGGGGAAAGAAAAGATAAACAAAAGAGGGAAATGGGGGGGGGGACATATGAAGGTTTTGTGAACATTTTCCACAATATGAATAATGTATGTTCAAGATCTTGTCTTTTGGTAATTGACAGAGGAACACAATAATGAAAAAATAGGTCACTTTTGTGCCCCCCCCCGGCTTTTGTTTAACACAAAACCCCATATTTAGTTATGTGATTGAAATTTTCAGTAGAGGCTTGGTTCAAATGTTCTTTAGTGTAGGACAACTGTGCCAGTATCCTCTGGCATAGATAGTGGAAAACGTCACAATTTGCTATGAGTGGTGATATGAAGAAAGTGGTGGAGGGAATGAGTACCACATTTAGTACAATAAGAGTCCATGGCACTAGTGCAGTGATCCCCAAACTTGGGCCCCAGATGACTACAACTCCCAGAAACCCTGACCACGACAGCTACTGGTGAAGGTTTCTGGGAGTTTTAGCCCAATACCATTTGACGACATAAGGTTGAGAACCACTGCAATGCAAGGGATGTGTCGGTCCTAAATAATTTATAATCTAAATCTGACCCAGGAGAGGGGATCAGCATTGGGAAGAAACAGGAAGCAAACGTAAATGTGGCAAGAATATTTCTTCTAAACTATAAGGTGTCACAAGCTTCTGAGGAGAGGGTAATCATTCAGTAGTAACAGCAACAACATCCTTGTCATTTTCATTAGAAGCTGAATTTCTTCCAAGAAAACAGATTTAAATCATTTTGCACTAATGGGTATTATTTTGATGAGGGCAAATTGAAGTCATGCTTCCTTTTTCATAATGACCTGTTAAAAACAAGAATTAAATAGGTTTCGTGTCTGACATCGAAGCCTAAAAATATCTTTTAAAAAAATGCTACTAGGGTACTTTCAGGACTAATTTATTTTGATTGAAAACAGTTATAAAAGGAGTAATCATAAGGAGATTCCCCTCCATTTGAGGGAAATAAGGACCTAGTTCTCAAGCAGCAAACATCTGCCTAGCTCTGCCACTTAAACAAATTCTTAAATGCTCCCTTTTCTCACATACATACATACATACATACATATAAATATCGTCTTTTAATTGTTGTAAGTTGCCATGGGTTCTTTTAAGGAGATAGGTGGTGCAAACATTCTTTTAAAAATAAATAAATAATAAATCTCCACAGAAAACCGGTGCTATCTGTTGGAACACCAACATTTGTCTCACATCTGCCAAAAACTTCCTCCGCACTGAATGCTAGATCTGAGCCAAGTGTTGGTTTTCTAACAGATAGCACCCATTTTCTGTGGAGATTTATTATTTATTTATTTTTAAAAGAATGTTTGCACCACCTATCTCCTTAAAAGAACCCATTTTTTCTGGCTTTTGAGGGATGAGGCAGGGTGTAGTTCCTGGTCTTGGTGAATCAACAGATGTGCAGCTTGCTGCTTATAAATAATAAGTTGTTACCAAAATCCTGGCTTACAGTGGCACCCATGCCAGGGCATCGTGTGGTATAAAACTTGATATCATTTTGTTTAGAGCTGCCTTTCCAGCAAGATGTCTCCTACTTCATGCAAATATTTCAGTTGATGAAGTACAATGTTATCTCTGAGCAAACATAAGGACCACCCTTACTTTTCTCTGTCTAGCCATTTTGCTGAGTTGTTCTCCTGTGGCAACACAGGAACAAAACGCAAAACAAAACACCAAGTGACCATAAATTCAGCACCCAAGTAGTCTCACCATACGTTGTTAGACCCAGTCCTTGATTACAGGCTTTGCTCATGAGTTACTCTCTAGTAGGAAAATGTATGATGATTAAAATCAGTTACATTGCGGTCTGTATTTGGCATCTTTTTCTGCTTTTTAAACCCCTGCTTCCTAACAATAGCCTAGGATAACATCCCACATAGATGATAAGTGTCTCGGGTTGCCAAAGGAGAAAGAACTGGGAAAAAAATTTCTCAAAAAGCAAACAAACTTCCAAACAGAAAACAAATTAATTGGTGCACATTTATCTGATTTTGGAGGTATAGTAATGGAATTCTCATTTGTTTTAATTTTAGCACAATATTCAAAGCCCATTCTCTCTTCACAGAGGCACAAAATCTGGTTCTGTGCTCCTGTAAGGATTCTTCAGTATTCATTTACTTTGAGTTTCAGCTCATGTCTTTCCAACCAGTGCATCATTACGAAGCCCACCACGATCTTGAGCAAATGGTGTAATAATACCATCACTGTACTGTATATACATATGTTCTGTTCATCCTCTGGAAAACTCAGAGTGGAAAGGATTTTCTGAGAACTAATTTTAGCTGTGTTGGTTTTTCCACAGGAGAGTATGGCGTGGCTTGCAGGACCTTAGCAAGAATATGACTGAAGATACATGGTTTGGTAGAGTGGACTTAGATATAAAAACCCCATTCAGATTTCCTTTTCAACAGGAAAGATTTGAAATTTCTGGCATCTTGGACTTCTTGGTTCATTGTTGGTATCTCAGGAGTAGAGATGGGCACGACTAGGGAAAATGATGTTTTCGAGTTGTCGTGTGTCGGAGGCGGCCCGTGTCGGCCCGTTTCCGTTTTTCGTGAAACTTTTGTTGTTTCGTTTTTCGGTTTTTCGGTTGTTGTTAGTACTGGTTTGGGGGGGTAGCGGGCTCCTGGAGGCACCTCTGTGGGGTGGGTGCCTCCTCTGGCCTGCTAGGAAGGGAAAGCGGGCTCCTGGAGGCACCCGTGGGTGCCTCGTATCCTCACCCGCTAGGAAGGGAAAGCAGGCTCCTGGAGACCCCTCAACATGGGGGTCTCCTCTCCTCACCTGCTGCTGCAAAAGGGCATGCATAGCCATATGGATATGCATACCAGTTGCAGACTATGAGACCAGTGGACTGGCAGAACCCAGAGCCATAGGGTGATGCCTAAGGCTCTCGCACCCGCTGTGTCTCACAAAGAAGGGAATCGTACTTGCGTGTAGTGCAATGCAAGTAGATCTGGCTTAGGGTTACGACGGGTTAGTGCAAGGGCTAGGGTTAGGCTAGTTACGGGTGAGGTTAGGGTGGGGTAGTGGGGTGCACCTCTGGGTGCCTCTCTGACCCACTAAGAGGACAGTGTACTGTGGCATATGGGTAAGGAATCAAGGATTAGGGTTAGGGTTAGGGGGCTAGGGCAGGGTTTAGTGGGCTTTTTGGCACATCCCAGAAGTCTCAGTGGCCAAGTGGCCATGCGATTGGTGGGATGGCTCCAAAAATTTGCATGGTCCACTCCCACATGGCCACTTGGCCAGCCCATCATTGCGCAGGTGTAAAAAATAAAAAATAAAATAAAATCAATGGAGAGAGGACAGGGGAGGAGACATTTTGTTGCAAGAAAAACCCACTGCTACTGGCAGTTTTAGCAATAGCATTAGCAATTTTCTCATGTTTCTGTGGTGCTTGTGTGTTTCTGGACCACGATTTCAAAAAAAATTATTCCGGTCGCCGCCCCATTTTGGATCCCCCGCCCGCACCACATGGCATGGCAACTCGAGTCCGGCTGCCCAGGACAGGAGAGGGGGGGGGAGGCCGGGACCCCCCCCCAGAAACCACCCCTCTGGTAGGTGCCCTGAGCCCTTACTCAGGCAGGCATATTTTCGCCTGCTTTTTGGCCCGGGAATGGGGGGGGGATTTTAAAACTTTTTTTCTGTGCCATGCCGCTTCCGCTTGAATTGCGGCGGCCGGTGGCGAGACTCGTCCGGCTTGTTGCTGTGAGCCTGCGGCGTCCCACCACCACCAGAGCAGCCCAGGACAGGACAGGAGGAGAGGGGGGGAGGCCGGGGACCCCCCTCCAGAAACCACCCCTCTGGTAGGTGCCCTGAGCCCTCACTCAGGCAGGCATATTTTCGCCTGCTTTTTGGTCAGGAATCTGGTTTTTTTTAAACTTTTAAAAACTTTTTTTCTGTGCCACTTGGCATTGCAGGATCGAGTTCTGGCGGAGTAATTCCCGTTACCGTTTCCGTTCCGTAACGGAAACGATTAACGGAAATGGAAACGGGAATTCTGCTAAGTCATGCCCATCTCTACTCAGGAGGTCGCCATGACCATGTTTATCTCTTTCCACCAGTACAGTACTATATCTATTTTTTTCAGGTATTAATTTTAAGATGAAAACATGTTTGGTGCTGGTTCAGTACTACAACGCAATGTTGATTGGGCTCCTGGTTTAATCCTCCCCTCCCCTCAGCAGCTTTTAACTACCCAGGAAGTCATGAAGTCCTCATCTTATTCTTCTATTTTCTCACTAGAACCCCTCAGACAATATAGTTTTAATCCACAGTTACTTGGGCAACTCAAGTTTCTACACAGCCTCAAGATGCCCTCCCTACAAACTGCACTGTTTCTGCCAAATCACAGTACTGTATTACAAGGGAACTTCACGGATTTGTGTGACATCCTTGCACAGGGACTGTGCTAATATTCTCTGTATTGTTACACTTTTAGTATCTGAAGTTACTGTGGAAGCAAGCACAATAGCAGCTGCCACCAATGAGTCAGTCACCTTTGTCGGGGGAGTGGGGAGCCACAATTATTTATACCCTGCTTTTTACAGTTCAAATTATTTCAATGCAAGCTCAAAGAAACAGTCATATAAAGTAAATCAACATATAGAAAATTGTCAGAATCCTCCCCTTAGGGCAGCTGGTAGCAGATAGTCACTACCCTGTCAGACTTTGCTACATGATAATGACACCACTGAGGCTAAATGAAGTTTAACTAATAAGCGAACAGCACAGAACTTTCATTTGCTCTTGATGATGTCCCTGTATTATTATACTCATTGGTGTGAAAGATGCACCATGCTGTACTCATCGCTTTAGGTGGAGGAGAAGCCAAGAGTAGGAAGATCATTTCTTGTCAGAGAGAGAGAAAGAAAAAGAGAGAGAGAAAGAGAGAAAGAGAGAAAGAGAGAAAGAGAGAGAGAGCAGGGAAGACCACTTTTGTTACAGTGGACCATCTCACCACCACCTTAGTCTGGTTCCATTTATCCTTTCGATTAACATGTAGAGATGGGCACGAAACATAAAAATGTCATTTTGTTTCATTTCATTTCATTTTTTTTTGTTTCTTTTCGTTCTGTGATTTTTTTTTTAAAAAAATCATTTTCTTTTTTTTTGTTTTTTGTTTTTTACTCTTCGCGGCAAGCGGTGGCGGCAGAACAGCTCCACAACCGCTACTTGCCACGAAGACTTTAAAACCCACTGCTTCTCTCCCGATTGGGAAGCGCTTGCCTCGGTGGCTCAAAGACATTTTAAACAACCCACACTCCCCCCTCCCCAAGGCACCCAATTGGGGGAGAAGGCACAGTTTGTTTAAAGCGGTTTCCCGTAGGAATGCATTGCTTTTCAATGCTTTCCTATGGGAAGCCTTGCCATTCACGAAAAACAAAATGGAATGAATGGAAAATTTCCATTTCATTTCATTCCATTTTTCTTTAAAAATCAGTTTGTTTTTCATTTCGTTCTGAAGCAAACAAAAACAAAACAAAAATTTGTTTCATGCCCATCTCTATTGACATTCCATCAAGTAGATTCCAACCTACAGCATTCAGGTTCAGAATACACAGAAGAGGCTTGCCGTTCCCTTCTTCTTCTGGCCTGCTAGGACTGTGCATCTTGCCCATGACCACACAGGCTGGTTCTACTTCACAGATGGCACAGGGGAGACTCATTAAAGACAGTGAAATAATACTCATTTAAATCTGTTCACATAAGGATTTAGAAGTATTCAGGAGCTCATTTTTGCAATTTCCCCCTTTTCATTTAGATAATTTAAGGTAGTTTTTAAAAACAACTTTTCATTTCTATTTTAATTTATGTTTTTCCATTGCAATAGAGTTACTGCAAGTTTTGTTAGCTGCCACACTCGCTCAGTGATGCTTTGTTATATCCAAACAGTAGATGACTCTTTAGTAGACACGATTAACTCTCTCTCTCTCTCTCTCTCTCTCTCTCTCTCTCTCTCTCTCTCTC
>JAHTLZ010000074.1:16362293-16373147 GCA_023846285.1 Phrynocephalus versicolor | reverse complement strand
TGTGTGTGTGTGTGTGTGTGTGTGTGTGTGTGTGAAGAGTAGATTCCATTCACACACACAACTCTTCACACAACACAACCCTTTAATATGTGGACAGGCCAGACATGTGCCTTTCACACACGTGTCTTCTCTGTCAGGTCTAGTAGCTTAGCCTCTAGAAATAAACCCGCCTTTGCCCATGAGGCTCACCATCCCTGTTCAGTGCTGCGCGGAGGCAGCAACTGGAGTGAAAGAAACGTTAAGGGGCAGCTGAGGGGGGAGGGATCGCCTCGCTTGCCCTCGGGTTCACCAGCCACTGCTGCCGCTGTCAGTGGGTATTTAATTAATAACTATTTTCAAGGGCCACCTTTGGCCTCAGAGCTATTTGTCTCCACCTGCACCAGGTTCTGCTCTGTGCTTTTCCAACCCATTCTGGAGCAGCCAGCCAGATAACAGCAGGAGTGACACAGAAGCAGCTGTGTTTGTTTGATCTTCTCAGTGCCAGGTCTTTGGTCTGGAAGAGCCTCCCTCAGCTACTCACAGAGGCAGGACCAAGGCAACCCACAGAAGAGCTCCAATGTTGCAAATAACAAGGATAAATAAAGGCAAGCCAGGAATTAACAGCACAAGGCAACTCTGGTAACGAAAATGTAAACACAAACAGACCCTGCCCGTTGCTACGCAGCCTTTGGAATTTCCAAAATGTTGTAGGTGTGCTGACTTGAGTGTTGTTTTCCTAGCCCTTGACAGGAGAATGTATTGGCAGTTTCCCCCTCCCAGGAGGGTGTCTGTCTGCTGTCTTGGCTTGCAAGATTATGAAAAAGGCAGTCGAACTGGAAACTGATATGAATGAAGGGTTTTGAAACAGCAGGGATGCAACATCAGCCTTCTCTCTGCAGAAGGACATTCTGGTATTTTAACAGCTCAGAACTGCTGGAAATTGAGGCTGTTGGTGGCTGATTGGAACAAGAATGGAGTCTTTGGCAACAACAGCAGAAGTGCTGGAAATGCATGCATACGTTGACTCCCATTGTGGCAGACTGGCTGTGAATCTGCTGCATCAGGTAGAACAATAGCATGTAATAATATCAATAGGTTTCGAGAGACTTCATAACGTATAAGCAGATGCAATATCTCCATGTAGACCTAAGGGCCTAAATAGGTTAAGGTTGCTTAATGGGGCATAGTGGCTCAGTGGACTAAGGCTCTGAAAACTGTTGAAAACTGTTGACTGCAAAGTCGGCAGCTCGACGGTTCAAATCCCGGTTGCCACACAGCGGAACAAGCTCCCTCTGATAACCCCAGCTCCTGCCAACCTAGCAGTTCAAAAGCATGTAAATGCAAGGAGAAAAATGGGTATCACTGTAAAAAGTGGGAAGGTAAAACAGTGTTTCCTTGCAGCCATGCAGGCCACATGGCCATGGACTTGTTCAACACTGGCTCTTTGGCTTGAATATGGAGATTAGCACTGCCCCTAGAGTCGGACACAATGAGCACACATGTGCAGGGGGAATCTTTACCTTTTTATGCCATTTGGTGCTATCTTGTCATCCACATAGCATCCACACCTCAACTATACCTATTTGGACTACCTCCCATAAGGGGGAAAAAATCTCTCTCTGTCTCGTCCACTCTCCTGGAAGGAAGCTTTCAATTTTTGACATGAGAGGTATAGTGTAGTGCATCAATGCAGTCCTAACAGGCTTTAGAAGACAAACAACTCGCTTTTGCTTCCTTTCTCTTCCATAATGGAGGAGAGGAAGTGTTTCTTTCTCAACTTTGTGTAGTGGCTAAGCTGTCTTCTTAAGTCACTTGACAATATTGAGAATTGAAAGTGGAAAGGGTACTTAAAGAAGCAAGCTGCATTTGGGTTCAGTCTCGGTGATTACACATGCTGGAAACAAACCAAAGCAGATCGATCCTATTAGCACCTAAAACACAGTGGTCCCCGATAGGAACCCAGAAAGGTGAAGATAGGAACATTCTAGGGACAAGCCAGTTTTGTACAGGCACTTAATGTCGTATGGTCACTTGCAAAAGGAGCAAACCATCCCCGTCACCACAACAGACAAAAGGGGGGGGGGGGCAAATCCCAATTTAGTCACCCTCTTATAATAATAATTGCATGTCATCAAATAGATTCCAACACGTCAGTGACCTTGTCAGAGTTTCCTAGGGGTAGACAACATTCAGGTGTGGTTTGCTATTTCATTTTTTTTTTAGCGGGGGGGGGGGGGAATGCCCTGGGGCTGTGCAGCTTGCACAAGGCTACACCAGTCAGCTTTTCTATTAGGAAAAACACTGGATAATCAAACTCCCAACTTTTGGCTTCAATGCACTGAGCTGTCCAGGCAGTCAATTCTAAAACAGGCAGTACACGTCAATCAAGTGAGGAAAACTGAAAATCGGAAATGAGAAAAGCTTTCTTAAGCCTGAAAGGGCATGGGAATGGAGGTGCCCATGAAAGCACCACTTATAAACAAAGTGTTCATTAAAAGGTCTGCATCAGAACTTATCAGCATATTTTGTTGAATACACTTAATGTGATTCTGCTATCAGCAGCCAGTCATGGAAGTATTGTAAGCATGCTTAGCTAAACAGGGCTATATGTAAAAGACAGGTGTTGCTTCTAGTTGAGTGGAGATGTCAGGGGATGGAGCTTACCTGCACCCCCATGTCACCACAACGTTTTGAGTCTGGCCCAGTTTCAGGCTTAATCCCTGAAAAGGACTGAAGACAGAGCTAAATGCTGAGGGAAATTAGAATTATAGGTTTTAAAAATATTTATTTATTTATTTATTTATTTATTTATTATTAAATTTATACCCTGCCCATCTTCCCTAAGGGAACTCTGGGCGGCTTACAGCTAATAGACACAAATATACAATAGCAGCAGAATTAAACAATAGAATAAAATAAAATAGAATACAAGCATAAAATCACAAGCACCCTCCGTTAGTTTTATCGCTCGTAGAAATCGAACTATGGTGAACGAGCAGCAGATGGCAGGGACAAAAAAAAAAAAAGACAACCTTAAACTAAACTTAAACTAGGTCACCAAAGGCCTCGCGGAATAGGAAGGTTTTAACCGCTCTGCGGAAGGCCAGCAGGGACTCTGCAGAGCGCACTTCGCTGGGGAGGCTGTTCCATAAAGATGGAGCAGCCACCGAGAAGGCTCGATTTCTGGTGGAAGAGCGTTTGGCCTCTCGGGGTGTAGCAACCCGAAGCGAGTGCACTCGCGACTGCCGAGGAAAGAAAAGCAGCATGGATGGGAAATAGCTCATTTCATGAAGTAAATATTGATTTAAATTTAAAGTGTTTGTGGATTTTAATATTGTGTTTCAGTTACATTAAATATCTTTACCAAAAAAAATATGAACAAACAACAACCGTGAGGTAAATTCTGAACTGAATTTCAACAGAGAATATTACTATCTCCTGAAATGAAACCCAGGGGCCACTGTCAAACAAATTGATCCCCATCGACCACCACCGTTTTTGAAGGATAGTGAAAAGTTAGAGCATATCCAGAGGAAGGCACCCAAGCTAACAAAGAGATTGGAAGCCCAGGCGTAAGAAGAGCAGTGGAGGGAGCTGGGCATTTCGGCTGGAAAGAAAATATAACCCCTAGAACACGATTGTATTTTCATCCTGAGGAGAGCAAACAGCAGCCGGGGGTGGGTGGGGAGATTTAGTCAAGGCAAGGGGGCATAATAGGCTTAAACGTTCCCTACCCCTACCCCAAGATCACTGTTCCGATGCAATTCAAAGCCTGCCATGGCTGCTTTTAAGAAAAACAACAACACACAAGTGAATTAATCATCTGCATGAAGCCTATTGTCACTAGGCAGGCGAACCAGGTCAGATGCCAGAAACACAATTTCCTTTAAGAAGTCCAAAAGCACCAGCAAAACTGGCAGCCTATGATTATGACATATTCTTAGTTCTTAAACCACAGACTTGCTTGCAGGTGGAATCTGGCCTCTAGATCCTCTAGCTGGCCTCTCTGGCTCAAGATTCTCTGGCATCCCTCTAAGAAACAGGGGACAAAAGTGGCTGAGCAGATGGTATAGTTTTCTGGCCATCTTTGTGCTTGCTGGGTTCAAAAAATGTTAATCCAAGTCAAGATAATTTTCCTGGTATTGGCTGCCCATTCAAATCCTATCATAGTGCAATGAAATTAAAATCATATGGCCACTCTGTAGTTACATTGAAACTCCTATTTGGGAGAACTACCATATTTGCTTCTCACCGCTGAGAAATAGGATCAATTATTTCTACCCTCGGCTTCCTGTTTTTTTGTTTTGTTTTCTAAGCAGCTACCTTCCAGTCCCTTCCCAATGGTTCCTGGGAAGCTATAGCTTTTGAAGAACTTCATCAAAATGTTGTAGTACAGTAGGACCCCCGTATCCACTGATTCATTATCCACTGATTCAGTTATCCGTGGTTGGCAAAGGAAAAATAAATAAATAAATAAATCAGAAGTTGCAAAGCAAGCTACTGTGACAAACAGCAGCTGTAAAGCAAGCTACTGTCACAAAACAGCATTTTGGGGGATTTATTATTATTATTAGTTCTTTACTATCTACGTTTTCATTATCCATGGGAAGGCCTGGAACCAATCCCCAGTGGATACTGGTGTCCTACTGTATCCTAAAAAACTAAATGCTATTTTTAATGTGAGCTTTCATGGACAAGTCGGCTTCTTCAGACCTAGAATATTCATAGGCATTTGAAAGAAATGCTTATGAAACCCTAGGTTCTTGGAAATGATCCAGTAGTCATGGAACTAAATCTAGCCAACATCTGTGGGGAGTGTAGAATGGAAAGAAAAAGGAAGAGGAGGAATATTTACCCACAGTTTGCAGGAGGTGTTAAGTGTGAATGTGAAAGACAAAAAGATGTGTGCAAATGTGGACAGTCATTGAACTTTACTCCCCTTTAACTGCACACATTCTCTTGTAGCTTTAATGTAATGTTGTCTATTAATGCTGTAAGATGTCCCTCAATTCGCTGTTCTCAATAATTGAACATGTCATAATTGTACTGGACTGTATATTATCCCTCATTCTGTAAGGCACCTTGGGTCATTTTTCCAAGGAGAAAGGTGGGGCAAAAATACTCTTAAATAAATAAATAAATAAATAAATAAATAAATAAATAAATAAATGTATTGGGCAAAATCCTATATGTTTCTCTGCACACATTAGCACAATCATGGAAATCAGAGTGGGTTACTGAGGCTAATTAACAAGCTACTGACCACATGCTGGGTTGTGTGATAAAGCACATGATTGGTGCTCTGTTAATTAGCCTCAAATTAGCCTCTTCATTTGATTGCACTCACACATGAAGGAGGGAAAAACATTAGATTTGGCCATTGTGTGTCCAGATGAGGCGGTTTATGTGGGACTCTCTTGGAGAATATACTTGACACAACTGCAAGTTATAGTTAGTCTTTTTCTAACTATATGTATATTTTAGACAATGCTGTATGTTTTTGCTACCTTTGCATCTCCTGCAACCACTACCTCAGGCATGTTCAAAGTCAGGCCCGGGGGCCAAATGCGGCCCGTTTTCAAATTTTAAGAGGCCCGCAGCCTCTTCTGCCTACTGGCTCAGCTTGTCACACATCCCCGCCAGCTGGCCCCTCCCCATACTGGATGAAGACATCAGCTTGCAGTTTTATGATTTGCCTGTCCTCCCTGCCTCTGTCCATCCCCCAAGCACCTGCCCAGCCTACCCACCCCTGGCTCCATTGCTGCAGAGTCCTCCCCGCTTCCTTGCATGTTACAGAGACTTGTCCAAAGTCCGGCTCGGAGGCCAAATGTGGTTGAATGGTTGGCCCCTGCATATTTGCACCTCACCAACTCTGGCCCGCCTTGCAAAAAGTTTGGACACCCCTACACTAACTGTTCCATGTTACTACTTTGCTTACTGGGCCATGTTTCATTTTATAATGAAACATTTATAATGAAACATTTAAAATGAAACATGGCCCATTTTATAATAGATTATAACATGCTACTTAAATTAGAATGACAAAGGAAAAATCATGCAGGATCAGGCCAAAGATCTATCTAGGCAAAGTCGATGTTTCAAGGATGCCACCAAATAATCATCATAAGTGCTAGAAGCTGGCACCAGTCCCGGTGGGTTCCCTATATGTGGTTATTTGGAATCATACTGCTTCTGAACAGAGCTCGGAAGAAACATATGCAATGAACTAAATGACTTTTATCTGTCTATTTTTAGTAAAAAGAGTAATATTACTTTTTAATGGACAGAATTCTCTTCAGATTTTACTCCACAGCAAGTGAAATTGGATAAACCATGGCAACTAATTGCTACTAATTAATAAGACTGTGGCTGTATGCCAACTACATGACTAGATTGCTATCAGGCATGCCACAGGCACCTTGTTAATTATCTGCACTTTTGTTAGTGTGACGTGAAATTTCGTTTACTTCAAAGTGAAATTCTGGCCAATATTTTAACATAAACACAGGAATACTATATATGGTACTGGGAAAGGACATATTTAGATGAATATGTGTCTTGGGGAGGTTAATGTTATGAGATTTATGACTGAAAGTAACGTGAGAGTAATGTGTTAATATAATTGCTGTTTAGTCATCACTTGTCGTCCACAAGTAGCATTACTAGTGAATACCTTATCACTTGTAGGGCCTCCCCATTAACACACGTGATATATCACTTTTGGAGGGTATCAGTTCCAGGTTCTGCTCTTAAACCTGATACTTTCTTTTATCTGCCACACCAATGTCCGCCTTCTTCCATGCATTTACCTGACCTGTTCATGAGTCCCCAGGTAATTTCTCTGATCCTTGGGGGTTGCTATGTTCTCAGAACTTTAGTTGCTGCACAGAATGTTCTCCTGTACCCTGCATCTTCTGGATTGCCCTCCCCTTTCTAAACCTGAGCCTTGGAATAAATGGACATTCTTCTATTTGCTTGGGAAAATTTCTTGGTTGTTTGGTTGCCTGGCGTGATTGGTGTTTTCCTGCATAGTAGTGGGATGCTCAGTCTTTGAGGCACACCCTTTAGATGAGGTCAGCTCTGCCCACAAACTATAATAAGCATTCAGGTTTATCTCTAGTTACCAAGTGTGAATATGTATTCTTGTGGCAAATTAAACATGTGCATGGAAGGACTGTACCGTAAAACTAAGAACACCCATTAGGCACATCAAAGTGTACAGAACATAATGTTTTATGTTTAATTCCTTTTTTTTTTAGCCTATTCTTGAAATCACATGTGATGATGAAATCGTTGTGAAACGTTCCCCCGAAAAGACTCTTCCAAGATGAAACCAGGGCACCAAAAGGCAACCTACGTAACAACATGAAATCCAATTGTACCGACAGATCCTGTTTATTTCTCATGCAGTTTGGAATTAACATTCAACTTCTGTCTACGGTGGATAGTGTTCTCCCTACCGCTGACTTAACACTACTAATAGACACTTAAATTAAAAGATAATTTGGCCCATCCATATTTTGCAGCAGTAATGTTTGTAGGAGACCGGAGCCTTTGTCAACCCCCGCCCAAAAAAACTGGGATCTGGATCCACTTGAAGTCCACATTCCTAATTCTTAATGGGCTCTTTGATGAACCGATGAAGAGGTTAGTGCCACAAGGCACCGGGCTTCTCAAGGATTCCAGTGCAATCTCAATGCTGACACAACACGCTGCTTTTTGTTCGTTTTGGAAAAGCAGAGTTCTTGCGTGGACTGATCAAAATTCTCTCCACAAGGTAAACGGCCAAGGCTTGCGAGCGAGCTTAGTGTGAACTTCCGGAAGCAGCTGCAGTGGCTATCAAAACCCCAACTGTAGTCAACCCCCATACCCTTCGCCCTCTGAACAAGAGCACTTCTGTTCGATGGATGTGCTGACCTTTTGCTGCTCTTTCCATGGCAGGCAGGTGTGGGCCCAATACCTGTTTGTTAAAGAGTCATATGTAAAAAAGGCTCAGGGAAAGCAAAAATCTGAGTCACTGTCTGCTCTACTCCCAACTAAAATAATTTAATTTTCCAACCCGTTCAGTTTTCCTTCATTTAATGCTGAAGAAGAAACAACAAAGACTCCGACCGTGAACCCCTGACCTTTTGGATGTATACCCTACCTCCCCTGATGATTCATCTGTTTACCTTTAAACAATTAAATGTGACTCAGATTAAATAACCTTTAAAACCAAAGGAACATGTGCTAAAAACAGACCTCATCCCTGCCGGCCTGCAAAGCCAAGAACTCAGTGTTGATCACTCTCTAGGGAAAAGCTCGCAAGGGACTTGACTTGAGGCATGGTGATTCCCCCGCTCTCCCCCAGCAAGACAAAATATCTATTTGTTTACCAAATGAGTCCAGAAGGTGGAGCTGTTCCAGAAGGATCCATTTGTCTGCCCACATGCCACAATGTTGCAGCACAGGTGCATTTGCAATTCCCAGTCTGGATTATTGTAGTGTCTATACAGGGTCAACCAAACAGACCCTTCAAATGTGTCTTGGTTTGCTGGTAGCCATACAGTGGTAGAGATGAAGGCCTCAACCTAAAGTGGTTAAATCCAGCTGCATTCCAGCTGACAGCAGGTGAACTACTGCTGAATATGGAATACTGTAGTATAGCACAAGGGCCTGCAGAAACAGGAATAGTTTTTCTGTTTCATCAGGTGCAAACTATTCTAATACTGGAAAGGTCTTCCTTCTTTCCATCCTTCCTTTGGAATTTCTTTCTTATTTTATTTTTGAATCATTTTGTTCACAAAATATTGTGCTGTGTGGTTTAAACAGTTCTGAAGTATGCACACATACGCGCATGCATATGTGTCCCACTAAATATGGAAACACATTCAAGGATCTTTGAGGTGTGAAAAGTTTGTTGTTGTTTTTTGCACCGCCTCGTTGTTATTTCAGGTGGTTTGTGTATTGTAATCCTGTGCAGATTCATGCAGCTTTTAGATACCTCTGAATTAGCCTTTAGTAGCGTGTTTAGGATTATCACTAGTATCCCCCAAAGACAAACTTTCAATGGCCCATAGCCCATTTGTATAGCAGTTGTTGAGTTGCTAGCATGTAAGACCTTCTTAAGCTGTATTGAGCTGGCTGGATATCTCAGGGGTTTAGTTTGGGCTGTCAAGCCAGAGATTGGAATTTTGATTCCCCATGGTACTTTCTGCAAGTAATGCCAGCCTCTATGTCCTTGGGCAAGCTGCATAGTCCCAAGATGCCCACAGAAGAAGGGAATGGCAGATCACCTCTGAGTATTCTCTACCTGGGAAGCCCTGGAAAGAGTGACCATAAGTCAGAATTGACTTCTCAGTACATGATCATTATTTATTAACTATTTGGAGAAATGATCAAATCTGTCAATAGTAGGTGCATTCATCAGGGTTCTCCTTCTTCCAGATTGAAACTGCTGTGCTATGTTGCCAGTCACTAGGTATTGTCTTCTCCAGCCCAATTTGGTTAATGAATTTCACCAGCCAGTTGCAGGGGTTCCAGTGTTGCAACTTCCACAGTTCTGTTGCCACATCATCTGGTTCTGTAGCTTTGCCCATTTTCATCTGTTTCATTGTCACGGCAACTTCATCAGATGTGATAGGTTTCACAAGCCCTAGAACTGGGGAAACATGTGGGATCAGGGGGTACAGGAATTCTTCCATCAAAATGTTCTTGACCTAAACCTGCCAGTGCTTTGTTTCCTTGACATACTAATTGAACAGCTTACCATTCTCATCATTGACACAGTGGAATCTGTCAGTATCCTCAGTCCTTTTGTGGCTGGAACTCACTAGCTGATTTCCTCATCAGCACGCAGGACCTGTCCAAACCAACGCAGTCGGGCTTTGCACATCTTATCAGCAAACCCCTCTATGAGTCACCGAATAACCATTTACAGGCTGCTGTACACAGAAGATTAATGATTATCATATCACACTTGGAGTCTACCAAGGATCGGCAGTCTCCTTGCTTAGTTTCATTCTGGTTATGGACACAGTCACTTAAGATCTGCAGAATCCAGTGCCCTGGACACTCCTTTACACTGATGATGTCATGATTGCATCAGAGAGATAAGGCAAATCTTGAGTGCCAAGTCCACGTATGGAGTGATCATCTGACAAATTTTGGCCTGCACCTGAATGTGAAGAAAATGGAATATCTGATGACCAACCCAAATGAATGTGGTATTATCCAAATCGATGATACTGACCTACTAAGAACTGAGGCGTTCAAATACCTTGGTTCCATGATCATAGCCAATGAGAGTCTAAGTTACAAGGTGACATCGAGGATCAACAGTGCCTGGCAAAAATGATGCACAACATCAAACATCATGTGAAAGAAAAAGATCAGTGACCATTTAAAGTCAAAGTTCTATTGCACCATTGTATGACCTGTTGCGCTGTATGGTGCAGAATGCGGACCGGTGACGAAAGAAGTTGAACATCACCTTGTTGTCATGGAGACAAAGATGCTGTGGACCTCTGGCCTCATCTGAAAGGATCATGTGCACAATGGTAGCATCCAAGCAAAACAGGGCATTGCACCAATTGCTGACAAGATGTGTGAAGCCCAGCTGCATTGGTTTGGACATGTCCTGCATGCCGATGAGGAAAATCTGACCAAAAGGGTCTCACCCTGGAGATCAGTGGATCTCGATTGAGGGGATGACCAAAACAGGAATCAATGAACACTCTTGAAAATGACATGAAGTTGTTCTGGGTTCACCCAGACCTAGCCCGTGACCATGCCAAGTGGAAGGCCAAAACAAGAATAGCAGACACCACCACCAAGTGGGACAAATGCAAAGAAGAAGAAGAAGAAGAAGAAGAAGAAGAAGAAGAAGAAGAAGAA
>JAHTLZ010000074.1:16322890-16362283 GCA_023846285.1 Phrynocephalus versicolor | reverse complement strand
GAAGAAGAAGAAGAAGAAGAAGAAGAAGAAGAAGAAGAAGAAGAAGAGATGCCTCTTTAAATCAAGGCAGCTCAAATATATGAGAACATGAGCTTTGTAAGTGCTGCTCACACTCTTAACAAAGGTAACATGGACTAGTAAAAACTGTGTACCACATTAAGTTTCTCGGAGGAAAAGCGGATGATAAAGGTTTTAAAAAATGCACAAATGCCTTGAAGAAGACTAACTCCTCCCCCCAACGCATTCTGCATTGTCATTTGTAATCGTCTGTCTCAGTCCAAGCTTGACCATCAGTGCTTATCTGGAGCGTGTTAACATTAATAACTTTTTAAAGTATGCGTTAGGCATAAGGGTCAGGTATAGTGTGCCATAAGTAGATACGCTTCCCTCCCACATCCTGTCTGCAGCTTTGAAGTTGTGAGGTTCTTAAAGACAATGTACTGAAGCCTGGGAAAAGCCCAGATTTACTTATTGCTATTTTTATATGTCTGTGATTCATTCTGGTTTGGGCAAATGTTGTATCACCATATTGCATTCTGTTTTCTTTTCTTTTCTTTTCTTTTCTTTTCTTTTCTTTTCTTTTCTTCTCACAAACAGCTAATCTTACCTAGTCAGCTAGCAACGTGAACATTATATTTTTAGGTTTTGTTCTGTTTCATTCCCTAGTGCTTCAACTCTGATTCGGTAAAGAAATTGTCCAGGAAAATGCTTCTCTATGTTAATGCTAGTTAACATTGAGAATAGTTCAGCTACACAGTGCAATTCTTGGCCTGTCTACTCAGGTCTCATCAGGTTCCGTATGTACTGTACTCTATGGAGGATGTATTCAACTTTCCTTGCAACCACGATGGTGGTAGTGCATCCCAGTTACTAAACAAAGCAAGGCTGAAATTAGTATCAGGGAGAGTCAAAAACAAACAAATAAAAAACCCCCAAAATAAAAAAAACTTAGTTGGGGGTTTGCACCACTTCCAGTCACCTGCCCCTCTGTATTTTGCTGCTGGCCTGTTGAGTTTTGTTTCACAAGATCTATCAGCTGTTTCTGTGGGTTAACATGCTCACCTTTGTACCACAGTGGAGAAGTGAAAATTGAAAATAATAACGGGGGTGGGGACCCAGAAAATATTGTAGAGCAGAAAGTGAAGGTTTCAGAAGGGGAGGTATAACAAGGAGATAGGGGAGGGAGAATCAAGTAGGCAGGGAGAGGGTAGAGAAGACAGGCCGAAGGAGAGAACCATTTCTTCTATTGGGAGGGAGACTAGGAAGCAATTCTGGAAGTGTGTGTGGTCAGGTGGTACTTGCAGGACCCAGAATGTGTCTCAGTACATTCAGCAGCAAATACAAGTACCACCCCAAGGTGGGGATACCTGTCCCAGGATGAACTCTTCAAATCTACAGTAACAACAAAATGATCCAGAGAAACTCGAGACAACACCCAGCGTGGATTATGCTCTAAGGTACCTCTATTGAGGATTACAACCTGGATCAGACTTTTAGATGGTTCGTTTCCTCACCCTCTGGAAATAGGACAAAGTCAGAAGAACAACCCACCACAAGTGGTGCACATGAATCTAACAGGAGGTATTCAATCTTCAGTTTTATTTCTGTTTTCCATGCTTGTTCATTTGTACCAAATCTAATCCCTATTTTAAATATATTCAGTGTTTGTTGCTTGTGTCCCTCCCTCCTCCTCTTTGTATCAGTTTGCATGTGCTGTGCATCGTTTCACTCATTGGTGGGTTGCATGGTCATGTTCATAGTCTTTACAGCCACCTAGTTTTAAAGGCATTCATCTTTTGCATTTTTAATCAGTGCCACGCTGCATGAAAACTTGCACTCCCCATGTGGAAATAGTGCTTTGACATTTCAAAAGAGTAGAGATATGCAGAATTCTTGTGAAATGGAACTGAAAGCCCAAGTATCAGAAATAGTAAATGTGGATGCTATTCACTGACTTGAAGGTAAGGGTTCTCCACTTGCTACTTGTTTGTCTGTTTCGATGAAACAGTATGTTTTGACTTCTTTTCCCACCAGTAAATAAGCCCAAATGTTTTTATCTTGGACATGGTTTGCACATTTATTACTTAGTTTCTCTGCTTTTAGAGAACGAGATCTTCCAGCCACTCTTAACTAGTGGAGCTAATTGTCTCACTGCTAGATATACTTAGGATCATTGTTTGATTACTCCCTTCTGTTCAGAGATACAGCACATAGTCCATGGAATGTGGGTTTTCAGACTCATCTGCAGTGGGTCTCTTTGCTTGAACTCTGTTATCAGTGAATACCCAACTGTTGGGACACTGGCTGTGGTCAATTGTTTTATGTTTGTGAAGATTATCTGTCATCCAGGTGAGGTTAGACTGTTTGGACCAGGGTGGAGTGAAACCAATGTGGAGTGTAAATTGGAGGTCTCCTACCAACCTTCCTCAGACTGAATAAGCTACTTGGGTGAGTAGTGGAAAGTTTCAGTCTAACAAGAAAAGCTGAGTTGCTATGAGTCAACTTCGGGATTTTATTGGAGAAACCCTTTGGATTCTTCCCACTTACCAAGATGAAGCTGCTGAGATTTTGTTCAAAGCTACGATATTGCTAATCTAGACCAACTATCATCAACCTTTTTTTGGGGGGGGGCATGGTCATGAACACAATATGAAAGAAATATAGGCCAAATCAGGATTGTGTAAACTGCACAATGAACCTTATAAGATGGTGTGTGAAGAATTATTTCTAGTCTGTGGCCCCCTTCAAATGTGTCAGGGTCTCCCAGGGGGCCATATTGAGAATTAATTATCTGGACTGCTTCTAAATTTATCTGTCTTTCCTTCTGCGTCCATAATATCAGCTCTGTAACACCTACATTCACAGTACATCTGCTTATTCATAACTCTTTATATTGCCTACAGTAGGCTGCAAGATTCCTAGCAAAGCCATTTGCCGTTTCCACATCACCATATACTTTGTACCTCCCAGAATAAAAATCTTTGGGCAAGACTATACCCTGGTTCACATGCCCACAGATACCACAGGTGTAGATCTGAACCAGTCCCTTCCACCAGCCAAGGGTTAATGGAGGCTTACCTAAAGTGTTCTACCATCCACCTAGAACAACTTGGCATGATCCTCAAGACATTCATTCAGCCTCCCTCAAGCTATTCTGAGATGATACAGTGTACCATGAGCAACTTCAGAGCCCATGTCTAGCCTTGCCGCCAGCATTAGGTCTGAAAATTATTTCAGACCATTTGGTCATCGTCACTTACGCACCATCTGTCCCAGATTTACACCTAAAGCTATGTAAACTGTGCAACTTTCTTCCAGTGACCGCATGGCCTAGCTTGCGTAGAGGAACTGCGCAAGATGGACAAAATAAGGCCTTGGGTTTTCAAACCAGCACGTCCTTGGAACTGATGACACATGTCTAGCAGAAGGCAACTGACTGTTGATCTTGAACCATATTCTTGTCATGTGTACACAGGTTGACGGCTCCACCTTAAAACAGTCTGCTACATCTTTTATTGAGGAAACGAGGATCGTCCCGCTTCTCTCTTGCTCTTCTTCCTTCAGGTGCACTTTTAAAATGCGAACGTACGCTGTTAGTTGTACTTAAAACAGATTTTGTTTTACCACGTCCGTTCCTTCTGATCTTCCAAATAATTATTCAGATGGGTCTGGAAGTAAGGAAGCAACTTTCAGCACCTGCCTTAGAGCAAGAATGTGAGGGGGAAGCATTGACCTCTGAAGCGGTGAGGTCTGGAAAAAGTGTGTCCTGTAGACTGTCTTCCCTCTTCTCTTCAGTTCTTTATTTTTAAAGTGTTTATGGAAGCAAAGGGTAGGACTCCCAGAAAGAGTATAAGGTTGGTGGAGCTCATCTCTTCTTAGCTCTGTAGGTACGTATCCCCCCCTCCACTAGTTTGACTTTGCTTTTCAAACTGGACATTGTTGCTTTGTTTAATGGAGGGTACTGGTCCCAAGCATACCTTCTTGCTGAATCTGTTTGACTTCCTTTATGTCAAGGAAAGGGAGTGAAAGGCTGGATGCATACATTCTTGAGAAATTATTGAGTTCCAGATTTAAAGGTGGCTCAGTGGATTAAGGCTTCCGAAAACTGTCAGCTGCAAAGTCAGCAGCTCGGCAGTTCGATTCCCAGGTGCCACGCAGCGGAGCGAGCTCCCACTGACAACCCCAGCTCCTGCCAACCTAGCAGTTCGAAAGCATGTCAATGCAAGTAGATAAATAGGTACCGCCATAAAAAGCGGGAAGGTAAAACAGTGTTTCCTTGCAGCCACGTCAGCCACGTGGCCATGGACTTGCACAACACTGGCTCTTTGGCTTAAATACAGAGATGAGCACCGCCCCTAGAGTCTGACATGACTAGCATGCATGTGCGGGGAAAAACCTTTACCTTACAAGTATTTCAGAGGGCACCTTATTTAACCTGAAAGACAACAGCCCAGTTTGGAGAGGCACCTGGTTAATACCTACAGTTCCTAAAAACCTGGATACCAGAAACATTGTGCTGATTTTCTGTAGAAAGCCTCATCATCTTGGAACTGCAGAGTTGGAAAGATCCAACTATGGGTCACTGAATCCAACCTCTGTCAAATATTTTTGGGCTGTGGAACGAATCATCTGAGTTTCCATTACTTCCTATGGGAAAATTTGCTTTAATACGCAAGCTTTTTGGTTTCAAGCATGCTTCTGGAATGGATTGTGCTCTTTAAGCAAGATAATACTGTACATGTGTTTTCCTTAATGGGGTTCCCTTCATTGTTTTAGCAATCAGTATTATGTATTTTAATCTTTATAGAAAAGATTCATTGGTACATGGCACAGCCAGGATTGAAACAGGGACCCAGTCATCTCAGTCCGCACGCTTTGAAATTGCACCACCAACACTTACACCATACCACTACAAAAGCAACATTTTCTTTCTCTTGGTTCCTCTCTATATTTACCTAGCTAAATATTGAAATACACAATATTTCGATCAGCACACAATATTTCAAAATATTTTTCAGAAATATTTCTGTAAGCTATTTATGCAGACATTTCAACACTTTTCAACACTTTTAGAAATGTTTTTAAAATA
Organism: Phrynocephalus versicolor; assembly: GCA_023846285.1. Lineage (NCBI taxonomy): Eukaryota > Metazoa > Chordata > Lepidosauria > Squamata > Agamidae > Phrynocephalus > Phrynocephalus versicolor. The sequence continues at coordinate 16,357,194 of JAHTLZ010000074.1, read as the reverse complement.
CTTCCAATGTTACCAAAATGATTTTGAAATGTTTTAAAATATTTCTGTGCTGTCTGGGCAGGAATCAATTTTGAATTGCTCTGTCTTATATCTAAATAGCTTTATTTTGAAGTTTGGCTTCATTCCATCTCTGTCGGACAAACATCTGCCCATGCGCCTTTTGTGCAACAGAGTTTTAAACAATGATGCTATAAAACCATCCAAGCTTGAAGATCATTTGAGAAGATGTCACCCTGATAAAACAGATAAAGTTTTGACATACTTTAAAACACTGAAAGAAAAACTTCAGAAGAGAATCATGGTGGACTGTATGTTCACTTCAACATCAAAAAGAGACTATGATGGTTTGCGGGTGTCTTATCTCATGATTCACAGCAACATCATGAAAACCTCATACTATCAGGGAAGAGCTGATTTTAACAGCCATTGAAGAGGTTTTAAAAACTGTTCCACACAAGCCTGCATATAATATACTCAAAAGAATTACTTTGAGCAACAACACAGTTCAAAGACGTATTGATGAAATGAGTCATGATGTTGAAAGCTTCTTGTGTAATTCTCTGAAAATGAACTATTTCTTTATTCAACTGGATGAGTCAACTTTACCTGGTAATGAAGCACTATTATTGGCATATGTTCATTTTTTATGGGCCAAGAAATCCATGAAGAACTGCTCTTTGTGAGAACTTTGACAACAGACACGAAAGGTGAATCAATAGTCAGTGTTCTGAAGGAAAAAGCAATCCCTTTATCAAATATAATATCATCATCAGCAGATGGAGCACCAGCCATATTTGGGCACTATCATGTTTTTCTAAGCCATTTTAAAAACATGTATCCGGGGTGTTTGCAATTCACTGCATCATTCATCGATAACATTTAATAGCTAAAAATCTGAGTGCCAGATTGCATCAATCTCTTCAATTTGTCATAAATGCAGCAAACAAGATCCATATCAACACGTTGAATTCTAGGTTATTTACACAGTTGTGTGAATAAAATGATAAGGACTTTCATTGATTACTCGTTCACACTGAAGCACGCTGGCTCTCAAAAGACTTATGTTTGAAAATATTTTTTTCACTTTTTGAAATGGTTTTAGAATTTTGGGATGCTAAAGATCCCATTTTGAGAGAAAATTTAAACCAATGGAAACCAGCCATTGCTTATTTAACAGATTTGTTTATTAAATTTAATAAGGTTAACTTGCAGTTACAAGGTGACAGTCTGAATTTAATAAAAACAAAGTCCATCATTGCAGTTTTTCTTGCCAAAACTAATCTAATGAAGCAAAATATTGGATGGTGTGAATTTTCCCAGTTCCCCAACTTGTCATTGACACATGTCCAGGATGATAATGTTTTTGGTCTACATTCAACATTTAAGTGTCCTTCACACAGACTTTAAAACCAGGTTGAGGATGTTTTGACATGAAAATACAATAATGGATTATCAATCCATATGGTGACATTGAAGAATTGGATGTCACATTACAAGAACTGATTGGAATAAGCACCAACAAAGAACTTAAGGTGCAGTTCAGAATAGGGTATCAGCAGTTCTGGCTTCAGAAAGATATACCTGTTGCTTATCCTGCATTATGGATTATCGCAATAAATTTTTGATAGTTTTTCCATCTTCACACCTTGTGGAAAGTGTGTTTAGTGTGGTTGCCAATCTTATGAAAAAAATTGATTGCAAATCTCTGAACATGGAGAGTACCTCACTAATTTGAAGCCAAATATTGAATAATTGCTATCAGAGATCAGGCTCATCCCTCCCATTAACGGCATTATTTGTGTATTAATTTTATGTAAGAATTTTACTAAGTCCTTATTTGTTTCATTCCAAATCCAAATATTTACTTGCATTTTGTGTCTTTGCAATAAAGGTATGAATAAAAATTGTACACTTTTTTCTTTTTTTACAGTTGTCCATGCTACAAAAGCCCCTATCAAAGTGAGTAGCTTAATGGAACCTTCCTGCTCCTGGTCCCTGTTAGAGCTATCAAACATGAATTGGTTATGTTTATCCTGCCTCTGACACTTGGGACAGTGGGGGACCAAAGGAGGATCACAAGGCTGTCATGCTATTGCTGCTGCTGTTGTGGTGTGCATGTGTGTGCAGCCATTTGGCACAAGCTTGTCATCATCTGCATCTGAAGAGATACAACCTTCTAATCTCTCTCTTTTTCTTTTCACAAGTTCAAACGAGACAGTGTACATCTTTATGTGAATCGGGTGTAGGGAGAAGTGAGCTGGTGCCACTTATTTGTATGGTTTAATTAAGGTCTTCTTTGGCGAGATTCTCTGGGAGTGTGTTGTTCTGTGCCGCCTGGGTCTGTCTTTGTTAGGCTGAGGCAAGGAATGGCTCTCTGAAGGAGAGGGAGAAAGTTGGGTGGGAAGAAACATGGTGCTATGTGGCAGCTGTTAAAGACAAATACAATCCTAGCTCATGGCTATGTGTTCCAGCCCTGTTGGAAAATTACGTCTTAAACAACAGATCATGAAAGAGCAACCCTGACGAGGTCTGTAATTTAGTCTCGAGAGGAAATTCTTCATTCATCAAGCGCACAGGAGACTAAATTAGGTCTCTTTGGAGTGAGACAACATTGGCAGCCTGTGCAAGGGTAACTTCTACCTTTTGGGGTAGATCTGGCCAGGAGAGCTTGTTTCAGGAGCTGCTGCAACATCCATATCAACTTATGCAGGCTTAGACATGGGCTGGGGAAGAGGATGTTCCTTTCTTCTAACCAGAGTTTTGGTGGGACCATCTCAACAGGTCCATTGGCATGTTTCTTGAGAGTTGAAGAGTGAGTGGGACTCAGGGATGACTGGTGAGTGGCAATGGATGAGTCTGCTGGGTAAATGGTTTAAAAGGCAGGTACGCCATTTCCACCAGCCCCTGCACACCCAGTTAAGGGGTGCCATTGAAAAGTGATTCTCTGAAATTCAGTGTTCTATGATTGGTTATGAGGTATCCCAGTGGTTCCTAGCTTTGGGTCCCCAGATGTTCCTGGACTACAACTCTAAGAAACCTTCACCACTAGCTGTGCTGGCCAGGATTTCTGGGAGTTGTGTCCAAGAACATCTGGGGACCCAAGGTTGGGAACTGCCGATGCAGAACAATAACTCAACGTCATGAAGTGCCCCAAGGTGCTTTGCTACAGAGGCACTGGTGGAAGTTATGCACAGCCTTGCTCCTTTGCATGGGCCAGGGATCAGGTTTCGCATGGCTCAGTGCTCAGGGATCAGGTACCCTGGGAGAGGATGTCGGGCCCGGGGTTGGAGGCAATGATGTCAGTGGCAGCCAGGTTGGGAAAGGGGAACCCAGTGGGTTGGTCACACACCTTACAGAAGTTCCTTACCACAGAGAAGGAGGAATTGCTTGAACTGGCACAGGCAGCCGTGACCGGCCTTGATCCAGAAGTGTTCGAGGAGAACCAGAACCATTGCTGCAGCCATGGGAGCTCAGCCTGTATCCAATCATAGTAACCAGGAAGAATCTCTTCATTGAGTGCCTTGGCAACCAAATGCCAGCAGGCTGCAAAAAGCTGGGTGTCCTGGGAAAAGTGTGTAGCAGTATTGGAATGGATGGTGTTTCCAGGATTTATTTATTTATTTATTTATTTATTTATTTATTTATTTATTTATTTATTTTGGAGCTTATATACCGCCCATCTTCCAAAGGAACTCTGGGCGGTTTACAACAAGAAAAACAGACAGTAAGCAAAATTGTATACAGCGTCACAATAAAATCAATTAATCAATATTTCTGTGCAAGTGTATCGTGGCAGATACAGCTAGTCACAAATTAATAATATAAAATGCCATATACAGCTTATTTCAGAAAAAAAACCTCTGGCAGAGATGAGGTTGAAGTTGGTTGCTTTGTAATACAGTACTAATAAAGATTCAAGTAAAAATAAATAAACAAATACTATAACCTGATATAAAAACTGTCGTGAAACCTACATACAGTGGTACCTTGTATAAAGGAATTAATTCGTTCCAAATGAAATTGTGTTAAGCAAATTTTCCTTTATACAGATTCCCATAGGAATGCATTGAAAATGGAGTGATCCCATTTTTATGTTGTACGGATTCTCCCCATAGGCAATTATGTTAAGCAAATTTCCCCTATCTCCAGAATTTTTATGTTGTACAAATTTTATGTTACACAAGTTGTTTGTTATACAAGGGTCCACTGTACTTTGAAATATATCCGACATTTCTGAAGCAATACAGTTTGCCTATCTATTTTTCCCTGCTTTTATATCTTCTAGATTATTCTGCAAGGAATACCTTTGTTAGATGTACAATGTCTTGATTTGAAGAATATTGGTGCCAAAGAGCAGGGGATGGTCTGTTAAAACAAGGGGGTCTCCCACATGCAGGGCTGGTAGTAAATGTAGTCAACTGTGAGAGGAGCAGATCAGCCTCTTACCAACAGTATATACCACAAACGTAGAGGAGATCATGGTGATGGAAAGCATGACAGACAGCTGAGTCACTATGTTGCATTTTGTCTTTCCCTTGTGTCTGCCCCTTGGTGTCCCTGTACTATGTCCCTGTGTATAAATAGTTGTCCTGAGGACTGTGGGTTTCGTTGTTTGTATTGAAGCAGCAAGGACACCTAGGCAGAACAGTTGCTTTGCTGCACTATATTTTAAAAAAATGAGTCAAGGAAAAAAAACTTCTATGGCCTTGTGAAGCAGCTGCAAATAAGATCTGAAAGGGCAGCTTCCATCAGTTCTGAGTTGGGATGAGCAAAGGATGGCCCTCCATATGTTGATGGGCTGACACTTCCATCGGCTTTAGGCAGCACAGACAGTGGCGAGGAAGGCTGGGACCTATAGTCCAACCTATCTGGAGGATAATATTTTGCCCACCTTTATTGAGAGATGTCACAGAAAGCACCTACCAATTGAACCCTCTGCCACAGGATGTGGTGATGGCATCTGGCCTGGATGCCTTCAAAGGGGGATTGGACAAATTCCTGGAGGAAAAGTCCATCACAGGTTATAAATCATGATGGAGATGTGTAATCTCCAGGCTTAAAACCGATGTATTTCAAGGGCCAGATGCAAGGGAGTGATATCAGGAAATAGACATCTAGTTTTATGCACTCCCAGATGCATTTGGTGGGGCCACTGTGAGATACAGGAAGCTGAACTAGATGGGCCTTTGGCCTGATCCAGCATGGCTTTTCTTATGTTCTTATGTTCTTGTGACATATACAGTGAATGCCTTTTTTATTTTTAAAAATTACAGTTCCAGTACAGATGCAGGCAGGAGAATGGATAGGGTAGGAATATGACAGAGTACTTTCCTAAATGATACATGGAAAATTTAAGATGCTGTTTAACAAAGAAGCCAGAAACTAGAGGAGAACTGACATGCTGTTCTTCCACTCCATGTCCAGAGGCTGAAGGGGGCTGGCTGTGCCTTCCAATATTTCCCAAGGCAACCAGCTAATTTAGGAGTGAGACAGACCACAGCTGTCCCCCAGTGGAGGGGAAATAGTGGGAATCACTGGAGGGGGATTTATGATTCTGACCTCCAAAAACCTTCCCTGAGATGGTTATTCTTGAGGCAGTTGCCCTGGGCACTCCTGAAGCAGGGCACCAGCCATAATAAAGATACAGTGGTACCTTGTATAAAGGAATTAATTTGTTCCAAATGAAATTCTGTTAAGCAAATTTTCCTTTATGCAAATTTCCCATCAGAATGCATTGAAAACGGAGTCATCCCTAACCACAACCATTTTTATGTTGTATAGATTCATCCCACAGGCGATTCTGTTACGCAAATTTCCCCTATCTCTGGAATTTTGTTTATGTTGTACAGATTTTATGTGATACAAACTGTTTGTTACACGAGGGTCCACTGTACTGTACGTCATGAGATTAAACATGGTGTTACAATTACCTCTCCCAACACTGAAAGGCTAACGTCGAAATTTGAAGCAATTTCCCCCCAAGAAATATTATTTCATTATTCCGATCCTTAAAGGAGCGGGGGTGGGGGAGAATAATTTTGTGTTTATATCAGTGGTAAAATTTCCAAAGTATATGTTTTTAATTGGTTTTATTTGTAATAAAATGTATTACCTACTCTTCACTCTAAATCAGATATGGTCTGCCTTTCAATAAACAATCCAAACATCACAATGAAATAAGTTTAACATATAATTCTAGATGAGGAAGACAGAATCCTCTTGACTCTTTCCATTTATGCAGTTCTCCCTAGTACGATCAGGTGGACTGTTTCCACAGGTTTGCACAAGGGAGCACAAGTCCCTTGCATTTCAGTAGAAGGTTTTCTAGCTTGTGCAATGGCAAGGCAAAGATCATGTAGAATCGGTAGTAGAGATGGGCACGACTCAGAAAAATTTTTTCGTTTTCGTTTTCGTTTTCGTTTTCGGCTAGGGTCCGTTTCATTTTGTTTCCGTTTTCGTGAGCTAATTTCAAAATTTTCCGTTTCCGTTTCGTTACGTAACGAAAACGAAAAAATGAAAATGAAAACGAAAATTTTTTCGTTTCTCCCCATTTAGCTCCATTATGTGTTTTTCCAGTAACGAAAAACGAAAATTGGCTCAAAATTAGTCGTTTCGTTTCCATTTGCGGTCCATTTTTGAACCGTTTTTCGTTTTCGTTTCGTTACGTAACGAGAACGAGAAAACAAAAATGAAAACGAAAATACCGCTAAGTCGTGCCCATCTCTAATCGGTAGCATTATGTGCCTTTCAAAATAACATGTCTTACATTGTGTTTCATTTCCTTGCATGATTTAGACACTTCTGAAGACTATTTCATAAAGACCCTTTTAAATACACACACACACACACAGAGGCTGGGGTGTATGGCTGTGTTTATGTGTTTCTTTTAACACCTTTGAATGCAGGGGGCATTTGAATAAAAATTAAACAAATACAAGAGTGAGTGGTGAGATATTAGGAGTTCAGGCCTAAGTCAGCACAGGCTAGCAAATTATTCTTGATGCTATAATGAATGAAATTTGAGTTTTGAAAAGGTTTGATTCTGAGATATTTAGAAACTAAGACTATATATCTGAGAAACCACTGGAAAAGATAGAAAGTGGTGCACAGGGAAAGAGCGTTCTGGGATATAATTATTTATTATGTGTCTTCCATTTGCTTTACCCCAAACGTAAACTGTTCTAAATATAAATGTTTCTGCACTGCCAATGTGGATTCACTTTCCTTGCCTTTTCCCTTGCCTTTTTTTTCCAGGGAGACATCTGGTTGTTTGAGATGCCCCCTCCCCCCCCCCTCCTCTTTTTTTTGGGGGGGGGGGGGGAATTCTAAAAATCAACAAATTTGTTCAAACTCAGGGCACAAACGCAGCGGTCTCTTCTCCTGTCCTTTTGTCAGGATCCACTGTGTCAATAAATGTGGAAACATTCTTAACTGCCAGGAGAGGTGGAAAAATGAGTTGAACAATATCACATAACAAAAATGGTGCAGCATCCGAAATGCTCAGTTACATCAGGGCCTGTTCTTACATTACCTCAGTGGCGTGGGAGACACAGCCAACCCAAAGAACAGGGTCAGACAGCACATGAAAAGGTACCTTAAGGTGCATCACAGGTGAAAAAAGTTCACGGATTATATTCCCACCCTTCAGATATGCATTGTCTTTTTAAAAAAAGTTTGTTTCTTCTCCTAATGTGAAACACATTAGGTGTCACAAGTCTGTTTAATTAGGCCAATGGAATATTCCTTCTGTGAAGGGCCTTCTCAATTCCTTAAAACTGAAACTAATCACCTGCTTAAGCACTGCAGGGCACCTGCCATTCAATTTTGAAAACTAGTTTTTCATTTCCCCAAAAATCTCTGCTTGGTTTTTCTACTCCTAGAGCCCATCATGGGCATTGGCATTAAGCGTGTGCCAGCTCAGACACTACTAGCTTCCCACAGTATCTCAGTTTAAAACTGTGATTGTGGGTGTGGTTGGAGATATAAATAGATGGGAATTGTACAGGGAACTGAATACTGTGAACCTGAAATCATTTCTGAAAGAACTGATGGATTCTGGTTGATAAAGCATGATATGATATATGCTCTGGTCCATTGTACTGTGGATATCCCGATATCTCCAAATATGATAGCTGATACCCATCACCATAGCATATGCTACGTAAGATTGATGACATCTTCAGAAATTGAAAAATTCCAATACTGCTCCCTCCCCCCCCCGGTCCCCTTGAACTTCCTTTTGTTCTGAGAAAGCTATTAGGGCTCACAAGGTAGTAAGATAAACGTCTTGAATTTCTGAAAATCTCCACTGCAAGTAAAATCAACCCACTGGGAGCAACTTCCTCACCGTGCCTCACAGCCTCCCTCATGCCTTCCCCCACAGTAAAAGAAATCCTAGGAAGCTTTGGGAGAAGGGGGGAAAATTATTCTTGAAAAACCACCATAGCTGATAATGTCACCAGCCTTCCATGGCTGAACTTTCACCAACAGGATTTCAGACAATGTAATACTGCTTTTGCATATATTTTATTTTTAGGCTGCCTTTTTTCTTTCATTTACTGAACTCAAAGTGCTTCACAAATTATTAAATGAATTGAAACATGGTAAATGATTGCATAAAATAAACATATATTAATCTTAATAATTAGGCAAAACACAATAAAACAACATTGAAAATTCAAAAATTATTTGCAGATCATGTAATGTAATATACTTTGGGTATATTACAGAGACCTTTGGGTAGTAGGTGGCATATAAGTTGTATAAATAAATAAATAAATAAATATACTAATATTAATTCCTTACTCTATTTATTTATTTATTTATTTATTTATTTATTTATTTATTTCTACCTGCCTTTCTCTCCAAAAGGACCCAATGAGGCTTATATCATAAAACAGTGTTTAAAAGCTAAATACAAGAAATGTACATATATTTTAAAAGAATTAAACAAATATTATATTCTATTATATTCTATTTGGGACCTTGTTACCTATCAGAACACCTTCATCCACCAAGGTCTGTCCATGATACACGTTCCTCTCAAATTGGGCGACTAAGACCAGTGGCCCTGACTGAGGCATGACAAGGTAATATAATTGTTCATGTCTTCTTGGTGGTAGCCCCACATTGTGGAACGAGCTTCCGCCCGAGATTCGACTGGCTCCTTCCCTGGTCTCATTTAAAAGAGCCTTAAAAATCTGGCTTTTCCAGCAGGCCTCCCCGACCTAGTTATACCATCCTAGTTGCGGTGCTGCCATTATGCTCCTTTTTCTACTTTTCAGATTTTTATTTTGTTTACCTGTAATTTTAACATTATAGAAGATCAATTGAAGTAATGAATATGATTTTATAATGCACTCTATGATGTTGTGTTTAATAGTGGAATTATTTGTTTGCTATCTTTCTTTGTTATATTATAGGTTTGCTATGTTTGATATGTGTTTTGTTCAGTTTTGTTGTAAGCCGCCCACAGTGGCCAGATGGCCAGATGAGCAGGGTTTAAGTTTACTTAATTTATTAATTAAATATTATATTAAAATAGTAATAAGATCAATATTAAAACAAACTTAAAATGGAACACAATGATCCATTTCAAACCCCTCTCGGGCCCCCCAGTCATTAAGGAAATGCCTCCCTGAAGAGAAATATATTTGCCTATTTGCTGGAGGACAGACAACCAAGACGGGGCCAGCCCAGCTTCCCATGGGAGGGAGTTCCAGAGTTCCAGGAGCAGCAGCAGAGAAGACCTTATCCCATGTCCCCAACAAATGCACTTGTGAGGGTGTTGGTACTGAGAGAAAGGCCTTCCCAATGATCTTAATGCCCTGGCAGGCTCATATGAGAAGATGTGGTCATTTAGATAGCTTGGACCCAAGCTGTTTTAGGCTTCATAGGTTAAGTATTTACATGTCTTCTAATTCAAGTATGTAGATGACTTTGCCTTTTAAGCCTTCATATAACTCATTTTATAATGCCACTGAAATGAATACCTATCCATGAGAAGCATCTCTTATGGCCCTATAAATGCTTTACCCTGTGCCACCTTGTAACCTGGGAATCAATAGGTATTTTCCCCAATGGACCCTTGCTTTCCTTGTGGCTGAAGAGATTTAATATATTAGTATACACTAGAGTGCATCTAGCATACTTTGGACATGCCTCTAGAAGGCAAAACTCAGGAGAAAAGACAACGGTGGAAGGAAATTATCAGGCCAAAAACAAAAGAAAATAAAAAATGAAAAAGATTAAAACATTGTTGCACCCTAAATGTTAACTGTTATATTTTAATGTGAGTGTGGGGAAAGCCTCCCTGAAGAGGCTGCTGGCGGAAGAGTGCCACCTGCACCCTGGGAAATAGAAGGGGAAGAATGGCTGGCTAGACAAAAGAGGAGGGAGGAGAACAGAGCTGCCCAAAAGTGAGAAGAGCAAGAGCGGGAGAAACTGTGGAAACAGTTTGAACAGCCTGTAAAAATATTGGAAAGGGAGCTGGAGGAGGAGAAGGCTAAGGCCCCAGTAGTGACAGAACCGGTAGTGATGGGAAATCCCGACCAATCGGCAGCAATAGAGGTAGGGTTTGGACAATGTAAAAAGGGAAGACCATGCATCCTTCCCCCCCCCCCCAGACTGGGAATGGGTATGGATGGAAAACCCATGGACGGGAGATTGGGAGCAGATGAGGATGCCCCGGCCCGAGGCTGAAAGCTACCGGAGACATGCACACTGGATGGGCTGTTCTTACTGGGGAGAAAGAGAAGCCCGGGAGTACAATTGGAAAAGAAAGGAGATCAGGCAAGAACTGGCCTAGGAGAGATGGATAGCCAAACTGAGGGAGGAGGAGAAACAAACCGGGAGGAAATGTATCGGGAGGGGTCTGACCTTGAGAGAAGATTATCCCTTCCGACAGAGACTCCCAAAACAATATGGACCCAAACCCACTAGGGAAATTGGGGTGCAAGTGGGGGTCTGGACCCTTGCAAGAAGGGGGGAGAGAAGATGGTGGGATCACCTCTCCCCAAGAGTAGAAAGGGGCTTAGACTTTCCTGTGTTTACCCTGTCCCGAGAATCAAGAAACAACCCTTTTACTGTTAATGTTGAAGATGTTGGAACTGTTATAAAGAAACGTGCCTCCAATACTTTGGACGAGTTCAATAAAACACCTGTTGGTTCTTTGAAGAACGCATCTTTATTGGGCTTGGAAGGGCGGGCGGCCTGGGAGAAGAGAGAACCCTCACAGTCAGCTTTTATGGACAGTATTTGAGGAAGTGGACTTGACCACAAAAAGAAGTACTGTACAGCAATTAACGTTTCAAGTTCCATAACATTTCTCTCTTCCTTATTTTTTGTTTTGGGCTTGACATGCTAGCACTGCTGTCTTCGCTAAAACTACATGCCAGGAAATGACAAATGCAATACGGAAATAGGAAGACCAAATTGGAGATGCATTGACTCAGTGAACTACAGGCTGAAGTCTGCAGCAGCTCAGCAGAGCTATAAATGAATATAGGGCCTTCTGGATGGTATTAATTTGTAGAATTGCCATGTGTCACAAATGATTAGATGGCACATAACAACAGTTTGGTCACACAATTTGCAGAGAGTTAATTATACCTGTATCACATTTAAACTGTCTGGTTGAAGATTAGATACATTCATTCCTTTTTATTGTTTAGCTGATATCACACCAATAAATTAGAAAAGTTGCAAAGTCCTTTTCAATTACAGTAATCCTCACCTATCGCGGGGGTTAGTGACCTGACTCGACCTGAGATAATAGAAAATCTGTGATATGCAGATGATGGGTCAGGTTGGGACTGGGGAGGCGCTATCTGGGGCCTCCTATACTTACCTGAGGCCTAGCGCTGCCCTAAATGGGCCTCCAATGGGCTTCCCGGGCCTCTTGGAGGCCCCATAAGTGATTTTGGGTGATCCGGAATACACTTGCAGTTTTCTTGAAGTGACTTCCGGTTCTTTCTCTTTCTCTCTCTCTGTGTGTAGATGGAAAGTCAGTTATAATAATTACATTGGTAAATATTGACACAGGTCAATACACAGATACAGTTAATTGCCCACGAAAAATACCTTATCTTGTTAAGATAAAATTGTCATTTCTTCTAATATCAAAGTCTTGCTATTCATTTATAGGGCCATGGTTCAGATTCAGAGAAATTGACAATGGTTCTTATGTTTTTTTCTTGCCTCTCCCCAACAAGAACACCTAAAAGCATGGGGATTATGGGGAAGGTTATACAAGATGGCTGGCTACAACCAATGATGGGGAGCCAATAGCATGGGGTGTATACACACACACTGAATATATGAAAGAAAGTGCTTTCCATTTGCACAATGAATGCTTTAGTGCAAAGTTAACATGTACTGATATTTCAGAGCATTGTGTTAGGAACATATTAGTCTAGAAGTGCTGGATAGCTCAGGAGTTTAGGTCCTTGGGGTTGGGAGGTCAATCCCCCACTGTGCCTTCTGGAAAATGGCTGGACCAATGATCCATAGGGTCCCTTCCAGCCCTCCAGATCTAAGAGTGAGTAGGGGAAAGAGGTAAGGCAAGGTTTGCAAGTGACCTTCAGCTCTCACTTGACTTTTGATCTCTACACCTGCATTTTATTAAGGCTCAGCTACTCCAAAGTCACCTTCATGGATGTCCACGCCTATTTAGGAATTGCCTTGTATTCTGTATTTCAAATAAGAGAACAGTTACTTGTATTGCAGTCTTGTCTTACTAGGCCATAGACCAGTGTTGGTGAACCTATGGCATGGGTGCCAAAGGTGGCACTCAGACATCGCCCCTTCACAGCCACCTGTATAAAGGTTAAATTGCTGTATTGGCACTTTGTGAAAAATTAGTGGGTTTTGAATAGTGGTTCGGACTCTCAGTCTTTACAAGGTTTGCCATCACTGCCATAGGCCATTCCATATGGTTTATCCTCTCCTCCCCTGCTTCATGTTCTGCAGATGGCACATTATTAACATATTGCTGCTTGTTTAAAATACCGTGGCACCTCTACTTATGAGTGGCATTCTTAACCTGGAGGGGGAATAATTGCTTAATTTAATCAAGATGGGTTAACGGTTGCAGGGACAGCAAACTGTATCAACAACTCTCCTCCTTTTGGCAGTTGAAAAAGCTAAGTGGACAACCACACAAGGGGAGACAACCCAGGATTCTGATTTCAGATTGGTCACAGTTTTCTAATTCTGAAATAGAACAGCTGCCCCCTTCACATTCCAAAAAGAACTCAATAAAACAATGGACAGAAATAGTTGGCCCCAGCATCCAAGCATGCAGGTAGTTCCAGCTTTCTCAGATCTCCCGGGTCCCCAGATAGACACGATTTTGTGGTTATGATTTAAATATTTTAGATCAGATAAAGGAAGCCGCCTTTGCTTTGAACGAGATGATGAAAGGATGGAAACAATGTTAACTCTTTCTCTAAATATTTTGAGAACATGAAGTGCTTTATGTACCATTAGCAGTAGGTGTTCCACTTGTCTTCTGAGTTGTTTTCATTATCTACCTATTTCCTTTAGCACTAAACAGGGCAGAACTAATCCTAATGACTCAAACCTAAAGGTGACTTTAAGTACTTAAAAGGATTTTCCTGCCAAGAAGCACATACCTGGCTCATTCTTTTGACTGCTACTTCACATCTCTGTGTAAATGGAGAGGAAAAACATAATTAACCTGTCTAAACTTCAGGTAGGGGTATTGGTTGCTGGGCTTGATAATAGTTTGGTGGAAATGCTTAAGTGGGGCCACTAATTCCAGTAGTTTGCAGAGGAAGTAGATTCTACACATTAGTGTGACATTTTGTTTTACAGTAACAAGAGGGCAGTGTGAGGTGAAGGTAGCAACTATTCTATTCTTTGGAAATCTCTGAAAACATGTTGGAAATTTACAAATTTCTGAGCTTACTTCCAGTACTTTCCAGCAACCAACCTTCCTTCCTTCCTTCCTTCCTTCCTTCCTTCCTTCCTTCCTTCCTTCCAAGAGCTGAAGAATCAGAGATATCTCAATACATGTTTCCCTGGGGCACATGAAAACAGTGTCATGTGCATCAAACATGCATAAAATCTCTCTGGGCACCTTGAGGATCTGAGAAATATTAGCAGTAGAGGTTTGTTTTTCTAGAGTCCCCGAAAGTTGCTTATGTGGTAACACCTGATGACGGGGTTTTCACTTGTATAAAACTTCTCACCCACAGTGATTCACAACATCTCAGCCTTAGGAACCCTCAGACGTCCACACCATGGCCTAGATCAGGCATGTCCAACAGGTAGACCGGGGGCTACCGGTAGCCCGTGAAGGGTTCAAAAGTAGCCTGCCAGCCGTCAATAAAAAAAGTGAGGGGTTAAGTTCTCCACCCTTCCCTCCCCCATACCAAGGACCACCACTGCCCCAGCAAAGTTCTGGGTCTGCCAGCCCACTGTCTCAGCTGAGCGGGGCAGTTAAAGGGCCATGGTGCATTGAAATCTGTTCCCTCCAGAACAGATTAATTGGTTTTCAATGCATTCCTATGGGAAACCACTGTTCTACTTACAAAAGTTTTTACTTATGAGCATGTGCTCGGAACGGATAAAATTCGTAAGTAGAGGTTTTAGTGTAGTAGCCCTTAGGCAGTTTGGGCCAGATAAAGTAGACCTTGGCCTGTTCAAAGTTGAACAGCCCTGGCCTAGATCACATTTCCCCAGATTTCTGTGAAAAGGAGACCTCACTCTTATTTTTCTTTTCTTTTTTAAGTTTTAAAAATCCTTTATCCTCCTCCGCTTCCACCAACCCAACTCACCCATCCACCCCAAATTCTCTTCTTTTCACTCATTATTCTGGGCAAGATGCTGTGAATTCAGTACTGCTTTGTGCCCTTTCTGGTGAGTGCTGTGGAGGAAAGAGGAGGAAAGCAATTGGAACAATCCTTTAGGACTTGGCATCTGTTGCTGAAAAATAATAATAATAATCCCAACAAGCCTCAGGAAAACCCTGGGATGCTTCTCGTGACTTTTCTCAGAAAGAAAGAAAAAAACAACACACAAAACCCCCACACAATTTTCATTGTGAGAACAAAAGAATTCACAAATGCCCTCATTCCTTTCCCAGAGGCAGAGGCTGTGAGATTCATCTCCCTATCTCTCTAGCTATTCACTGGACCTTGTGGCAGGGGTATAGAAGAACACATCACAGTTCCTATTTCCCAGTGCATCTCATGATCCTGCATGTGGACCTGTAGACATTGCCTCCACTCACCCACCCACCCCGCCACCTCTTTTTCTGCACACCTCTTACAGAAATCTTGCAAGGTCACATTGTAATTTCATTTTACTGAAAGGGAAAATGGTGACAATGTGTTTTTCGAGTCCAGGTTCAAAGGGTCTGTCATGGGCTCCCGTGTTGTCGCTTTTTAATGGGGCCCATGAAACATGTGTCCAAGGAAGTGTGTGATAAGAAACACCCTTTCAAAATATGTGCCACCTTCAGGCTGGGCTCCTTAGAACAGAGGTCTGATTCTGGATGAAGTAGCATCCTGTGATTTTATAGTCTGTTTCACACACGTAAGTCAAGCTACCGTGTGCCATGTAAAGGCCACATGTTTTCTAGATAGGGCTGGTTTGAAAGTTTTCATGCCATTGTTTTTAAATTTGGGGAAGGGGGAGTGAAATTTAGGGCCTTCAGTGCATTCTGATGTATTGGGAGAAAGAGGGGGGCAAAATGTACCACCTGGTTGGTAGAAGGACCACCTTGAGCAGTGCCAGTAAGACTGCTTATGCTTTTTCATTTGTTGCAGGCAGTGGAAGCAGCAGCCACAGAGTTCTCTCAGAGGTCCAAATCTCCCTGCATTGTTCTAAGACATTGTTTCATTGTCATTTCTCTCAGTGCATCCTGGCATGAGACTAGAATGACGCGAGCTGGAAGCTTTGAGGTAAGGGCAAACCATTTGACCCCTTGGCAAATACTGTGGTCCAGATCAGAGGCTGCAAGGAGGTTTTGTACTCCACTGGAACACCACTTAGCCCAAGGATCAGCTGGAAGAGGTTTGTAGAAACAGACCACCCTTTTTGCAACCTGTTACCGACTGGTCCTGTTTGATGCCAACCACCCTTTATCATGTTACTTTGAATTTCGAACCACTTCCCCTCCAGTGTTAGAACTTGTGTGTTTTGTAATTCTGAATTTGCTGTGCCTCTGTGTTGGTAACCTTTCTGTAATGCCATGAATGGTGCTCCGTTTATTTTGTTGCACTTGAATCGCAAAAGTGATATTTCACAGGCAGGGTATGAAGGTAGAGAGCGACACGGAACTTGTAGAGCAGACACTTTCCCCTCCACAAATCACACTGAAAAGATACCACCTAACGTGGGCTTTTGGCAAAACAAAAACCACTGTTGTTCCATGAACAGGACAATTCTTTTATGATTTGTCATTATCATAAAGCGTGGCCAGATGGCCAGGGTATAAATCTAAACAACAACAACAACAACAAACCATATTTTAGCAAATTTATCATGTGTTTTCCTAGGACACATGGTAAATAGGGGGCTTAGAATGCCACGCTCAAGAGGTTCTGCTACACCAATGGAAAAAAGTTAAATGCACTTAATGAGCTTCTCTGATATTGGATGTTGTCAATGGCTCCTCAAACAACAGGTTTCAGCACTTGGGGCAAGATTCCTTTTTAAAAGGACAAAATTGACTTTGAATGCCTGACAAATTCCTCCATTTGTTTAAACTCCTGGCATTCCAACTATTTTCCTGCTGCCTTCATTTAAGCACATAGGTCAAAATAGTGAAGGATGATAAACTCCAAATTATCAAAGAGAAGAAATCCCTGAAGGTAGTAGCAGCCTATGTGGATCAAAGCCAGATAGGTGATAAGATCACAGAACCTCCTCATCTCTGCTTTTATGGGAGTTTGGTGGGCTGGCTCAACCAGAGTAGCAACTAACAGAAAGTTAAGAGAAGCTAAATTCACTTTCCTCAGATTTCTTCTGTCTTTTGTTCTTTCCTTATACTAAAGGGCTGCATAAAAGTAGCCTGCCTGCAACCAATCTAACTTTCCCTTTCCCTTTTGCTTCCAAATGATGTACCTTTCTTCTGTTTTACAAGGAAACTTACCATGTTTCTATATTTCTCTGCTTTGAGAATATGGACAGCTGATAACATTCTTATTGAATCATGGGCATTTTATATAGTTATTCATAACTAACTCTACAGTCATAACTCTACAGTCTAACCTGCTATTCCTATGGGTGTATATTGTAGTTTCTTCCTTTTTCACATTAAGTTTTATATCCAAATTTTATACTATATATTTGTATATTGGATTCCCCCCCCATCTCTATTATCTTTTTTCTTCTTTCTCACTTTACACTTTTTTGTGCACCTGCCCTTTTTGATGGTTCTTTATATTGGGAGCTGTGTCACAAGTAAATTTCCCCAATGTGGCACTAATAAAGATTTATCTTATCTTATCCTTCCCATATGTTCTCCAGTTGTAACTCAAAGCCAATGGCCCAAAGAAAACCACTCATAGATTTTTTTCACTGT
This sequence comes from Phrynocephalus versicolor, assembly GCA_023846285.1. Lineage (NCBI taxonomy): Eukaryota > Metazoa > Chordata > Lepidosauria > Squamata > Agamidae > Phrynocephalus > Phrynocephalus versicolor. Next base: position 16,339,640 of record JAHTLZ010000074.1, on the reverse strand, counting down.
AGTCTCGAATTTAGCAGATTTGCCTCCCAGGGTCTCCACCTGTGCTCACAAGATCACTTACTGTCTCCCTGTTTACTCACCTTGCAAACAGGACTCGATCTTTCATCACTTTTGCTCTCCACATGCAGTCTGTTGCAAAGTCATCTTGCATCTTTTTGAACAAAATGTTTAAAACCCTCTTTGGGTGTTCTGAGAACATTGGAGCTCTTCAAACACTTCCCCTCCTCTGTGTACAAAATACAGTGCAGTTACAGTCCTGGCCCAGCCTATCCTTTGGAACTTGTTTTTCCTCTGACACACATAAAACATCTTATCCTCTAAATCTACCCCCTCCAGTTACCAACATCTTTTAGTATCTCTAATATTTCTTTTCCTTGCTGCCTCTGATATATGTAATATTTCACACAAGATTCTGCTTAGTGCAGCTTCTTGTTTTGCATAGAGAACAAACACGAGATTGCAGCAGAAGCATGTCCAAACGTTGGCCCTCCTGATGTTTTGGACCGCAACTCCCAGAATTCTATGCTTAGATTGCCACTGGCAAAGGACTGTGGGAGTTGCAGTCTGAAACATCTGGAAGGCCAAAGTTTGAACATGCCTACCCAAACCAAAATGGGGAGAAGGGGAAGGAGAGCTTATATCAGGAAGAGGAAAGGCAGAGAAAAGCAGGAGTCTACTAACCCAATCTGGATAACTATAAAGAAAAACAAGTACAAGGAATGGAAAAATGGGAAATGCACCAAAGAGGAATATAAGCAAACAGCTAATATATGCAGGGGGGTGGTAAAAAAAGCTAAAGAGCAAAACGAACTTAGACTTGCCAGAGAGATTAAAGATAGTAAAAAGGGTTTCTTTAGTTATGTCTGCAGCAAAAGGAAAAATAAGGAAACGATAGGCTCTCTGTGTGGCAAGGATAACCAGTTACTAACAAGAGACAAGGAAAAGGCAGAACTACTCAACACCTTCTTTGCCTCCGTTTTCTCCAAAAAGGAAGAAAGAGATCCCCTGGGACAAAGAGTAGATGAGGTAGGATGGGAATTGCAACATAGAATAGGTAGAGAGGTAGTACAGGAACACCTGGAAACATTAAATGAATTTAAGTCTCCTGGGCCAGATGAATTACACCCAAGGATATTAAAAGAACTGGCAAAAGTAATTTCAGAACCATTGGCGATAATCTTTGAGAAGTCCTGGAGAACAGGGGAAGTCCCCATCGATTAGAGGAGGGCTAATGTTGTCCCCATCTTCAAAAAGGGGGGGGGGAGGACCCAAATAATTACAGCCCAGTCAACTTGATTTCAATTCCTGGAAAGATCCTAGAGCAGATTATTAAACAGGCAGTCTGCAATTATTTAACAAACAATGCTGTCATTACAAGAAGTCAACATGTGTTTCTTAAAAACAAGTCATGCCAGACTAATTTTATCTCTTTCTTTGATAGAATTACAGGCCTGGTGGATGAGGGGAATGCTGTGGATATTGCTTATGTGGACTTTAGTAGGGCATTCAGTAAGGTTCCCCATGGAATTCTTGCTAAGAAGTTAGTAGAAAGTGGGATAGATAGTGCTACTGTTAGGTGGATTTGTAATTGGTTGACTGATCGCGCCCAAAGGGTGATCATAAATGGCCTCTCTTCAGCTTGGAGAGATGTGACCAGTCGGGTGCCCCAGGGTTCTGTTCTGGGTCCAGTGCTGTTCAATATCTTTATTAATGACTTGGAGGAAGGAATAGAGAGTATGCTAATTAAATGTGCAGATGATACCAAATTGGGAGAGGTTGCTAATTCCCTAGAGGATAGGATGAAAATCCAAAAGGACCTTGACAGATTAGAATGTTGGATTTCAACAGAGGCAAATGTAGGGTGCTACATCTAGGTAAAAAGAATGAATTGCACAGATATAGGAATGGGGGACACTTGGCCTAAGATAATCTGTTCTGTCATCCCGTCGTTAACTATAATTGACGAGGTACTATGAGAATAGAGTTGATTTATTGCACTTAGAAATTTTTTCCCAAATCCCCATTTCTGTAACAGAAGTTTTAACGCAGACCATTGAACACAATCAAAAGCTTTAAATAGATCCAAGGACAAAATACATGCTTTATCTTGTGTTCTTCCCATCTCGTAAAGAACATTCAACGTTCTTCTTATAATGTTTGACATTTGTCTACCCTTAATAAATCCCGTTTGATCTTCTTTAATATATTTATCTATAAATGTGTACATTCTTTTGGCTAAAATTGCTGTAAAAATCTTTGCCGAGGAACGAGACAGGGATGTCCTTTATCACCAGTTCTGTTTTGCATAGTTATAGAGCTATTAGCTAACGCAATAAGGGATGATCAACTAATTAAAGGTATGGGTAAGGAGGGCAAGATTAAAATTAGTTTATTTGCTGATGATGCCTTGTTAACAATAAAAAATCCGTTAGAAAATATACCAAGAATAAAAGTACATTTAAAAGAATTTGGCGAAACAACTGGATTATGTGTAAACTGGCAAAAATCAGAAATCATGCTCTTCAATCATGATAACCGATACATGGAGGAGATCTCCAACTATGGATTGAAAGTCTGTAAATATATGAAATATTTAGGGATACTTTTAGACAAAGAGATTTGTAAGACTAAAGAACAAAACTTCATAAAAATAAAGGAAGAGATCAGAAATAAATTACAAAAATACTCTAAACTAAATTTATCATGGTTTGGCAGAACAGCAATGGTAAAAATGAAAATACTTCCTAAAATTAACTTTCTTTTTAGAATGCTACCTATTCAATACACAGAAGCCAAAATTAAAGCCTATCAAGATCTTATAAATAGATTTTGTAATGGCGGCAAAAAAGCAAGAATAAGTAAAAGCTTATGGTATAGATCTCAAAAGATGGAGGTATAGGCATACCTAATCTTAGAACTTATTATACAGCTAACCAACTTAGTTCTATGGGGGAAGTATTATTTAAACCCGAAAAACTAATATGGTGGGATCTTGAATCAGACAAGTTAAATGGAGATATAAACAAATATTTGCTTACCCTCCCCCCAAAAAGACACTCAAATAAAAATCCGCTCTTGAGTTCCCTACTACTTACTTGGAAAAAGTACGGAAGGAAACTGATATCGGAAGGTTCCCCTCTAGGTTTGGTGATAGATCAGATAAACTTCCCCACGAATATGAAGAAATATGGAGAACTATTTAAAATAAGGAAAGTGGCAAGACTAAAAGAGTGGATTAAAAAGATGAGAACAAAGCAGGAAATTAAACGCATATTGCAAACCCAGGATTTATCCTGGTTGAATTATGTCCAATTGGAAAGTTGGACGAAAGAATGGACAAGGAGAAATATACAACTTAGAGGATACACAAAATTTGAGCAATTCCTGTTAACATATGAATCAGAGAAAGGAAATACAGGGAAAGGAGCAGTAGGCGAAATATACAAAATAATTCAAGATTCACTTGAAAATAGGGAGCCAGATACAATAAGAGAGATATGGAAACAAGACATAGACAAAGAAATAAATAATGAGGAATGGAAAAAAATTTGGAATTTGAGGATTTTACGGTCATTATCAGTTAAAATAAAAGAAAATTATTTTAAACTAGTTTTAAGATGGTATATGACACCAGTCAGACTGAACAGAATGAACCCAAGATATTCCATGCTTTGCTGGAAATGTGAAAAAAGATAGGTACTTATTTTCATCTGTGGTGGAAATGTGAAATAGTTCAAAAGTTCTGGCAAGAGATTTTTGATGAGACAAGAGAAATATTACAAACTGATATTAAATGTGAACCTGAAATTGCATTGCTATCATTACCACCTATTAATGAATATGATGTGAAAAAAAAGAATTAATAGCAAACCTTATGACAGCAGCAAGATTGATTATAGCTAAAAATTGGAAACTGAAATTAGATTTTAAAATTGCTGACTGGTATAAGGAAGTGTGGGATATAGCTTTAAATGATAAATTATCTTGTAATATAAAAGTTTTGCGAGGGGAAATGAAAAAGGATATTTTTTATGATATTTGGGGGAAATTTATAGAGCATGTATTACTAAAAGGGAAAGGGATACAACCGACCTATAATCCATCACAGTTGTAGGGGAAAAGGACCTTAAGAAGCTCACTGGGAAAAAAAAAGAAGATGAAGAAAGAAGAGAAGATTCAAGAATACTGGATGGTCCCGGGGGGGCACTTTGTAGTGTTTATTATTGTTTATTATTGTTTATTCTATGTTTGTATGTCTTTCTATTAATAAAATTAAAAAAGCAAAAAAAAAAAGGAATGGGGGACACTTGGCTGGAGAACAGTACCTGTGAAAGGGATCTGGGTGTCTTGGTGGAGCACAAATTGAACATGAGTCAGTAGTGTGATGCGTCGGCCAGGAAAGCCAATGTGATTCTTGGTTGGATCAACAGAACCATAGTTTTTAGATCAAGGGAAGTGATGGTACCACTCTATTCTGCTCTGGTCAGACCCCACCTGGAGTACTGTGTCCAGTTTTGTGTGCCTCAGTTTAAAAAGGATGTTGACAACCTCGAGCGGGTGCAGAGGAGGGCAACCAGGATGGTTGAGGGTCTGGAGGAAATGTCTTATGAGGAACGGCTTAGGGAACTGGGAATGTTTAGCCTCTCTAAAAGAAGGCTGAGGGGGGATATGATAGCTATGTTTAAATATTTGAAAGGATGTCATATTGAAGAGGGAACAGGTTTGTTTTCCATGGCTTCAGAGACTAGGACTCGGGGCTTTAAAACTACAGGAAAAGAGATTCCATTTGAACATTAGCTGGTCACTGACCGTAATAAAGTTTGATTGATTGATTGATTTGAACATTAGGAAGAACTTCATGACAGTTAGAGCTGTTCGGCAGTGGAATATGCTGCCACAAAGGGTGGTGGAGTCTCCTTCTTTGGAGGTTTTTAAGCAGAGCCTGGATGGCCATCTGTCAAAAATATTGTGATGGGGTTCCTGCATGGCAGGGGGTTGGACTAGATGGCCCTTGAGGTCTCTTCCAACTCTATGATTCTATTCTATGATAGAATGAAAGGATGACACAAAGGACTTGGCACTATTGACAGACCCAGAACTATACATCTTAGCTACCTTTGGCATGTTAAGAATTAGGAATATCCACTTCTGAATGAAATAAGTGCACACAAACAGGGAGAGTCCTGTCCAGTTACCCAAAAGAAATGCAGTGTGGTTGGATACAGTTTATAGGCACTTATGGCTTTAAGAATGTGGACCCTGGTTGATCCTTCTGTCAAAGAAACAAGCACAACAAGAACAAGTTTCATCCCCATTTGGTAAGCAGATGGAAATGAGGAAGAGGAGGAGGTGGGAAAAGAAGGATGAAATTGGCTTGTACAACACCCAACAGCAGCAGGCTTTGATGGGTCTAGGAATATGTTGAGTAGAGATGGGCATGAAACAACCAATTTCTTGTTACCGTTATGCATTACCGTTACCGTTACGTAACAGTACGAATAACGACCATTTGGACGGGTCAGGCTCGAACTGAACAGAACCAAGAAAATTTTCTTGGTTCTATTCGTTTCCATTACTGGCCTGGCCGCCCGATAAGTCCTCCACTCCTACCTGCTGCCGGTGCTGCTGCTGGCCTTCCTGGTCCAGGCTTCTGGCTTGCGGCTTCGGGGGCGGAGTTGAGAAGGACCTGGCCATTTGAGAAGGGGTCCAGCCCATGGCAGGGCGGCAGGACCTCTCTGAAAATGGCCCTGTGGCCAATGCAGGAGCTCCGCACGGGCAACGGGGCCATGTTCAGTGGGATCCTGCATCGGCTGGACCCCTTCATAAATGACCCGCCTGACACTAGGGGGACCCCCTTGTGCCAGGTGGGCCATTTGAGAAGGGGTCCAGCCCATGGCAGGGCAGCAGGACCTCTCTGAAAATGGCCCCGTGGCCAATGCAGGAGCTCCGTACAGGTGACGGGGCCATGTTCAGTGGGATCCTGCCGAACTGTCATCAGCTGGACCCCTTCAAAAATGACCCACCTGGCACTAAGGGGACCCACTTGTGCCAGGTGGGCCATTTGAGAAGGGGTCCAGCCCATGGCAGGGCAGCAGAACCTCTCTGAAAATGGCCCCGTGGCCAATGCAGGAGCTCCGCAAGGTGAGAGCTCCGCAGCTGAGAGATGGGGTGGGAAAAATAGGTTTCCCATCGGGAGGGGGGAGATTAGTTTAAAGATCCCCCTTCCCCCTCCCCATTGGGTGGGGGGGGAAGAGGGGGCGCTGCCGCTGGGATCAGGAAAAATGCTTAAAGTGCCCCCTCTTTTCCCCTCCCCATGGGGTGGGGTGGAAAGGGGGGCTCTTTAAACTAATCTTCTTTCCCCCTCCTGATGACAGCGCCATCGGGAGCAGATTAGTTTAAAGAGCCCTTTCTTCCCCCTCCCCAGGGGTGGGGGAAAAGAGGGATCCCTGTAACTTATCTTCCCCCCTCCTGATGACCCATTTACTTCCGGATTCCTGGCCCACATTACAGCTGTAGTGCGGGTGTCTTTTTCTTAAAAGCAACTGCTCCGCCCTTGGGGCCCCGTCCACGCTTGGTTTTATTTATTTATTTATTTTATGATTTTAGGGTGCTGACCAGGGCACGCCTGGGGCCCCATAATTTTTATTTTTTCAAGCACCCACTGTGTGTCCCCTGGGGCTGGGCGGGCCCTTCTTTCACTTCCGGGTTTCTGTAGCGTGGGGCTTTTTTTGTTTGTTTTTTATTTTCTTTCAGCGCCCACAGCATGGCCCCTGCGGCCCCGTCAGAGCTGGGGATTTTTTATTATGTTTTTAAAGATATTAGGGTGCCAACCAGACCACCCCTGGTGCCCTCTTGGTGCTCCTTTTATTTTTTATTTTTATTTTTATTTTTTATTGCCGACCAAGCACTACCGTCATTGGCTGTTTTTGTTTGTTTGTTTTGTTTGTTTGTTTACTGCGATCAAGCGCTACCCGGACCAGCACTAGGTAGGAAACATTTTAAACTATTATTCCCCTCTCCTATGGGAAACTTATGTCCCACACCCACCCCACCTCTCAGCTGCTCCTCGCTGGCTTCCTGCACCTCCTTTCCAGGGGTGCAGGGAAGCCACCTGAGCACCAGAGAGGTGCTGGCTTGGGGCCAGCGCAGAGCAGCTGAGAGGCGCTTGCTGGGGGGGCTCTTTCCCCCACCCCACAGTGGCTGGAAGGAAGATTAAGCTCACTGTTTCCCCCAGCCACAGTTGCACAAGCACCACACACACACACACACACACACACACACACACACACACACACACACTACACTGCACACAAAACGAAGAACGAATAAACAAACAAACGGAGCGAAGTTTTTTGAAAAATGTCACGACAAACGGAAACGATCCGAATCGGGTCCGGTAACGGAAACAAAAAAAACGAAACGTCATTTTTTCTATTCATGCCCATCTCTAATGTTGAGCTTCTCTGAGAAATCTCAGTAGCTTAAATTGATGCCTGTTTTGCTTTCCTGTGGATTTAGATGTGCCCTCCTTCTGGGACGAAACCTCCAGGTTCCTTCTCAGTTCTGTTGCAGGCCTAATTTTGTGGTGGTACTTGAGGCTAGACTGAATTAGGAATTGGGTGATAAACCTTGACTGGGACATTTGTTAGCTGTAACAAATGAATTTTACTGTACTCCGCCCCCTTGCAGTTATCTTCAAAATCGAGATAAGACTCCCTCCTCTCTCCATCAAATGATGATAGACACGGGGCTTTTTTCTGGGTAGTATTCTCGTGATGTAACTTTCTTCCTCTGGTAGTCCTTCAAGGGATATTTCAATGGGCAACAAGCTACAACACAGGAGGATCTGGCTTTGCTCCTCTTTAACACAAGCCCTGGAGAGCTCTCTTCTGTGATAAAGTTACTCAAGTTAAAGGAACGTGTGACGACTAATTTGGCTATCAGGTGCTTCTGTCTCATTATATCTGCTGCCAGGAGGATCACATTTATCAGCTCCATCATTCCGGTGGAGAATAGGGTGGGGTGTGATAAACCAGATGGCTAGAGTCACAAACAATGTCCGGGTTGAACAATTATGATGACAGGATGGCCGCCCTACAAAGAGGCCCAAGCCTGAGACAATGCTGCTTCTGGAAAAGATGATGATGGCCATACAAAGCCTTTTACTACACAATATTCTCCGTGGACTATACGAGAGAGTCCGATAATAGGAACGCAATCATCACCAAATGCCATCAATTATGGAACAGCTTCCATAGCATACGGGGCATGATTAATTATGGCCACATAGATACCGTGGCAAGCCTTAATCTGCCTCTTTGTGCAGCCCCTAATGACAGTTCTCGTTGTCAGGCATTGAAGTGGCAGAGGCTTTTGTACCCCAGGTTCTTTCATCAATTTTGGCTTGTGAAATTACACTGAATAATATGCTTATTCAGGCTTTTTATATCCACACGCCTATTTTATTACCTATTCCAATGCATACAGGCTCGGATTGGCTTGCAACAGAACAAAGCTAAATTACACCTTTCATTACCTAAATATAGTATAATGACAGAGTGCCATTCAGGGGGTAGCATTGAGCTGAGAAACCTCATGGCAAGCCAGGACAATGACAGAGGCTATTCAGCCGCACCTGAATCGCTGTAGTAGGCGCATCTTGAAGACCGAGAGGGGGTTGGGGTTAATAGACAGGTCACAGTGTAAATTACAGTATCAAATTGAAATGGTGCAGCTGTAACTCTGCCCTCATCAAATGCCACTACATCCTTTTATCTTTCCTTTGGAGTTCTCCCTTGGGTTCACTTTCAAGACAACAAACTTAATACTTTTGTGGTGGCATTAGCCTTGATCGTGCCTCCCAACAGCTTACGGAGCAGCAAATGGACTTTTCCAGCTATTGAGTCTTCTAGGACTTAGTGGTAAGGCTAGCAACCGGCTGCTGGTGGCAGAGTGAAGGTTGAGCCACTGCCGACCAGGCCGTTTCCTCCTTCCTGTAGCTCAAGTTTTACTTGGCAGTGGTCAGCCTAGTCAGAGCCCCTAGCAAAGTTTATGTGGGTAGAAGTAGCAGCTGGATAAGATTGGAAGAACAGGAGCAATTCAGGCAACTCCTTTCTGCAAGTAGTTCAGAACTTAACCTGCAAACAGCAGAGGTTAACTCAGATTTCTCAAGCAGCTAGGTTGTGTTGTTTTAAATGAAGAGTTTCTTGGTTTCAAGTATCTGCTAATACAGTTTTGGAAGCAATCTAATTGCAAGTGACCTAAAACTCCATAGGTGATGAGGATGTAACAAAGTTACATTTCAATTCACAGATATAGCAGGCGGCATTGAAATTTATTTATTATTTATGTATTTAAAGTATTTATATGCCACCTTTGTCTTCAAAAGAAACAAAGTTAAAGGTTAAATAATAATTACAATGTTTTAACAAGATTTAAGCAGACACCATATCAAAACCCATAACCCATCATTCCTTCCAAAAAATCCCCTCAGTCAACCAGTCATTTAAAGGAAAGCCTGCCAGAAGAGAGAGGTTTTTGTCCACTTGGGGAAGGACTGCAAAGATGAGGCCAGTCATCCAGCTTAGCATTTAGGCAGGATTTTTTTCAGGGTTTATGCCATTCTCTGATCAGTTCTAACTTCCCTCCAAAAAAGTATAACTGAAAGTTACACAAAAAATAGTGAACAGTACAACAAATAATGTAACAGATTTTTTTTTTCAAAACCAAGTAACAGGAAAGGGTTGCTTGCCAAACAATGCAACAGTCATTAGGAATGCATTGTCTCAACAACAACAACAACTTGCAGAGCTGTGCCTTTAACTAATAACATTTCACTTTTCTCTTTGTAGATTACACTTCCTTTGTAGATTACTCTTCCTAGACTTCACACCCTCTTGGATGTTGTTTGATCTTTCTTGGTAGATTCCCTCTTTCTTTGCAAGGCAAAAGAAAGCATGCCTTAGGCCTGGAATTTAGCTTGTTCCTCCCTTAATAACCACCAATGTTTGCCTTGTGTGTTGAGAATGAGATGAGGTAAGATGGAGACACTAAATGCAATTAAAAAGCATTCTTTCGTTATGTACACAGCAAGAGACAAAGAAAAGAAATAGTGGATCGGCTACTCAATGGGGATGGAAAAAATGATAGATGATGACAAAGAAAAGGAAGAAATGCTCAATTCCTATTTTAGTCCCAAAGGAGAGAGAGGATAACCCTCGCTTCCTCACCCCATCTCCATGATCCGTGACCTGCAGAGCCATGGGGGTGAATGGGGGTGAGTTGTTAACCATTTGGAGTCACCAAATGCTACCATTCCCTGCCCCACATGCCAGTGTGGTCAACGCCATGCCACCTGTATCAATGTGGGATAGATGAAAAATCCTTGCCTCTCCCTCAGGCAATCGGGGGGGGGGGGAGAGGCAAAAAATCCTATTCATCCCCTACTGGCAACCACAGTACACCACACTGGCAATTCAGAGGTAGTGGGCGGGCAGGATTTCGCTGATCAGAGGAGAAGAAGGCCACGTGGGCACAATGATATGTATGGCCTCCCCCCCCCATGTGCCTTGTGATACTGGGCCCTCTGGTTTCACCCAATTCACCCGGGGGGGGGGGGCAAAGGGTGTCCCAGTGCCAAACAAGCCAGCTGAGGAACCAACCTTTTTCTCAGCCACTTAAGATGGCAACCCATCAGGAGTCTTCTTGGAAGCAGAGACCACATCCCTAGAAGCCAGGCCTTTCCTAATGACATTTGTTCAAAAAGTCATTCACTTGCAGTATTCTTGCTTTGTTTTCCAGGTGTTAACCCTCAGCAGGAAGGGAGGAAGGATGAAAACCCACCTATACTCTGAAGCTCATCCCCTTCTTGCCCAGAACCTTATAGCAACAATACCCTAAAGCCTTGGTTGGGCAGCAACATTAGGTCCCATGTGGATTAGAAGGTAAGGATGATGGTCTGTTCATTTTACTAGTCTTCACCAAGCTTTCTGCCCTATTGGACATTCTGTCAGGTCTGCAAGCTATCCTCCAGAAGGAGACACTAACCACTACTACATGTCTCTTCTGGGAAGATTTTCTACCAATGGAATCCTGTATGGGCACTTCTGTGCTCTCTGCTGTTTGGCAGTGGTGCACCTCACTGTGCAATTATTCTTTGTAAAGGTTTATTTCAGAGATGGAATCCTGATGAAATGAAGAGCAGGTGTGTAGAAAGGTGACCTGAAACTTGTCATATCATCAGCATCTATTTGCAAGTATTGCTCCAAGTTTTTAATTCTTCTTTGGTAACCTGTGTGCTCTTAGTAGGATCTTTTCTGTTTGCCTGTGTGAGTTTGAAACAGGTGGTGAGGATTGGGGTGGGGGGTTAATTATAGTTTTACCCCAAAGTGGCTTAGTAAAGATCTGGCCTGAATCCTGGTTGGCTCTGTCTCTTGAGCTATTTTGGGTACCTGTGGGTATTTATTGCACTCATTAGCTCTAAGCAAGTTTCATTTCCCTCCAATCACACCTCCATGGTGATTTACACACAAACTCCATTAAAACTGTGAGCTACAAATGTCTCAGATTAGACAATGAATTTATTCTCCCACCTAGCAAGCTGACACAGGGTTTGCTTTGGTAACAAAAAGGGCCTCGACAGCAGCAAAAATCCCCAATTTCCATGTTTAGTTTCTTTGGCGGTTACTTCACATCTTTCTTTGTTCCACAACTAGTTTTGTGCTGTGACAACGTTGGCCGCAATCACGTGGTCTTGTCCCTGTTTCAGTGTTCCCATGGTCATGATAACTTGTCTTGTGACAAGTGTTACCTCAGGGTCTTGTACAGTGAAAAACACTGAATTTGTCTAACTTCCTTTTTCCTTTTTTGGGGGAAGTGGGGCCTTAAAAAAATCTTTTTTGATATTTCGCTTCTGAAAAGTCAAAAAACAAACAAACAAACCCAGACACATTTTTCTGAGAGAAACACATGTTTTGTTGCGTGACAGTCATTACTACACGGTGTCTTCTCTTGGAACAGAAAGCGGGAACATAGAGTGGCAAGGGAAAACCCTACCCCAGCACCAGGTACAGGATTGTCATGCTTAGCACCCGTTCCGGGGGCGTGGTTGAGACAAATTTCAGCAGTTGCGCGATGGACGTGTGTGACATCACCCCTTTCACAGACTGGGTTCTCAAAGGCACAACTGGGTTTATTTCGACATCCCACCGCTGCCACCAAATTGTGATGACACCTCCCTTTTACACATGTAATTGTGATAGAAATGGTAATGCTGCCACCTTTTATTCACTTGGTAATGCTGCCACCTTTTAGATCGTCGCCTTATGAATTGGGACCGACTCAGATGTATAATATAAAAATAATGACGAAGTTTATTGAGAAAATAATAAATATAACAATGTCTGAGGATGGTATGTGTTGCCTTTAACACAGAATAGATTTAATCACTCTACAAGCCTCCCTGTCTTTAATAACTAATAAAGAGTATAGCCCTCACTGCCTGACAGAACTCTAACAGAGCAGTGCTCTCTCCCAGCACTCACTCTCAAAACCTTCAACTTAACTGAACTGCCTCAACTGACTAGGCTCCACCCTTTTTATATCATACCATTCCCCGCCCTCCTGCTGGGATTGGCTGATGATTTGTATATTCATTACTCCTGTTTCCAGGGTTTTGTCACAACATGAAGTAACATTTTTTTGTACCACTCCTAAGCGCAACACTAACAGAGACAAAATAAGCGTGAAGTAACCGCCTTTCTTTCTGCTGGAGTGACTTCTCTGCTGGAGAGTAAACACCACACGATCCCTCGACAAAGGGAAGCAAAGGATTTACAATGCTCTAGTTTGCTGTGTTGATGCATTGTGTTAGGGGGAGACCGCAAGTCTGGGCAGCTGTTCCCATAACTGATTCCCCCCCTCTTCATTTTGCTTTCTCTCAATGTCCTCTTTCTCATGGATGAGCAAGTGCTTACCATTGGATCATAGAATAGTGATGTTGGAAGTAGGATATTGAGTCCAACCCCCTGCTTCATACTGGAATACAAATCAAAGGATATCTGACAGGTGTTTTCCTAAATTTCTCTTGAATGCCTCCATTGCTGGAGTACTCACACCACCTCTGCAGGTCATTGGTTCCACTGCCGTACTACTCTAATAGTCAGGAAGTTTTTGCTGACATTATCCAGAAAGCCAAATTCTCTTACCTTGAGCCCACCTGCATTCTGGGATGATCGAGAACAGATCCTGCCTCTCTTCTATACGACAGCCCTTCTAATATTAAAAAAGCGCTATCATATTGCCCCTTAGCCATCTTTTCTCTAGGCTAATCACGCCCAGTTTTTCATCATAGGGCTTGGTTTCCATTCCCCTGATCATCGTTGTTGCCCTTCTCTGAACCTGTTCTAGTTTGGTAGCATCTTTCTTGAAGTGCAGGGTCCAGAACAATACTCAAGGTGAGGCCTAATCGGTGCTTAATAGAGGGGAGCAAGCACCTCACAGGATTTGAAAATATACTTCTGTTAATGCAGCCTAAAATAGCATTTGGCTTTTGGTGTGGCCTCATCACACCACTGGCTCATATTCAGCGTGTGGTCTGCAGCAATTTGAAGGTCCTTCTCACTCATAGTATTGTTGAGCCAGGTGTGCTCCCCTCCCCTTCTTGTAACTGTGAATTTGGTTTCTTTTTCCTAGTTGCAGTCCTTGGTACTTATTCTGTTGGTTTCACCCTGTGCTGCAGCCTTTCTAGATCATTACTGTCTACTGTTAGCACTGCCCTCCTTTCTGTCCACCTGCTGAAAGAAAGGATGAGGAAGTGTCAGTACTTGATTGGTTAAATAAAAGGGGGCAGAATTGAGAGGAGGGTGGTTTTGTTTTGGCCCGCCTAAAGGCAAAGCCAAGATTAGCAAAAGAAGTAGAAACGAACAGCACTGATGCTTCGGGTTTAGCCCCTTCATCTTCTCTTCCTGGGGCTCTCTCTGAAGTCTATGAAGCCGAAGGGTTAAAGATTATGACATTACTTCACCTGCTTGTCCCCAGATGTGGAAGGGGTGGATTAGCGATGGGCCATTTGAGAGAATCCCTTCCTATCTTGCCTTTACCCGCCTGCCTTTTGCGATCCCTTTGTGCCTGCAGATCCCTGAACGTGTCATGCTTTGAAGGCCAGCAGAACCTTTGGGGACAGACAAGGAGGAAGCTGCAACAGGCAGTGCAAGCTTGCTCCACCTGAATGATTATTTACAGCAACTGCTGGCAGAGGTCTGCCAAATGTGAGGGGTTTGAGGAAACATTGGCATCTGACATACATCTGGTTTATGAATGACCCTTTCCCGTCTCTTTTTATGCCTGTGCTTTGGCCTGCTAAATCCAGGGACGGCTGCCTCCCCCCCCACCCCCCGCGCTAATCTGTACTTGTAACCTCAACCTTCTCCTCCTTAGTCCTGCCACTTCTGCAACTACAGCGAAATGATGTGAAAGGTTAGTGTGACTAGGAAACTGCAATCAGTTTAGCCGGGGATTTCTCTGGCGTGTGTTTGCCAAGTCTTAAATCAGCGAGGGAAATACCAGACACGGTGAAAATATGCATGCATTTTGTCCACCCCTGCTGCCTCTTCCTCCTCCACGTTTCCCTTTCATCTTTATCTCTTATGACAGTTGCGGCTTCATCTTCTGGTGATAGAAAGAATGACCCTGTGGTGTGACCCCTTGCTCACTGCCTTCCATCCTAAAACATTCCCAAACCATGAGCTTATTACGTTGGCCATAAATTTTGAACAGCAGCCAGCGAGTACAGTTGAGAACACATCCTCCATCCTCCTAAGTGCAGAAGGATTAACACTTTGGAACCTAAGTAGGGCGAAGCACTCCACATATACCAGTGTCCTCGGCTGTCATATTTTATTTACTCCCCTGTCCTCCCACTTAAGACCACTTTGGCAACAGAGAGCTGGTAAGGGCGAAGGGGGGGGGGAGAGAATAGGACTCATGGCAGCAGTGGCCGTCTGCATCAAATAAAGCCTCCATCTTTCATTCTGAAGCTCAGTTCAGGATGCTTGATGAAGATCGACTTTTCAATTAGACATGCTGTATTTATTCTAAAGTTCCATATGTATATAAGCCCAGTCAGTTGACATCTCCTGCAGATTTATTGAGGAAATCAACTGCTTATGGGACTTTTTCATACAAATTACCTAAATTTATCATTTCTGCAGGTAAAAAATATGGGACCTTTGGAAAAAAGAAAGGCTCTCTTTCCTCTTCCTCCTCCTCCTCCTCCTCCTCTTCCTTTCTCTTTCTTTTTCCCTCCCTCCACCCTGTGAATAACAAGGCTGTATGTTAGGAAAGCGGTGTCATGATATAAATCATAACACACATGGAATGCATTTCCCACTGAAGACAATATTTCTTTCTTAGACAAATGTTGTGCTCCTTTACTGAAGTGAAAGGAAGTTCAAGAAGGTTGGCAAAACAAAGTACCCATTTTTAACACTGTACAGAACAAAATGTATTCTGCTGCCAATTACCCTTAACTAAGAATGATTGCTGCTTAGGGGAACGGCCCCGGGGTTGGGAATGGTGCATGAGCTTCCTCATACTTTGGGATGGTGGGGGGAAAGGGGTTCTGAGTCCTCCTCTCTGGTACAGCCACACAAACACACTGCCATAGCACACATTATTCAAAGGGTGCTATGGCGGTGCCATTGCACTATTGCTTGGCATCAAGGCAACAGCAGCCAAAAGTTTAAAGACGGAAGTAGTTTTCTTTCCACTGAGTTTACGAAGCAGTGCCTAATATGGAACTGGCAACCCCTTTTTACTGTTGCATGCACCACATGCTTACGGCAGGGCTTAAATCAGGGGTGCCCAAACTTTTTGTAAGGAGGGCCAGATTTGGTGGCTGAGAATGTGTCAGGGGCCAGTTGCCCCCCGACCCCGCCACCCCACTGCAAGCCCCACCCACTGACCCATAAGCCCCACCCACTGACCCCTTGCAACCCCACCCACAGGAAGGAAGGCGAGGACCAAGGGAGGGAGGGAGGAAGGTAGAAACCAAGAGAGGAAGGAAGGAAGGTGGGGACCAAAGGAAGCACAGGGAGCCTGTTTAAAAAAACATGGGGCGAAGGAGAGGGAGGGAGGGGCGGGCCAGCCAGCCGTGGGCCACTTAGAATGGCCTGACGGGCTGGATTTGGCCCCCGGGCCGGACTTTGGGCAGGCCTGGCTTAAATTATCATTTGAAGATGACCGCAAGGAGGTAACATTGCACCCACTCACCTTTGAAACATGGAGACATTCTGCCTTTTGAGGAGCAAAAATGAAGTCAAATTTCTGAATGGTCAAGATGGTATGAATAAGAGCCTGCGTACCCTGGCGTGGTTTTATGCCAGTTTGATCTGCCATGGCTTCACCTGGTAGAATCCTGGGACTGTATATTGTCTCTCCTTACTGTAAGCAGCCTCGGGTCCTTTTCCAAGGAGAAAAGCGAGATAAAAATACACAAAAATAAATAAATAAATTTAAAGTTTTGTTAGCTGGCTGCAAAGCTGGGAGTTCAATTCTCCACTTCACCTTGTTGGAAAATAACCAATGTGTGGCCCTAAGCAAGCGACACTGCCCCCATAAAACGGCCATGATAAACCATTTCTCAGTACTGCATACCTAGGGAGCACTTGAAGGGGTTGCCACAAATTCAGATAGACCTGATGGCACATCATCATCATCATCATCATCATCATCATCATCATCATCATCATCA
>JAHTLZ010000074.1:16259193-16300741 GCA_023846285.1 Phrynocephalus versicolor | reverse complement strand
GCACGGGCGGCACAGGAAAAAACTTTTAAACTCTCCCGTCTCCCCCCCACCCATTCCCGGGCCAAAAAGCAGGCGGAAAATGCCTGCCGTGCCTCAGGGCACCTACCGGAGGGGGGGTTCTGGTTTGGAGGGGGGGTCCCACCTCCCCCCCGTCCTGGGCAGCCGGACTCGCCATGCCATGCGGTGCGGGTGGGGGATCCAAAATGGGGCGGCGAACGCAATATTGTTTTTGAAATCATGGTCCAAAAACACACAAGCACAACAGAAACACGCGGAAATTTATAAACTTCCAGATTTTTCACAGTAGCAGTGGGTTTTTTCTTGCAACAAAACGTCTATGTGGGAGGGGACGACCATGCAAATTTTTGGAGCCATCTCACCAATCGCATGGCCACTTGGCCATGGAGACTTCTGGGATGTGCCAAAAAGCCCCCTAAAACCTGCCCTAGCCCCATAACCCCCTAACCCTAATCCTTGACTCCTTACCCATATGTCACAGACTCTCTTCTTAGTGGGTCAGAGAGGCACCCAGAGGTGCAACCCACTAGCCCACCATAACCTTACCCGTCAGTAGCCTAACCCTAGCCCTTGCACTAAACCCACCTTAGCCCATAGCCAGATCTGCTTGCATTGCACTACTCGCAAGTACGATTCCCTTCTTTGTGGGACATGGCAGGTGCGACCCAGTCCTCGGAGGGTTGTACCAATGGACCAGGTGGTCTCACTGTCTGCAAATGGTATGCATATCCATATGGTTATGCATGCCATTTTGCAGCAGCAGGTGAGGAGGGGAGACCCCCATGTTGAGGGGTCTCTTGGAGCCTGCTGCTGCTGTCCCTTCCTAGTGGGTGAGGATGGGAGGCACCCACGGGTGCCTCCAGGAGCCCACTTTCCCTTTATAGCGGGCCAGAGGAGGCACCCACCCCACAGAGGTGCCTCCAGGAGCCCGCTACCCCCCCAAAAAAACCCAGTATAACGACAACAAAAAACCGAAAAAACAAACCGACTATTTTTTTGCGGTTTTTCGCGAAAAACGGAAACGAGCCGACACGGGCTGCCTCCGACACACGACAACTCGAAAACGTCATTTTCCCTAGTCGTGCCCATCTCTATTCATGAACATATTCTCTATGATTCTAAAACTGGGCTGTTTTTGCAGTACAGTAGTCCCTGCCACCTCGTAACCCTTATATCACAGTCCCACTATTTAATGGATCTGGCACCCTGCCCCACCCCTGCCATCCCTGCCCTGCCACCCCATGTCCCTTGCCGGCACTGCTGCTTTTGGTCCCAGCACCCCACTACCCCTGCTGTTGACCCCTACCTCCATTGCCCCACCACTGTTGCCTTCACTGTCCCTGTCACTCCCACCACCGCTCTCACTGTCACCCTCCAAAAGCTTTGGAGAGCAGCGGGTGGTGGCATCTGCATATCACAGATTTTTTTTTAATTTGGGTGGTTGAGAAATGTAAGCTCTGCAATAAATGGGGACTACTGTATGATCTTGGGATATGCTTGATTAGCCAGTGCGCCACCAGAGTACTTCTTCACCGGTGGCATGCCAATAGAAGGAGGAGCTGGGGCTGTCCTTCCCTGCTTTCTCAAGCAGCCAACCAGCCACCAGCTATGTGGGGATTCCCCTCGTCCTCCCCTCCTCTTCTGATTGGATAGCTGCCTGAGGAGGTGGGGGAGGGGGGCATTTCCTTCCCATACAGGTTCACTGGCAATGAGGGACCCCAGCAGCACACAGCAAAGATGAGTGGGCCTCCCAGCTGTGGGGGAGAGGAAGGTGCAGCACCTGTGGTACCATGCTCTTTGTGGCCATGTCCAATGTTGATATATAGGTAGATATTGAGATGGTTCTGGAAAAACATTAAGATGTATTTTTTGATATTTGGGTTGATAACTGTGTTGATAATTCCAAAGATGGAAGTAAATGGTAAGAGAAGTTTATGGGGTTAGCAATGGGATTACCTTGAACAGGTGGCATTTTACTTCATCCCTGGAGTTTTGTGTCATCAGTACGCTGATGACACCCAGCTCTATATCTTTTTGTTCCATCTGCAGTGGATGCCATTTCATGCCTGGATGCTGTGGCTGGAATGGATGAGGACAAATAGACTGAAGTTGAACTTGGGCAAGAGGGAAGTCCTTCGGGTGGAGGTGCTGGGTGTTGGTAGGAAACTCCCTTAAGTTTTTTTTTTGGGGGGGGGGTGACTCTTCCCATGCAGGATGAGGAATGCAGTCTGGATATACTATTGGACACAGTGCTCACCATGGAAGCCCAGGTGGCATCAGTGGTCAGTTCCGCACATTACCATCTCTGGCAGATCGCTCAGCTGTGTGCCTTCCTGGATTCTGATGCTCTCACTTCGTTGGTACTAGCACTCGTAGTCTTGAGACTACGTGCACTCTACGTGGGGCTGCCTTGGAAGTTAATGCGAAGGCTTCAGCTAGTGCAGATTTCTGCAGCTAGACTAGTAACAGGGTTAAGGAGATCCCATCATATCAACTCTGTGCTGGCCGCACTGCACTAGCGCCGATTCGTTACCATATTGACTTCAAGTTTCTAATGCTGACATACAAAGCCCTAAACCAGTGGTGGCCAAACTTCAGCACTCCAGATGTTTTGGACCACAACTCCCACAATTCCAAGGCTGTATTGCCAGTGACAAAGGACTGTGGGAGTTGTAGTCCAAAACATCTGGAAGGCCAAAATTTGGCTGCCACTGTGCTCAACGGTTTGGGACCTTGCTATCTGTCAGAATGGCACCTACTACAAAATATCACCCAAAACACTTGATCTTCTCAAGCAGGTCACTTGAGAGTGCCCACACCAAAGGAAGCCCGGGAATCAGTAACGAGGAACTGGGCTTTCTCAGTGGTGGCCACTCACTTGTGGAATCAGCTCCATGCCGAGATCTGTCTGGCCCCTATGCTGTTAATTTAAAAAATAAAATAAAACAACAACCATCTCAAGACATGGCTATATAGAAAGGCTTTCCCTGGCTATTAATTCATCCTTTCTTGATTCGCTGATCTTTAATCTGCCTTTTCTGTTTTAGTTATCCTTTGTTCTTTCGGTGATTTTTATGACGTTATTGTTAGAGATGGGCACGACTTAGCGGTATTCCCGTTTCCGTTTCCGTTAGTCGGTTCCGTTACTCTACGGAAACGGTAACGGGAATTACTGCCCCAGACTTCGAGCTCGAACCGACGAACGAACAATTTTGGTCTGATTTGTCGTGCTCGTTACTTGCGTGACATCACGCGATCGCACAATGCCAAGCGGCACAGAAAAAAAGTTTTTAAAAGTAAAAAAAAGCCGATTCCTGGCCCTAAAAGCAGGCGAAAACTGTCTGAGGGCACCTACCAGGCCAGAAGGGTGGTTTTTTTGGGGGGTGGGGGTTTCCTCGCCCCCCTCTCCTTGGCTACTGCTACTGCTGCGCTGCTGGTACCAGGCGGGGGGGGGATCGTCTCATCTGCCTTTGCCATGCGGTGTGCGGGCGGGGGGATCCAAAATGCCGACCGCAATATTTTTTTTAAATCGTGGTCCAAAACCCCACCAAAGCACCACAGAAACATGCGAAAATTAGCTATTTTAAATGCTTGAATTTTTACAGTAGCAGCAGTGGGTTTGTCTTGCAAAAAAACGTCTCCGTTGATTTTATTTTATTTCATTTTATTTTATTTTTTTTACACCTGCGCTGCGCATTTGCAAAGATGGGCTCGCCCATGGGAGTGGACCATGCAAAGTCTTGGAGCCATTCCACCAATCGCATGGCCAGGTTTTGCTGACTGAACCAGGCTGGGAGGGCGTCTCCATTTGCCATGCAGTGCGGGGGGATCTAAAATGGCGGCCGCAATATTTTTTTAAATCGTGGTCCAAAACCCCACCAAAGCACCACAGAAACATGCGAAAATTAGCTATTTTAAATGCTTGAATTTTTACAGTAGCAGCAGTGGGTTTGTCTTGCAAAAAAAGTCTCCGTTGATTTTATTTTATTTCATTTCATTTTATTTTTTTACACCTGTGCATTCGCAATGATGGGCTCGCCCATGAGAGTGCAACATGCAAATTTTCCACCAATCGCAAGGCCACTTGGCCAGGTTGACCACAGAGACTTCTGGGATGTGCCAATTGGGCATAAACAGCCCACTAATCGTAGCCCGAACCTGAACCCTAAGCCTAAGCCTAACCCATACACCAGTACACTGTCCTTCTAAGTGGGTCAGAGAGGCACCCAGAGGTGCACCCCAATACTCACCCTAACCTCACCCGTCACTAGCCTAACCCTAGCTCTTGTGCACTGCTAACCCATCTTAATCCTAAGCCAGATCTACTTGCATTATACTACATACAAGTATGTGAAACGCAGCATGTGCAAAGAGTCTGCCAGTCCGTCACTTGTGGCTCTGGCTGACTCCTGCAGCTGCCTCCAGGAGCCCGCTACCCCCCCCAAACCAGTACTAACGACAACGAAAAAAACGAAAAAACGAACTGACTAATTTTTGTGAATTTTCGCGAAAAACGGAAACGAAACGAATTGGACCCTAGCCGAAAACGAAAACGAAAACGAAGGTTTTTTTCTGAGTCGTGCCCATCTCTAGTTATTGTTGATCTAGTCATGTTTATTTTGTTTATTAGACACATTTTTATATTGTATACTGTTTGTTTGTCAAATTATCTGTACATTGCCCAGAGTAGCCTTGTTGCTATATGATGTGGTATATAAGTCCAATAAATAAATAAATAAACAAACTTTCACTTGTCTCTTGGAAGGCTTACAGTATATGAGGATTAATGGTTGTGAAGAATTCTTCCAATGGGTGTCAGTGATTCAAGTTTTGCATCAAGGGTTCTTCTATGTTGAGTTAGATTATATGGTTCATTTGCTTGGTGATGTAACCGCATCCAGTGTTCAAGGTGTCATTTGTCACATCCTATACACATGTAAAGTTTTATTTAACAATATGTAAAGGATGGTTCTGTTTTGATTCTGTGTGACAGCAGGCAAGTACAGTACTGGAGACCGAATTTACCTACCTCCCACTACAGTTCACTCTATGAGTTTCTTCTGGGCTCTTGGTTCCATACCATGGTCATCCTGGAAATGCTTCAAGACCCCTGATTTGGTCTGGTTTTTGCACATTTGTCCAAAACCAGTGCACATTTTTATTTCTAGTTGTTTCTTGAACTATATATATATTTATGAAAATAAAGATTGGAGGTCTACAGCATTGCCCATTGTTTTTTTGATAGGCCCTTAGATCGCCAAGAGAGAAGGTATTTATTTTAGGAACATCATTTTGCTCCTTAAAAAGCATAACCTTGAGACAGGGTAAAAAGGGAATGTCACTTCCCGATGTCACATTGGCCGAATTCAAGTGAATGTTGACTTCTGTGAGGTAAGGCAATGTACTGGCACATACTGACCAAGTACTTCCACTTGCAGAAAAAACAACTGAGGAAACCATGCGTATTTCCTCAGAACTGTGATTTGCAATAACACCCCAAGCCAGCCCACATCTCTTGTCTTGACAAGGATCCTCAGAGTTGTCTGACATAATAAGCCATGCCGAGAAGTTTCTGCAAACAGTTTTGTCAAGTCTTTCATAAAAGAGGGAAAACAAAAAGATTTCAGATGTTGGCTGTATTCATGTGATAATATCCTAGGTTAATGATTTGTCAGCTCTTATTTTTGAGTATGGACATAACCTGGAGCATCATCTGTTTTGTCAATGTCAAGGTATCGGTTTTTTTGCTTTCATTTAGATCAAGGGACGTGAAAATTAAGCATGTTTTGGCTATGGCTTCAGTTTGCTCAAAATGAGTATATGAGAGTTTTGTGGTAGAAAAATATGTGCACATGGCAATACACTATGGACATCTTTCCTTGGTAATTGCTTTGGCTTGGCAGGCAAGCTGCTGTGAAACTGTTTAAACTTGTGTGAGTTATTTCACTTGCAGTTTAATGGTGTGTTGATATTTTTTCCTTCTGTTTGATGACTTTATTCATGATCTGTGTTGTTTTGTTTTTAATAACCTGTTATTAGATGTCATTTATGGGAGCACATTTGTATGCACATATTTAACAAAATAAGGCCGGCTGTGGTTCATGGGTCTCTGGGTGGGTGGGGAGCAAGGGTAGATGATTGAGCCTCAAATCTTTGGTATTTTTTGTTGGCTGATGCCCCCACTGCAGAGGAAGGGTAGGTAGAGTAAGCACTGAGACAAGTGAAATAGACAAGTGAGAGAACAATAGCTTCCAGCTGTGAGACCAAGACTCCCTTCCCTGTTCTTGAGAAGACTTGGCTGGGCCAGGAGGCAGCTTTGTTCTGAACCAATGATGCTAATCTTTCTGTAGATTTCATACATGCTGTATGCATTGCAAATGGACATAGACCATGCACATACAATGGCGATACAATAGTGTAAAAACAATGAAATGAAGAATCCATTATTATGATTTATCAACTTTGTTGACCCACCTGCAAAAATTATTTCTGTGGATATCCTTGATCCAGGAAGCTCCAAGTTTCTGCCTCAAGTTGTCTAAGGCTGCGGTCTCACTAAAGGTTTCTGCGCATCTTAATTTTATGCATATATTTTTTTGGGCGGTCATGTGCTGTTTGACGTGCAGTTAGTGTCCTGTCGCCAGGGTAGTATTTTTCTGCTCCGTGCCTGTCTCTACTCACCTACTGCACATCTTTTCCCTTTTTTCTGGGTTGATTTTCTGCAGTCGAATGAAGAATCGACAAGCCAGACCCACAGGAAGTGGCAGGAAATGGGGTACAAAGCTAAATACTGTGTATTTTCTGGGGCCACACCTCATTAGAGAAGCAAACAATTGAACATTTTTAAGGGAAGTTTTATAAACCAACCCCTAGTGGTGTTTTAAGAAACTTCAGTGAAAGTGCAGTTCCGGGCACATGGTCAACCAGGATACCGATTTACTTCCCTTCGTGGTTAGGACACGATCTTTTACTGCGCAGTTTGCCACAGCAAAACTGCACAGAAAACGCTGGTAAGACTGCGGCCTAACATATGTTTCAAGCATATCCTACAACTCTCTCCAAGTGGAGAAAGACTGCTGAATAGAGATGAGCACAAATTGAAAAAATGAAGTTTTGTTTTTTTGTTTTTTGTTGTGGGTCCGTTTCGGTTCGTTTTCATTTTTTGTGAATTTTTTGAAAAAAATTCATTTCGTTTTTTTCATTTTTCATTTTTCATTTTTACCTGCTTTTTGCACTACTTAAAGCATTTCCATGCATGGATGTCCCCCAACCCTCCAGACCAGAGGGAAAACACTAAAAAATTGATGCTGGCAGAGACACAGTATAGACTAGGTACACAGGGAGGGTGCAAAGGCAGCGCCCGGCATTGCCCAGGGTGTAAGGCAGCCACAGAGTGACTGCACTGCAGGGTGAGGGAGGGTACTCACAGAGGGGTAGGCACGCACACAGGGAGGCTGCAAGAGAAATCTCTTCTTTCTCTCCCCTAAGAGCCAGGCTGCAGCCAGCAGGAACACAGAGACACACACCTGCCTGCCTGGCCTAAAGTAACGAGTTGCAGAGACAGCAATCCCACCCTAACTCCCACCAGAGACTGCAAGGAGGACGGGGGATTCCAAAGCTTTTTATGCCCTCTGTGGCTGCCACACCTACCCAGTCTGCAACCTGGGCATGCTATTGGTTGAAATTGTCCAAGAATTTACATGATCCCATCACATGGCTTGCATCCATCTTGTAGCTGGAATCCATTTTGTGTCATCCCTAAAGGGAAAAGAAAAATGCATTGTGATGGGAGAAAGACAAAAACCCCTGGTAGATAATAATTTCAAATCACTGCGTTTTTACAGATGTCCAGGGCGCTTTAATACCCAAGAAATCAATATTAGGCATCTGGGAACCATTTTGGGTCGATGTCCCCTAACTCCCCTTAAAGGAAAAAAAAATACAGCAATCTGAGAAAATACATAAATGCACTGGTAGGTATTATCAAGCAGAATAAATAATTATTGCTGGGTTTTTACTGCTATTCAGGATACTTTTTAAAATTTAAAAACAGTTTATTTCACTGCACATCGCCATTAAGGAAAACGAAATGTAATGAACCTAATTTTCGTGGTTCGGTTCGGTTTGTTCCAATTTCATCACAATTTTTGTTATTCGTTTCATTATGTAACAAAATGAATAACGAGTAACAGAATGAAAAAAAATTGTTTCGTGCCCATCTCTACTGCCGAACATCTAGCAGTTGACAAGAATTGTGTTTATGGTTCACTTTCGATTTACACCATTGCAAAATAGTATTTTATTCTCTTTCTATGATGCCACAGTAGCTAGCTGTTCATGCTGAAGCAATGGCAACTGGCTTATTAAAAAAATCCCAAGTATTAAATTTCTTTCCCAGGAAAGGCATTTAATGAAAAAAAAGAAGGCTTCTCATTAGATGTAAAAATATTGGCAGCCATCTTGGATCTTGTGACCAAAATAACATCTGATTTTTTTTTCTGGCACACAATTTCTTTATTAGAACCAATTTATAATCTACAAGGGACTGCAAACTTTTGAGTTCTCCAGAACTCTTCATCAAAGCAAGTTTAAAGCACAAACACCTCAGACCCAATAGCCAGCCAAGCATTCATATTTCTGTGATTCTCCCTAGCTTACCTCTGTTTTGTCTTTGTCTTTGTTTGTGTTTTGAGCCACCGAGTCCGACAAGGAGTTTTGGAGAAGGTGAAGCTTGCATGGCTTGTGGAGCTTTACTTGGTACTAATAAAGATATTGCCTGCCTGGGGACCCTGTATTTTGTTTTAAACACTCATTGTTCTGCTTCTAGTGTTCTCTTTAACATCTCACATAACCCAGTGGTTGTGGTGGTGGTGGTGGTGGCGGCGGTGGTGATAACAGCATGCTCTTAAGTCAATTGTTACTTATGGTGACCCTTCTCAGGGTTTTCTAGATAGCGAATACCCAGAAGTAGAGATGGGCACGACTCAGAAAAAATTTTTCGTTTTCGTTTTCGGCTAGGGTCCGTTTCGTTTCGTTTCAGTTTTTGTGAGCTAATTTCAAAATTTTTCGTTTTCGTTTTCTTACGTAACGAAAACGAAAAAACGAAAACGAAAACGAAAATTTTTTCATTTCTCCCCATTTAGCTCCATTATGTGTTTTTCCAGTAACGAAAAACGAAAATTGGCTCAAAATTAGTCGTTTCATTTCCGTTTTCGGTCCATTTTTGAACCGTTTTTCGTTTTCATTTCGTTACATAACGAAAACGAAAAAACGAAAACGAAAACGAAAATACTGCTAAGTTGTGCCCATCTCTACCCAGAAGTGGTTTATCCTCCCCGTCTTCTGGAGAGTGCCCTGGGATTGCGCCGCTTGCCCACCATGACTGCACAGGCTGGTTCTGTTCTGAGGAGACACAGTTTGGAATTGAACTCCCAACCTCTGGATCAGTAGCCAAAGACCTAAACCACTGAGATATCCATCCAGCTGGCTGACTCAAATCCTTTGGCTAAATATTTGGCCTTCTGGAAAAGAATGTCTTCCTCCTGCAATAAAGCTTCCCCCCTTCTACATCTCTCTCTCTCTCTCTTCTTTCTTTCTTTCTTTCTTTCTTTCTCTCTCTTGCATAGGTTGCCTCATTCCCTTCTTTCTTGCCATGCTCAGTTGTCCCCTTTGCTCCCTTCTGCCGCTTTTTATTTTTTACCTTATGGTCCAGGTTCTTGCCCACTGACTAAGCGTCAGAATGGACAATATCTTTGCCATATTTTTAGCCAAGGTGTTGGCCATTGCACTTTGATTTTCCTGACATACCTCTCCTTGGTTTAGTGTGCTTAGCTTTTCTGGGCTTAATAGTCAACAGAAACTTAACATAGACCTAATTTGCAACTCTGACTGCTGAGGAATATGTAAGTCTCTTAGGAAATTCCTTTGTGGCAGACAGGTCAATCAGAATGAATATGTATTCCCCTTAATATCTCATTCAGTGCAGAGTCACCCCACAATTTGTGCAATATGGTCTAATTGTGGCTGCCTCAGAATTGCCCATCTGAACAAATCTTCTGTCACCTTTTCTGTAGTCACTAGTGGAAGAATTATTTCTCTTTCTCAAAACCCACACTTGAAGGCCAAATTCAGTGTGCTTGGAAAGCAGGTGTGATTGGAACATTGTTTTTGTTAGTAGGAAAGAAATACTAGAAATGGCTTACTAAGTTAATATGATAGCATGTTAAGCGGCATGCGCCAGAGAAAGTTTCATGTGCAGAGGGTGTTATATGAACTGAGTCAGTTTCATATCTTGTTTCAATATGTTAGAGTGTTGAATCCAGAGTATGTTAATTGAGCTTAGAATAGAATAGAATGGGGTTTATTGTCATTGTATAAAAAATACGATATTGTAAAAAATACAAGATCAGTAAAACAAGTTACTTATGGCTTGGTTGCCACAGATTGCAATGGGAACTATTTCTTTATATACTTTATCACTCTACATTCTGCTAGGACTGGGGTGCACAGAAGCCAAAGACCTACATCCATTCATTTTGCTTTTGTGGTAATAGATTCAATATTTTAAATAGAGATGGGCACGACTTAGCGGAATTCCCGTTTCCGTTTCCGTTACTCGTTTCCGTTACGCAACGGAAACGGTAACGGGAATTACTCCGCCAGAACTCGAACTCGAACCAACGAACGAATAAATGGGTCTGATTTGCCGTGGTCATTCCTGGCATCACGGCGATCCCGCGATGCCAGGCGGCACAGAAAAAAAGTTTTTTTAAAAGAAAAAAAACCCGATTCCCGGCCAAAAAGCAGGCGGAAATATGCCTGCCGTGCCTCACGGCACCTACCAGAGGGGTGGTTTCTGGAGGGGGGTCCCTGCGGCCTCCCCCCTCTCCTCCTGTCCCTCCTGTCCCTGGGCTGCACTGGGGCCGGGCCGGGCAATGCATCCTCGTCGTCCCGCCAAAGTCGCCGCTGGCCACCGGCCGCCGCAATTAAAGCGGAAGCAGCACAGAAAAAAGTTTTAAAACTCCCCCCCATCCCGGGCCAAAAAGCCGGCAAAAATATGCCTGCCTGAGTGAGGGCTCAGGGCACCTACCGGAGGGGTGGTTTCTGGAGGGGGGTCCCCGTGGCCTCCCCCCCTCTCCTCCTGTCCCTCCTGGCCCTGGGCTGCGCTGGAGGCGGGCCGGGCAATGCATCCTCGAAGTCGCCGCTGGCTGCCGCAATTAAAGCGGAAGCAGCACAGAAAAAAAGTTTTAAAACTCCACCCCCCATCCCGGGCTAAAAAGCCGGCGAAAATATGCCTGCCTGAGTGAGGGCTCAGGGCACCTACCGGAGGGGTGGTTTCTGGAGGGGGGGTCCCCAGCCTCCCCCCCTCTCCTGTCCTGGGCAGCCGGACTCGAGTCGCCATGCCATGCGGTGTGGGTGGGGGATCCAAAATGGGGCAGCGACCACAATATTTTTTTTTGAAATCGTGGTCCAAAAACACACAACAAGCACCACAGAAACATGCGAAAATTGCTAATTGCTTTGCTATTATAAAACTGCCAGAATTTTTACAGTAGCAGTGGGTTTTTCTTGCAACAAAATGTCTCCTCCCCTGTCCTCTCTCCATTGATTTTATTTTATTTTATTTTATTTACACCTGCGCAATGATGGGCTGGCCAAGTGGCCATGTGGGAGTGACCATGCAAATTTTTGGAGCCATCATGGCCACTTGGCCACTGAGACTTCTGGGATGTGCCAAAAAGCCCACTAAACCCTGCCCTAGCCCCCTAACCCTAGCCCTAATCCTTGATTCCTTACCCATACACCACAGTACACTGTCCTCTTAGTGGGTCAGAGAGGCACCCAGAGGTGCACCCCACTACCCCACCCTAACCTCACCAGTAACTAGCCTAACCCTAGCCCTTGTGCTAAGCTGCTGTCCCCTAAGCCAGATCTACTTGCATTGCACTACACGCAAGTACGATTCCCTTCTTTATGAGACACAGCAGGTGCGAGTGACCCAGTCTTGACTCAGGGTTCTCCTGGACGGACGGTCATGCACCAGTGCACTGGTCTCATAGTCTGCAACTGGTATGCATATCCATATGGCTATGCATGCCCTTCTGCAGCAGCAGGTGAGGAGAGGAGACCCCCATGCCATGAGGGGTCTCCAGGAGCCTGCTTTCCCTTCCTAGAGCGGGTGAGGATAGGAGGCACCCACGGGTGCCTCCAGGAGCCCGCTTCCCTTTATAGCGGGCCAGCAGAGGCACCCACCCCACAGAGGTGCCTCCAGGAGCCCGCTACCCCCCTAAACCAGTTTAACGACAGATGAAAAAACGAAAAACGAAACGACTATTTTTTTGCGAAGTTTCGCGAAAAATGGAAACGAGCCAACATGGGCCGCCTCCGACACACGACAACTCGAAAACGTCATTTTCCCTAGTTGTGCCCATCTCTAATTTTAAATCTCATATTTGCAATTGACATTTTTGTAATACAACAAACCATGATTGTCAGACCATGATTGAGTTGTTAATTGGTCCCCCACCCCCGTTGTGCAGTAATAGGCCTTCCTCCCCCCTTCAACTCCTTTTGTCCTCCCTTAATACCTCTGTCCTATCGAACACAATGTGTCTATACTACATTGAGCCGTAGGATGCCGCTTTAATAATCACAGATCTGGAAAATCCTGGGGTGTGTTATTTGGAGGTAACTATAGAATTCTTTTTTATACACATGTCAGTTAGAGGTACTCTTAGGGCTCAGTCCCACGTCCCTTTAAAAGCAGTTTGAATTACTAAATAAACCGAGTCCAAAAATGCCGTCCCCACGGCCACCGGGCTTTTTGAAAAAAAAGAAAAAAGAAAACCTGGTAATGACCCCTTAAGCGAGGTTTCTGTGACTCACCTATGAGATAGAGAATTTTTTGCCTCACTTTGAAAATCCAGCTTTTAAGGAGGCAGATGCCATGGGACCAGGCTGATGATCCGGGTTTCTTTTTCTTTCTTTTTTTGGCTATTCCTGGGGCCAATGGGCTGTGTGTTTTTAAATTTATTTTCACCTTCGGAGAAACAGGAAGCTCTATCTGGTCCTACAAGCATTAATTCCCCCCAGCAAAGTGGTCAAATACTAGCACCACCTGCTGGCCAAGGGGGCTGAACTGCACTTTAAAATTAAAAGAAAAAACAGCTTTTTACATGAGAACTCTTGTCCCACTTTTAAATCACGTGATGGGACGAAGAGGAAAAGCCGGACCTTCAGAAGATCAGGATCGAAACTCAGGTGTGACCACAGCCTTAGTGGATCACAAGACAATTATTTTTTGTATTCTAGAAAGTGCGGCTACTTTCAGAGACTCTAATGGATAATATTATTCTAGCCATTCAGGAGATGTGAGGTTGAGGCCATAAGGGCTCCTGTTGATTTAAGCCCATCTTCGTCCAGCTAAAGACCTCAGAATTGCTTGTAAGTCATGAGGCAATATTGTAAAACTGGGGATAAGAAGCAAAGCTACCTGGAAGTATACGTTTTTGTGAGAGAGGGAGCAACTTGCACATTGCTATAGAACAGTGTTGGTAACCTATGGCACGGGTGCCAAAGGTGGCACTTGGAGCCCTTTCTGTGGGCACCCGACATTGCCCCTTCATAGCAACCTATATACAGTTTAAATTACTGTATTGACACTTTGCCAAAGAAAAAAATAGTGGGTTTTGAATTGCAGTTTGGGCACTCGGTCTCTAAAAGGTTCGCCATCACTGCTATAGAACGTGCAAGTTGAAACCCAGCCTCCTGTAGAGTACAGTGTAACAGAAGAGCAGAAGGCTATCCAGCTTAAAATATTTAAATAGACTAGGAGGAAACTTGTTCAGAGATGAGCTTCTGATATGGTTCATTTTAGTCAGCTAATGAAGCACATTTAATTAAACCAGACTCATTAAAGAAGATTAAGCCAAATTAAAAGAAACAGTTAACTGAAAGTTCTAAAGGGGGGGTATACAAATCTGCCGAAACTAACTTTGCCAAACGACATCAGCTTGGGGGAATCTGGATAACTAGGGGCCTGTTGACACAGCAGATTCAGATTCCCATAAAGTGAGTTTAGCAAATGCCTGCAAAATGATACCTCTGCCAAGATGGAATCAGAATTATGCAGCAGGGTGTCAATGCTTCTGGTGTTATGTCAAGACTGTCAACCCCGTAGCTTGCAATTGCACATATGCAGGTAAAGGGCTCATATGGGGCATGAGCATGGCTTCATGTTATTGGTTGAGGCACATGTAATCTTAGGGGTGACTCTTTTCCAGTCTTCACTGGGGAAGTGGGACCCAGTGCTTGAAAAAAAAAATTACCCTTTGGGTTACCAGTCTCCAAAACATCAACCAGCATGACCACTTAGCTATGCTGCCTGGAGGCTTCTGGAGGTAGGGTCCTTTTCTGATCTACTATATGTTTTTCACCCATGTGGGCTAATCCTGCCAAGGAATCTCTTTGAGCTGAATGAGTCCATATAGTTGTTTTCCTAAGTTCTGCTGATAAATCCACATTGGTGGCAGTGGCTTGCTCCTCTAAAGCAGTGGTTCTCAGTACCTCCAGGTAACCCAGGTATTCTTGGGCTCCAACTCCCAGAAGCCTTCACTAATAGTTGTCCTGGCTGGCAAAGCATTTTATGGCAGGTCTGAGTTAGGCAAACTTGGGAAGTACTGCTTTATAGCATTACAAGTTGTAGTCAGAAGAAACGCAAGGGCATTAGGATACGTTAACCTCACCAGAAAGTGTTGTCTTGATAGGTTTAACACACCTCTGCCTGTGCTCGTAGTATCTCTGTCTGAGCCATAGGTATGAAAGAATGATCAGTGTAATGTCACCTTGTTCTTCTCCTTTCCCTGCATCCGTCCTGCCTTTGAAGAAAGTGAGCTCAGCCTAGCTAGGTGTTCTTTCTTCTTTTTAATCAGATGGATATGAGGAAGCCTATGGTCAAAGGGTGATATAGCTCATATTTTAGACGGCTTGTGCTCTAGCTTGCGCTATAACTGCTGGATAGCTGAGTGGTTTAGGTCTCTGCCTGCGGAGCCAGAGGTTGGGAGTTCCCTTCCCCACTGTGCCTCCCTGACAGGGACTGGACTCCATGATCCAAAGGGTCCCTTCCAACTCTGTGGTTCAAAGGTTATAAACCAGCCCAGTCTGCCCCATACTCAATCCAGATGTTTTTATTCCAGCTGGACAGCTATTTTTGGGAGGGGTGAAGGTGCTGGAGCAATCTAGACTGGATGGTATATGTGCAGAAAGTTCTCTTTGAGGGAGGTTGTACCCAAGCAATCAACCCTTTTCCACTGAGATCAAAGGGTTGCTTGTATCAAAGTCTGAATGTATTCCTTAAATTGCCCACTACCAGCACTGTTCTGGCTTAGAATCTCAATTTGAAATTGAAACCTTTCTGAATTAAGTTCAAAGAGACAATATTGCCCCTAAGTGTACCACAAACTGCTTACTGTTAAACACTGCCATTAAGAGTTGTAGCAGGCACTGAAAGTGCCTGGGCAATATTTAGGCTGTGATTTTAACTTGCATTGCCCTTGAACGTGGAAAGACATTCTGCAGAAATAAACGGCCTTGCTTTCGGCATAATTTAATTTAACATAGGAAGCTGGACAAAATAATTGCCCATTTCAAAAAGGTATTTCTGTTGTAGTGTATGAAAAATGTTATTTCCTGTGATGAACACTAGCCTTAATAGAGAGGAAGTTTCAGAAATGCTACTGTTGCCTTCTTATGCCAGTATAAAGGAGCCTTGAGCAAACCAGTTTCGGGGGAGGATCTTGGTTAGCCAGGGATTGAGCCACAGTCCGTTGTTTCATGCCAAAATGAAACAGCGATGACAACAGTAAACCACAAACAGAGGAAGTATGGTTCAAAATTAATTATATTTATTTTAATAAATTGTTTTCTGTCTTCATGTTTCAATTGGCTCATCCTTTAATATCAACAACGGCTTGTATAAATGTTTGGACCGATTGGGACCTTCCTGTTGGGCACTGTTGACTATTTCTTGAAATGTTTCACTACTACTGGAGATGAAATTTAGGGATCTATAAATTTTAAGCAAATGAGTTGAAACTATTTAATGGGAAAATATGAGCTTTGGAGCTAAGCATATGAAGTGCTTTGAATTATTAGATGATTCCTTTGGTGGTTTGATTATGTTTTCATGGCCTTCTTTGGCCAGAGCGAAAATTCAGCATGCAGGCTAGGCATTTGCTTGATATCACCCAAGTTCTGAGTTCAAGAGCTCCTGCCAGTTTTAAGTCCTGCCAAGTATAGGAAGGAGTTTTGAAGCAATATTATCATCTTTGAAATTAGGATTGTAATGTTAATGTACTTTGGAGCTCAAGCTTAAAAATGTTGAGCACTGTTCCAGTGTTGTTTACTTACATTTGTGGAGAGTTGGCTGATGCCATAAGGCACACTAATCCCTCAGGATATGGCTATTTATTTATTTTATAAATAAAATAAGTAGTTCACAGCTGACCTAGGAAAGCAGCCATAATCAGGCAGAAAACACACATTTTTCTTGCCTTCTGCCCCGTTCCATCAATGGGCCTTTTCACACGACCCCTAAGATCCGCTGGCCACTTAAATTCGGACCAGAGATCTTGGGGGTTCGTTGCTCTTCCTGCATCCCCACCCCTCCGCACTTCCTTGCTCCTGCCTGCGTGAGGGGAGGGAGAAAAAAAGGGACAAAAGAATGCAGGCTCACCTCCGTCTGCCGGTCCAAGCCGCCCCGAGCGTCCTGATTCCTTCTCTTAAAGGGGCAGGAGGCAAAAAACAACAACAAACAGAAGCGAGGAGAACCCGGCACTCTAGGTTACATCCGGACCTGGAATTTTTCACCCTCCGAGAGCAGGTACCTGAAAAGTGCGCTGGGACGCGCTTAGGTGGGCGTGGTCGCACTTAATTTTCTGTAAACTCTGGAGCTGGTGGGGAAACAATTTTAAGCTCCGGAGCTGGGACCCATTTGCAGTGGAGTTTAGGGGGCGTGTACAAATACCCAATGTCTTCTGTCACATAAAATAAGAGGAGTTAGGAGGATGTAGTATAATCATGCATAATTGCATACTCAGCTATGGCCAGGACTACTTCATGGAACAGGCCAGGATCAGAACATATGAGCAAACTGATAGCAAACAGGTTCAGAATTCAGCATTTAAACCACAGGGCTCCAAGTAGGGTGGTTTTGAACCCATGAAGTCTTAATGCTGCACTTACTGTCTGGATGTGATCTCCAAGAGTAATTTACATAGAATTGCTGTCACAATTTCCCCTGTTCCACAGCTCTCTTGGACAAAGCCTAACAAGCACAATTCCAAATGATCTGAATAGGATTCTGCGGCAAGAATGACCCTATATTCTGTGGGCTGGTGGAATTCTTAGTCTACAAACAGTTTAAGAATTTAGAGAGTGAAGTGGTTTTCATCCCATTTCTATTGTCATTTCACTACAGTTTGGCACTATGGTTAGTCTTAAGAGTGGTTTATTAAAACTAGACAGCTTCCTATAATAAGGTTTGAGTTTATTTCAGTAAACCATATAGAAGACTAACCACAGTTTATCCAGGTAATTTTTATTTATTTATTTATTTATTTATTTATTTATTTATTTATTTATTTATTTATTTATTTATTCTTAAATAAATAAATGGAGTTTTTTAGTAAAGTGATTTTAACCAGTATAATAAAATAAATAATTAAGAATAAATAAATAAATAAGTTTATTTATTTATTTATTTATTTATTTATTTATTTATTTATTTATTTATTTATTTATTTATTTATTTATATACTGGACCATCTGGTACAATACCACTCTGGGCGGTTTACAAAATATCAGTATCAGTAATAACATATACAGTATGTATACATAAAACAAACATTATGAAACCATAATTAACTCAAAACAATAGTAGAATCAAACTACTTTAAAAACCAAACAAGCTGTTTGAATTAGCAGAAACAGACCAGCAGTGGTGGTGGTCAATAACTGGGGAAAGCCATTCTGAATAGCCAGGTTCAGCTGTTGTTTTTTGTTTTGTTTTGTTTTAAGACCTGCAGCGTAGGGACCTGGCAGATCTGTGAGGGGAGGTGCCACTACCAAGAAAGCCCCACTGTAGTTATTCATTCAAGGAAGAAAGAACTTTTTACTGTGTCATGTTGACCACATTAGAAAAGTAGACCGTGGGGATGGGGGGGGGAGGACACACATCCAAGGCTTTTTAGGTGGGTGGGGATCTTGCTGGGTTAGAAGTGCTACAGGACTTAAAACTAAGGTGCTGTACTATAGGGAGGGAGGGGAAATATTACTGCAGTTAGCCCACCCAGAAACCCCATAAATTTTAGCATTTAGCCAACATTTCCCAAAAGACATATTTCTGGCATATACTCTGGTGGTTACTTCATGTCCTTCCTAGTTCTGAGTTGACGTTCATTTCGTGATCATGTCACTCGCAGTCACGTGGTCTTGTCCCAGTACTGTCCCTGTTCCTGTGTACCCACAGGCGTGATTGATGGCACCGTCATGACTGTTACTGCATGTCCTTGTTTCATCACAACATCTGAACTTCTCAGCCTTCGTTCTCGGGTTTGTTTGGTTTTTTGGTCCGACCTTCCATTTTTCAGTCTTTCAAATCTCCTCAACTTTGCCTTCAATGCATTATGGAGCTAAGTTCGAGGCATTTGTCTTTTAATCTCTCTGCACTGCGTTGCTGACTCCATAGGGAAGGTACTGGCGAATGGCACTTCACACTCCTGCCACTAGATGGAGAATGGCACGTTGCGTGATGAGCCTTACCTCACAGGCACTTGTCTCGGAATGAGAACCGGGACAAGCAGATTCCCGAGCCCAGGAAGGGCATGGCTCATCATGCTTTAATCTCAGTTCAGGGGGCATGGTTGGGACGAACTCCAGTCGTTACGCAATGGACATGTGGTAAGATTTCCTCATACCGGTCCCAAGTGGGACCACGAACAGCAATGAGAAGGACATGAAGTAACAGCCTTTATTTATTTATTTATTTATTTATTTATTCATTCATTCATTCATTCATTCATTCATTCATTTATTACACTTGTATCCCGCCCATCTTCTGGATCGGAACTCTGGGCGGCTAACAATAAAACAAGACAAAAGAATACAGTTTTCTTTTTTCTTACTCCCTTTGACTGCAATAACTGTTTTGAATAATTATTTCAAATATTGCTCCATTTGTGCTTCAGAGGTCTGCTTGCCAACCATAAACACCACAATGTGACTGGATTGCAACAGATACCAGACAGAGGGAACAGTGGAGAAAGGAGAAGGGCAGCCAGGATGGCAATGTAGAGTTTCTCATTGCCATCTATAGTGGCAGTGCATAAATACAAAACCAGTAAGATGGGGTGTGGGGGGGGGAGGGAGGCTTTTCCATCACTGCTCATGATAAGCCTGACATACGAGAAATGGTTGGATTTCCTCCCCTTCCTCTAGAGTAGAGTTAGCCATGGACAGGTTTGTCCCAGTTGATCCTAATTTGTCAAAATGGCAGCACTGGTGCAGCTGATCCCCTCATCCACCTCCTCTGGTTCTCATCGGCTGCTCACCAGGCCCAGCGGGATAGCTTCCTGTACCTCTTCAGCCAATCTTCCAGTCCCAGCAACAGCTCAGGGTTCTCTGCCACACACCCTTGGCTGATCTCCCACTTGGACAAATGGGTAAAGGAGAGAAGTCTGTGCTCTTGCTTGTGACCGGGAGATTAGCTGAGGAGGCGGAACAAGCAAGCAAGCTGGGCCTGGTGAGGATTAGCTGAGGCGGCTTGGGTTGGGAGCAGCAGCACCTGCACTGCCGCTTTTACGAACTGGGAAGAAACAGTGCCCATCTCTAGAGATCTTTGGTGAAATTTCTTCCCCCACAATGTTGACTGCAAATGTAGTGGAGAATTTTGAAAGGCCATTCATCCAATGCTAGAGCAAAAAAACAACAACACAAACTTTCATCTCCATCTGATATTTCTCCAGACCAGACGTCACATATTATCCTTCTAACATTGTTGTGTTGGCTGTTGGCTGGCTTACTGATGATGTGTCTCTCACATGTGAACATGTTGCCTTTCCATACATTTCCTCATAGCTATTTTTG
Organism: Phrynocephalus versicolor; assembly: GCA_023846285.1. NCBI lineage: Eukaryota > Metazoa > Chordata > Lepidosauria > Squamata > Agamidae > Phrynocephalus > Phrynocephalus versicolor. The sequence continues at coordinate 16,280,581 of JAHTLZ010000074.1, read as the reverse complement.
TCGTTTTAAGCCTGAGCCGCAAGCATGTCTAAATGGGCTTAAGGCTGCACCCTGGGCTACTAAAAATATTTTGATACAGTTAACGATTGATTAGTTCAGCAGCTCTTCATGCAGAAGTGGCCAAACGTTAACATCTTTTTTCAGCTGGAAGAGGCACTTGGCAGGCAGTCCTGTGAGGAGGGGAGGTGGGGCCGAACAGGGATCTTCGAAACACAAAGGCCCCGGGAACATTGTTTGATTGTAATTGGTTACATAAATTGGTCACATAAAAAAAATGGTTTCTACATGGCATTTGTATTTTACATCATAAAACCATATAGTTGTGACTTAACAGCGTAAAAGATAATTCAAGGCAGGGAACTGTGACTCTGTTTTGGAATTAGATTAAGCCATAAATAAATGATACTTGGTCTTGAAGTTAAAGAAAACATTCCAAGACAACCTTTCTCCTAAGATGTTTTCCACCTGTTAAAGGATGTGTCGTATTTGGAGTCTTTCATAACAGTGGAAACTGGCTGGGACGTTTCAGTGGGCTCGTGCAAAAACAATACGCCAAGTTTGATTTATGAATCAAGGTGCAACAGGGGACGTGTATGCAAACAAAAACAATGAGCCCTGCTTTGGGTGGGTGGGTGGGGGGAACATATTCTGCTGATACTGCTGACATGAATCATATGGTGAGTTTACATGGGCCATGTAGGAGCCCCAGCACAGATTGATGGACCTGGGAAGCTGAGGCGATCTGTAGCTAATGAAAACGTGAAGGGGTCTTGCCTCGTGCCCTTGACCCAAAGGTAGCAGTGGTAAAATGATCCATTCTGACTTGGCAGCCTTATTTAAAACAATCCCCTAGGCTCAAATGTCACCTATTAAAATACATTCAGGAGGCCAAGGAAGTGGTGGCTGTGCATTTAACATTCCAAGCGGTTGTTGAAGCAGTGGGGGAACCTGTAAAAGCCTGCAAACTGAAGCACTGGGAAGAGAGCAGAAAGCCTTTAGCAGAAGGGGAAAGAGAGGGAGAACTTATAAAGTAATGTGAGAAATAGAACTCTCCCCAGCGCACACTCACACACAGTGATGTAGCTATAGGGGGGCAAGAGGGGCAGCACCCCTCACAGTGATCTGGGGGCGTCAAATGGATGCTATATGGCCACAAGAACCTTACCGAAGAAACCAAGCCTTGCAGCCTTTTTTAATTACAAAAAGACATCAGTGAAAAGGCAAGCAAAAGAAAACAAACTGTGAGTACCTTTGCGAGATTGCTAACAATGGTGGTGAATGGGAAAATTTAAAGATCTATAGCTTTTCCTCAGGAGGGATAATTACGCACGGGGTAATTATCAGCCAAAAGCCAAAAGTCAAGAAGTCAAGACAAAAGGGAGATAAGAGTTGTAAACATTAAGCCCTTGCTTACCAAAACAAATGCAGAAGTTTGCAGACTCTTTACATAAGGTTTAAAACAGCTAAACCTAATAAATACTAAGTACTAAATGGAAGAAAATAAAATTTATGTACTTGTTTATTTATTTTGAATATTTTTACCCTCCCCCTTTCTCTTTGGAAAAGGACCCAAGGTGGCTTACAATAATGAAAGAAAATATACATCCCAGAACATTAAAACATATTCAAGGTGAGAATAGGGAATAGAAGAGGCATCTTAGAACATTAAAGGGTAACATTAAAGCAACAAAGAGCACGCAAAAAAAGAAAAAAATCCATTATGAGGTGTGGAAATGAATATGGAAAACACTGGTGTTCTTATGAAATCAGTCTGTAATCATGCATGGTAATCCATATAAAAGTCACATAGTAGGTAGTCCACCTTGGAAGAAAGCAAAAGGCAGATCTTGATGGAGCCTCTTGATTTCATATGATTTTTGCATGGGATCCTTCTCAAATAACCATCAAATCACACATCCCATTCATGTCCAAATATTACACAATAAAAATCATGCATCCTCCAGTGCATGGCTCCACATTGGTGCAAAAACATGGATTCAATGCACAGATCCATCTGACTTCAAATGACTTTTTAAATTGGAAAATGATAAAACCACTATCACATATACAGCCTATCTCTGTCCACAGATTGCAAACCAAATCATGGGTCTGTCAAAGCATGGCTTTGCAATGCACAAAAACATGTATCCAAGGCATGGATCCAAAAAGATCTACCTGATTTTTATCCAGGAATGCCCCCACATGAATCTCACATCATAGAATCCACCTTTACACACAGACTGAACACCCAAAATTAGGGGTCCATAAGTACATGGCTCGACAGTAGTGCATAAACATGGATCCAAGGCACAGATCCACATGGATTTACCTGATTTTTATTCAGGATCACCCCCAAACTGCTCTCCCATCATAGGTCCCATCTCTGCACACAGATTGCACACACAAAAATCATGGGTCCATCAGTGCACTGCTACACAGTGGTGGAAAAACATGGATCCAAGGCATGGATCCACACGGATCTAACTGATTTTTTAATGCAGAATCACTGTGGGGTGGATCAAAAATTGTGATTCATCCTTATTTGTGATTCATTGAGGCTGATGAACTGACGAACTGACAAATCAACAAATTTCCAGTGAAATGGCTATTCATTTTGTGCCATGGCATCTAGAGACGCCAAATTTGCAAGGATGCTTCTCTGCCTATCCTCTATAAGGTCTGCTATGCACCCCAAAGAAATTTCCACCAGGAAAGTGCCCCCTAGGAACCTAAATATAGCAAACTTGCTTCTCTCAACTCTCCTCCACAATATCTCCATGTTTGGTGATAATTGGGTTGCCTTTTAGCAACTGGGTTGGGGAAAACTAATCTTCACCAAACTTGGGGGGATTGCAGAGGAGAGTCAGGGGGCGATTTTCTCCAGTTTTGTCATCTCTAGGTGCTTTGAGGGGCCTTTTACAGAACTACAAAATAATGAATCAAAACTTGTTAAAATGAATCAATTTGTATTTGTTGGGCAAATCCATTCATGATTAATACAAATTGACAATTTTGACGAATTGGCTAAATTTGTCAGATAACATGATTGATTTTTCAGTTCGTCCCCACCTCTGCTTCCAGTACGTGCTATGCATTTATTTTGTTTCTTTTTGTATCCCAAATGGAAGAACAGTTTTTGTTACTGCAGATAAGAATTTTTGGGAGAACCCATAGAACAACAGAAAAACACAACCACAATGGGGACATACATATTGTTTGTCATGGTGAGAGGTGTGTGTGTGGGGGGACAATTTCTACTTCCCAGTCCTCCTTCTCTGTACTCTCTCTCCTCAAGGTGGCTTTAAAAATAGCCTAGAATTTATGAGTGCCTCGAACCAAACCTGAGACTTACATGCTCAACACCTTATTTGTGTTGGCTTCATGAGTGCCAGATTTATTAGCAATTTCTTCAATATGTTGGTCACTTCACTTTTCCCCGTCCTGAATGTCACCCACCTATTTGATGACAGCCTTGCTCAAAACCATCTGTACAAACAGAAGCTTGGAGGGAAAAGTAGCTAAAGCTTAGCCAACAGCTGTAGCTCGACTACAGCAAAGATGTATGACAAAAGATTTCCACCACTGGCTGTAAAACCACCACATTCTAATTTGTCATACAAGTTAAGTCTGCTATTTATTTATTCTGGTACTGCAGCAGAGCTAGCCAGGCCATGACTTTATGAAAGAACTGACCTACACAACCTTTGACCTTTGCCCCTTGGTGGCTTTGGCCATACGTTGGAAGCCCAAAGATTTAAGCATATACTGTTTTTTTTCTGTACGGAACATGTACTGGCACCTCAGGAACATTTGATGTTCAGCTTCTGAAGAGCAGGTCTGTCTTGAGTGATCATAGTACACTGCATAATGCCAAAAGCCACTCTTAGTGTGAACTATGCTTCCAGTTTGGCAGTCTGTCTTGCACTGTTTTAAAAGCACAGAAGTCTCCTTTTAGGTCTTTGTAAAATGTGTGCACTTCCTGTGCAAAAAGGGGGACAAGGAGAAAAAGGAGCATGGTGGCCTCACCCCCTCAAAAATATCAATCTGATGTGGAGACCTCAGACTAACTACAGAGGTACCAAATGAAAGTTAGGATTCGCTTCAGTTTCAACAAGGTTAACAGGCTTTTGAATTTCTAGTAAAATTTATTTGATACATGGCAGAAGTACAGAGACTCTCTGAGGAGAATAGGTTCAAGTTCCAAAGATAGTCTACTGCTGCCTCATTAACTGGTACTTACAGTATCGGTAGCTTACTCTGAGGCCTTTGTAGAAGAATAAAAATGTCTCCATACTTACAGATGAGAACAGATCAACAGCAAACTAACCATAGACCTTCGCCTACTAAAGTGGGGGAACACTCAGCAGAGGGGTGGCGCTCTCTTTGATTTCAGTGATGAGAAGGAATGATTGGTTCGTGCTGGATAGATTGACAGTCACCCCAGCCTATAAAAGTCCCTCCCAATCATACAAACTACAGGAAGCCTGTGAGGTTGTAAAACTCTGACAAACTCCTCCTTTTATAAGAAGAAATTAATAACAGAGGCCATGATTGCCACAGCGACCACTGTATGCAAGAATAATTCCATTTGACATCACATTGCTTGCCAGCTTTAAGCAGAAACTAATCCTTCTTTGGGCATCAACTAATCGGTGAAGTTATAGATTCATCTCTGATGCTGGAGTCAACAAGCCTTTGAGCTGTATCTTTCTAACATTTCTTGGAAGGATCAAGCTGCACAAGAAACTCCTTTCAGACCCCTGGTTGACCCCTGTCAAGGCTTTCTGGTTCCTAATATCGACCACAAAATTAATTTTTGCCCCACAGAAATTAGGCTGCTAAAGTGGAAGGATCTTTGGGTGAGCAGGGATATAGACATTTATGTGAAGGGATTGTCAGCCCAGTACAGCTGTGGTACAGAAAAGGAAATGGGTAAGCCCAGAGGCACCCTGTTCTTTTTACTTAGCTCTGCTTGTTGGGTATGGAAGGTCCTAGCTAATATCAATTAAAAATAGGCAATGACTGTCTCTCAGGCCGCTGCCTCTAGTAACAAACCATCTGTGCGGAGAGAACTATGGTGAATGTAGAAGCATCTAGTCCGTCCTCTACTCACCATGGCATCATGGAATCATGCTGAGATCTGGCCTCCTCATTCGTGTTCGACTGATCTTTTAAGGCTGGTTCATGTTGGCCTTTCAGAGGGGCTCCTCATAATCATTCTTGGATGGACAAATTAATTGGACTCCAAGCACTCCAACGTTGGCCTGCCTCATTTTCTCCACACTTCTTTGCTACACTCATTTAATGCAAGCATTCCGAGTTGGTGCCGTGCCTTTCCTGGTGTTTCTCAGACATCTACTTCACTCAAAAGCATCCTTAGCAGCAACAACTAGTCTTAGATAACCTGTATGTATTTTTGGCAAAAGAATTAGGGGTAGGTTGTTGTGTGCCCCACCCCCCACCCCCAAGTGATCTGTGGAATGAAGGACTCGTTTTTCAGCTGGCATTAGGTTAGCTTTGGGAATTGACTGTGTTTGTGGCGATGGAAAAGCTGGGCAAGGTAGGGTGACATTTCTGTGCTTGACAACTGATAATTCATTGCCCAAGCTGTTCTGGTCAAGAGTCATTGTGAACTTTCTCGGAGGAGGTGGTGACTTGGGTTATTCCTATTGCTACTTGATTTACAGCCACATGATTTCATTAAATGAAAATGTAATAACGAGAGTTCCTGCCAACCTCTTTTCCTTGAAACTGTGCCTTCCAAAATGGCAATGGGGAGGGGAGGAATTTGGTCCTGTCTTTCTCTACAGATGTTCCCTTTGCTCATGGATTTCTTTTTATTTTATTTTATTTTATTTGGAAGAAACAGCTTGTAAAAAAAAGTGTTTATGTTCCTCTATTAGATCACAACTATTCAGTTTTCCATTCAGTATTTGTTAAAAGATAACCTCATCTCACCAAAAGCAACTTGAGAGCAGAAATGTGTTTCTGAATGATGCAATCGTATTAGAACAAGCTTCAATTCGTGTTTGAGAATCCTGTCTTTGGTCCCTGGAAACACGCATTGTACCTCTGATTTGCTCTCTGATGCTTGGAAGTGAACACAATGGTGTGCAATAAGGGATTCCACCTTTTCAAACAAATGGGGTCCTATCTCTGTATGTGGAAATGCTAAATAGGAAAGAGAAGGATGGCCAGATCCCCACCCCACCCCGCCCACCCCCACATCCTAATTAAGCAACGAAAAAATTCCAGAGAGATTTCTGGACTTCATGGAACTGAAAATAAATTAAACCAGCTCTGGGTCTGGCCAGCATATATTCTAAAACTAGACAAACCTAATTATGTTCACTTTATGTATCAAGACTTTTTATCGACTGCCTTTCATCATAAAAGGGAACAAGGTGGTTAACAAAATGAAACAACGGGGGGGGGGGGGACAACCAAGATCTGGTAAAGCCGACACATTTACTGTGAGTTCCTCCATAATCACTGTAATCAACCTGATGAGGGTGGAGAATATGATTTTTTCATCCTCTTAACTCTTGCAAAGAAAAATGATGACAACGATGCTGTTTTCTCCTGCAGAAAGACTTCTCTCTCTGAGAGTTCATCACCACCCTGAAAACCTATTGGAAATCATGCGGGAGTTCTATGAATTTCTATGCTAATTCCCCCCCCCCCCCGAAATAAATGCCAAGCTGCATGGGATTTCTACCATTCCTGTGCAGAATGACATCTTTCCCGTGCAGGATTCATCTGGAAATGACAGGGAAAAACCCAAGCTGCACAGGATTGTTACAGTGCTACCTGTGCAGAAGGGTCTCTGCAAAGCAGTTTCAGAAGTGAGAGCTGTGTTGGCCCGTGTTACTATGCCAGGAAAACACAAGAGCAAAATGCAAAATAAAGAAGATAAAAATGTGTCTTGGGTCCTTTCCAAGGAGAGAGGCAGAGTAAAAATATTTTAAGTACATAAATAAAGGCACTTTAAAGACAAACTGCTACATTTTGATATTACCTTCTAAGTGGACAAGCCCACTTCTTCACAGGAGTGGGACTAGATGGCAAATATGCATGCATTAATGCACAGGTGACATGACTACTGCCAGAAGAGACTGCATTTTTGATAAAGAAGAGACTTTTTCTGGACACAAGTTGTTGACAGTGTGGCATTTCACACTTGACAGTGACCTTTCAGACCGCTGTTTTATCCAGCTCCCCCCCCCCCAAGAGGCACTGTTCTGTAAACAAAGGCAGTGATGTTGGCTATATTAATCCCAGACTATAGATGGCATGCTAGAACAACATGGTAATAACTATCTCTAATCACCTATGGTACCACCGGTAGACAGTGAGGAGATATAACTGAGAATTTCAGTGCATACAACACAGTATTAGACCTTTGGTTATGGGATAAGAAACCTAAACTTCTATTGAGTCCATTGGAATGAGTTTTAAACATACGAATGTATTTTATCTTAGCTATCTCTTTCTAGATTTGTATCCTGTAATTTTTCTTCCTCAAAATGGAAACTTTCAGATCTTGTGAAGAGGGTCCAGGTAAAATTAACATTAACATTGAAACAGCATTCTGTGTACTTCCATTCTTGATGTCCTCTTTGTGCCCATTAATACTTTTACACAGGCACTATCTGGTTTGTCCTATGTAGAGTGCAGAGTGGCACTGTTGGCAAAAGATGGCACAGATAGCATGGGTAGAGAAGCAAGTAAAAGGAGCCTTGATGTTGTGTGTGGCATTACTTGGTCATCTCATCATAATGCCAGAATAAATGTGGGGGCAGAGTTGGCATCTGGATATGGAGCAGGGTTAAGTCCCCATCTCTGTGTCAGTATTGCAAAGCACAATAGGTAAATATTGGCAGAGTTTCCAAACAGTTAGGCGACAGTACGTCTGTTTCATCTGGAAAACAAACTCGGTCCCCGTTTGCTCAGCACTCAATGCTGTAGCATGGCATTGTTGTCTTATCAGAGATGGGAAGGTTTAGTGTTTTGGACTGTAACTCCCCGAATCCTCCAGCCATTGTAGTCAATGGGTGTTTAGGGCCCAAAAGTAAATACAGCATATAAATAAGTAAATGGATGCTTTCCATATTAGAGTGCTTTACAAGCAAAGCTGAAAAGCTGAAAAGCTGAATGAATAGCTAGGAGAGTAATTAGAGATGGGCATAGACCACAGACTATACAAATTGTGAATTGGACTGGTTCGTGGCTCGCCACTAACCACTATGGGCCTCCAGAAAAAGGAACCAGTTTGTGTGATGTATTTTTCCTTTTTTGTGCCCGGGGAGGGGGGCAATAACCTACCTGCTCCTGTCTTCCACTACCTACCTACCCTCTTCCCACTGCCCCATCGCCTCCCTATCTGATTCTACCGCTGCTGCCACCTCCTCCACTGCCAAAAGCTGCTGTCATCAAAGTAGCAGCCACCCTACTGCCTCTGTGCATGGGCTTACCTATCAGCTAGGTTGTGGGTGCATGCGCAGAGGGAGCAGGCCAGCTCTGGGAAGGGAAGTTAAGCCCTCCACCTCTGAGGACAGCAGTGGTGGTGGTGGAGGTGGTGGCAGTGGCCGTGGCAGCAAGATCAGGTAGGAAAGAGATGGGGATAGTGGTTGGAGGGGGTGATGGGCATTCCCTTTTCCCCAACTAAATGAAGCACTGGGTGGGTGGGTGGAGGGAAGGTTGCACTTCATTTTACCTTAGTAAAATGGAATCCATAAACTGCTCCGCGAAACAAACCATAATCCAGACTCATTTGTATTTTTTTTTCTGCTTCGTGGTTTGGTTGGCACCCATCTAATACTTATCATGTGACCTTGGGACAAACTTTTTGTGCATCTTCTAGAAACCTGATTGCATTAGCTTCTTGCAACCCAAGCAAATGGGAACTAGACTCAACCTGGAGAACACAGTTGCCTGTGATGTCCTTCGGTTAATATTTTTAGTGAGCCTCTGCATTATGGCTTTCAGGAATGAAACCAAAGGGAGAGCATTTGCTACTTGGGCCATTGCCACTTGTAAAAACTGGAAGCACCCTTGTCTGTTTTGTGCCAACTCCTGGTCAGAAGGCCCTTTGCCTTGACTAGGAGCTGGGTAGAAGAAACACCTGCTTGCTCTTAACCCATGTCAGTTTTTCTTTTTCTTTCTTTTATGGGGGGCTGTCAGGGGTTGGCTTCAGTTCCGTAAAAGGAACTGTCAACTTGATCCCTTCCACCTTAAGCTTAGCTACAGCAGCATGTCTTTAAATGTTCTGGTCATTGCCCCGGTAATTGTGTTTACATCATCCGAGAGAGATACCAGTAAAAAGACAAAATAGCCAAAACAGTTTAATGATTTTGGCTTGTTGTTTGAATACTTAAAGACATCTGCATCTGGAAAGAATTCGACTAATTTGTGACTAGCGCCAATATATCAATTCCATGAGTTCCCAAGTAAGTAAACAGATGTCACTGTAGCTGCCATGAGCTGGAGGGGTGAGGGAGTCAGTGAGGCCAAGGGGAAAATGGGGTGCCGCAAATTAACCAATTCAAGAAGGACTTATCGGCCGAGATAGGGGGCAATGGACAAATTGTTGTTAAGAAAGACCTCTTCAGTCTGGGACCATCATAAATCCAGCCACAAGTGGACCCCAAACAATTAAACCAACATGCTAGATTTGATTTGCAAAATATAATACTGTATGGGCAGATGAAGGAAAATGGTCTACCAAGTAGAAATAAGTGGGTCCTGAAATAAATGTTTTAAATAAGTGAAACTGTTTCACTATTGCAAAAATAGGTTACAGGCAATACCTTCATAGGCCACTATTAAAATAAAAAAGGAACATTGCAAGCTTTCAAGTGCAGTCAATCACCCTTCTTCAAAGCAGGTCCCAGAAGTTCAGACAGGGTGAAAGATGTTCTTCACAAGGAGGTAACTTTTAAAGTCCTTAGTTAGATGATGTTCTTAAAATCCATGGGTGGATGATGTTGTAGCCAGGGCAGGAGTCTTGTTCGAAGCCAGAAGGGTAGTTGTAAAAAGCTGTTTCTTTAGTCACAGCCCCGTTCTTCAAACAAAGAAACATGGGTCATATACCACCCCCTCCCCTGTCACTATTAGAGATTTGAAGACCGCAGGTGTAGGTCTTGAGAGGGGGCAGCTGCTAAGTGCAACCAGTCCAATTATGTCCAAATGGATTACAAGGATATGAGGTTTGATCTGGAATCATACAAAATAAAAGCAAAATGTAAGTTAAAGTGCAAACAATGGTTATTGTCTATATGGCAACATGTGCATTCCTGATTTTCATTAACTAACTAGTGTGGATGACCTGGCTCGATATAAGGATTTGAGCACTGCATGTTACTCTCTACAAAGGCTTGGAGCCTAGTGTGTTTTTTGAGCAGAAGTGGGTAAATACATACAGGGTTCTTCCGACATTGTTCAGTTTCTTTCCAGATGCAGATGTCCAAAACATCTGGAAGGGCTTCTTCCATACATGCCTTCCCATGCTTTCACATCTGTATGAGAAACCTCTGCCACAGTGTGCTACCTACTAAGGTCATGTTGGAAGAGAATATTCTTGATAACACCCATGCAAATAGGTTTGCAAACCTTACCACATCTACATGTATTAATTAGATGAAAGGGCAGGGTTTTTGAAGGTTTGAAAGGACACATCATGCTTTGCTTATAAGTTAAAGTCATGGTTTGTGATTTGAATGGGGAGTGTGTGCACATCTGTAGGCTAAGTGTAAGAAGGTTAAGAGCCCTGCTGGATCAGGCCAAAGGCGTATCTAGTCCAGCTCCCTGTATCTCAATGTGGCCCCACCAAATGCATCTGGGAGCGCGCGAGACTACGAGATTTACACACACACACACACACCACACACACAGACTGTATGCTAGAGGGTAGAGGGTGGTTTACTGCCACATATTTGTCAGCTTCTCTGGGAGCTTCCCCCTTTTGCTTAAGATTACAGTATAAATCCTTTAAATAAAGAACTCAAGAAACAACTCTTTAGGCTGTTCCCCTTGGCACTGAATTTGAACCTCTGATGGGCTTAGATTACCTTATTACTGGTCCTCTGGTTCAACAAGCTGATCGCAGTGCTTTGTGATTTTATTACCGTTGTAGTGTGTATCCAGCCCTTGTGTTTAGCCTAGCGGTAAGCTGTACTTTGATTTCCCCACGTAGCCTTATGCTTTCCTTAACCTCACACGCATGCTGGCATATATAAAATTATGTGTTCGCTCTTTTTAAAATTAAAACTGAAAGTCCACAAGGGAAATTATGCAATGGGAAATAGCTGCTCCAATAAATCTGAGTCACACATTTTACTGATTATGGTAAATTTAATTAGTCTATTTAAACTCCTTTCAAACAACAAAAAAGTATCATGTTCTTAGTGCACACTTTTCTTCTTTGTATCGCTCTTTCCTGGATGAAAAAATGCCATTTTGAATTCTATTAAAGGAGGATATCCCAAGTTTGAGTTGTTTTTATCCTGTAACGTAACATTAAATATCACACACACAAAGGCTGATATCGTACATATAATGTTACATACTTTTATTGAAAATATCATGGTACTGTTTTCTTCTATAGAATGTCTCATATTAAAGTAATCCATATTTTTTTAAAAAAAATAAAGTTTTAATTTGTTTTTTGTTTTTTTTTATGTGTAATGCAACATGTGTAATCCCTTTGAGCCTGCCCCACTCATTCCTGCCCAGCACTCCTCCTCTCATTCTACTGGTAACCCAGTATATGTTTCTATAGTTATGAATGTTACTTATACAGGTCTCTCATCTTTCTAGCCATGCAGAGACAGCAGAAAATATTTGATCAATAAGAAAAGAACACTTTGGGATGTTTATATCCCAATTCTCACTGTGGGTGTTGTCAATAGGTGTTTTGGATGGGTCACTGCATATGGTAGCTGGAGGCTCACCCAATGGAATCATAAAAATATTGAGTTGGAAGGGTCACAAAGCCATTGAGTTCAGTCCCCTGCTCCACGCAGGAGAAATACACCTCCACAAAGAGCAGATAGAGGGAGAGAGAGGAAGATGGGTTAATTTCTAATCCAGAACCGCCAAGATTCTGTGCGCAGGAAACCTGTGTTTTCTGGTGAAGCATTTGCTGTTGCATAATCCTGGTTGCAATCGGAAGACAGTTCTGACAGTGACTTCCATGGCAGCCATGTGATTTACATTGCACGGGTCAGCTATCTGTTTGAAGAATAGCTGAGAACTGTTCTCTGTTTGATCATCCTGTGATAGAAGAGCCGTCTTGTCCAAGATAAAAACCATAAAGATGGGAGTCCAATTGTTGTTCTGCATTAAGAATCTATATAGCAGAATAAGCAAGCACACAAGTAAAAAAAATCACCCAGTCACAAGCTCTCCTACAGAAGTGGTTCCCAAAATGGTTGTTGGGACCACTTTGGGGGTCGGACGACCATTTCACAGAGGTCACCATGAGCCAGTGAAGAAAAAGGCACAAACGGCTTGGGTCTGGAGGAGGAGGGGGAGGAAGAGGGCAGAGAGAGTTACAGCTCAATAGGTTGGAGGGGACGTCAATCAATCGCACTGGAGGCTGTGATTTGCTGAGGGTGCCTGTAGAGGGAAGTTCTCTATGGCGGTGGTCCCCAACCCCCGGGCCGCGGACCGGTGCCGGTCCGTGGACCAATTAGCACCGGGCCGCCTGAGGAAACCAGGGGAAGCCTTGCCGCCGGGGGAAAGTGACCCCGCCCCCGCCGAGGGAGGGAGGGAAGGAGGGGGCGGGGTTTCCAAAGCCGGAAAGGGAACCCCTTTGCGCTACGCCAGGGGTCCTCAACCTACGGCCCCTGGGAGCAACAGCAACCCCCCCGCCATCACCATGGCCGCCGCCGCCGCCGCGACCCCCCCATCGCCCCCGCCCCGCCATCCCCGCCGCCGCCGCCGCGACCCCCCCCCCACAATCGCCATTGCTCCGTCTCTCCCTTTCTGGCAACCAGGAGCAACAATCAGCAGCTTCAGGGCTCGGTTGGGAAAGGGAGGCGAGGCGAGGAGGGAGCGACCCGGGAGGCCAGCGAGCTCACTTCACCTCTTCCAGGCGGGACGAGGCGGCCGATGGCGCTCTCCCGCTCCCGAGGGGAAGAGCCTCCCAGTCCCGCCTGGAGCCATCCAAAGGCGACGGCCCTCCAATCGGAGCCGCGGGCTTTTCACGAGCGTGGTGGCAAGCCAAACTTCCCGGAACAAGGGGGAAGGAAAGAAAGGACGGGGGAGAGAAAAAAGAGGGCTCGGAGTTTGCCGTGTAGAACTTTTCTTGGCGAGGGAAGCAGGACGGCCGAGAGGGTCGCGGGCGCCTGCAGAAGCGCAGGAGCGAGGAAGCGCCGGCAACATGGTCCTGGTGGAGCTGCTGACCTGTCCCATGTACGGCCTGGCACTGGCCACTGCCCTGGCGCTCTGGGCGCTGTGGCTGGGCTGCCGGAGGAGAAGGTAAGGGGCGCGCCAGTACATCGGCGGGTACCCCGGCGGGCGAGCGGCGGGCGAGGCAGCCGAACGCCATCCCCGCCCGCGGAGGGAAGCTGCCGAGACTCCTTCTCTCCAGAGGCATGGGAGACGGACCGGCCCCTTTCGCCTGGCGTGGCGCGATGCATGCCCCCCCCCTCCCCGGGAAGGCATGCATCTCCGAGGTGCCGTCAACGTAAGGACACCCTGGCCCATGAGAAGGGCGGCCTGAGCGCGCAGAGACACGGTGCCCTGGTTTGGCTTGGACGAGACTGGCAAGCCACAGGGAGCGCGCCTCTTTCCGAGTTATGCAGAAAGTTTCCTCCGGGTTGGATGTCCACTTGGAGGACGTCTCTCTCTCTCTCTCTGTGTGTGTGTGGGGGGGAGGACAATGCCTGGCCAGCCTTTGCTCCCCTCAGGAGGAGTCTGGGGGAGGCGGCGGCAGCAAAAGCCAAGCCAGAGAGGCAGCCGCGAGGTGGGAAGGGTTTGCCCTTCGCGGGACTTCCAAGTTGCGCCCGAGGTCTGCTTTCTTCTTCCCTCCTCGCGGGTGCCCTCCGTGGGACGAGCGCCACCTCCTCCTCCTCCTCCTCCTCCTCTGTCTCCACTTCCCAGGCGCTCGCGCGGCTCCTCCTCCTCCTCCTCGTGCCCCATGGCTTGTGGGGAGGGGGAGAGAAGGCAAAGCCGAGTGAGAAGGGGGCCGGCGGAAAACTCACCCGCCCGGGCGGACCCCGGAGGGTGGGGAGTGGGGGAGGGTCGTCGCCCGTGGGCCGGCCGCTCCTCCGCCTTTGGGGTTCGGTGCGGAACCGCTTTGCTGCAGCAGGTGGAAGGGAGGGAAAAGTGTGTGTGTGTGTGTGTGTGTGTGTGTGTGCGCGCGCGCACGCGCGCGTGCAGGCGGGTCGGTGTGGTCCGTCTGGGCTCGTCTCCCTTCCTCCCCCTGCTCTCTCTCCTTGCTTTCTTTTTTGTCTCCTCCTCCCTCCCAAGTGGTTTTGGAGCTGGGGAAGGGCCGGCGTGGAGGGGTGCATGCCCCCGTCCTTTTTTGGAGGAATTGCAGGCGGGGAGAAAGCGATCTCGCGCCAAGAGCCCTGTGAAGTGGATAGTTGCAGGAGAGGGGGAAAGGGTGTGTGTGCGTGTGCGTGTGTTCGTGTGCGTGTGTGTGCGTGTGTGCGTGCGTGTGTGTGCGTGCGTGTGCATGTGCGCGCGCGCGCAGGCGGGTGAGTGTGGGAGGGGGAGGGGCGTGGAGGAGTGCATGCCCCCCCGGGCCATGGAAAAATTGTCGAGCATTTGCCGGTCCGCGGCAAAAAAAAGGTTGGGGAGCACTGCTCTATGGCACCTGTGGCGGTGGCCTGCCAAAGGGGGCTTGTGGCCTCTTCTAAGCAGGGCAAGGGGTCACAACAGCATCAGGAACTTTATTAAAGGGTCATGGCATTAGGAAGATTGAGAACCACTGTCCTACAGCGATGAGACCGATTGCAAATTATGGTTTCTAAGGAAGAATGGACAGAAGCAAATGTGATGCAAACAGGTGCATTAAAAAGTGACTACCCTACTGTTTTGCAGACCTCATGTTTCAGGGCTAAAAGCAAGTTGTGAGATTTGCTGTCAAGTCGGAATTAGAGATGGGCACGACCAGGGAAAATGACGTTTTCGAGTTGTCGTGTGTCGGAGCCGGCCCATTTCGGCTCGTTTCCGTTTTTCGTGAAATTTCTCAAAAATTTGTCGTTTCGTTTGTCAATTTTTCGTCTGTTGTTAGTACTGGTTTGGGGGGGGGCGGGCTCCTGGAGGCACCTCTCTGGGGTGGGTGCCTCCTCTGGCCCGCTATGAAGGGAAAGCGGGCTCCTGGAGGCACCTCTTTGGGTGGGTGCCTCCTCTGGCCCGCTACAAAATGGCATGCATAGCCAATTGGATATGCATACCAAGTTGAGTGGAGGCACCTCTTTTGGGTGCTTCTCTGTAGACCGCAGGCCCACTGCTGCTATTGCATCTGGGCGCTCTGTGGTCCACTAAGAAGGGAACTGTACTTGCATGTGTATAGTGCAATGCGAGTACAGATTTGGCTTAGGGTTAGGGTTAGCGCAAGAGCTAGGCTTAGGGTTGCAGGTAAGGTTAGGGTGAGTTCATGGGTGCACCTCTGGGTGCCTCTCTGACCCACTAAGAAGGACAGTGTACTGGCGTATGGGTTAGGGTTAGGGTTAGGGTTAGGGTTCGGGCTACGTTTAGTGGGCTTTTTATGCCCGAATGGCACATCCCAGAAGTTTTGGTCAAAACCTGGTCAAGTTGCCATGCAATTGGTGGAATGGCTCCAAAAATTTGCATGGTCCACTCCCATGGCCAGCCCATGATTGCGCACTGCGCAGGTGTAAAAAAATAAAAATAAAAATAAAATAAAATAAAATCAATGGAGACGTTTTGTTGCAAGAAAAACCCACTGCTGCTACTGTAAAAATTCAGGCAGTTTTAAAATAGCTATTTTTGAATGTTTCTGTGGTGCTTTGGTGTGTTTTTGGACCACCACGATTTCAAAATAAAAATATTGCTTGCGGTTGCCCCATTTTGGATCCCCCGCCCGCACCGCATGGCATGGCGAGTTGGCGAGATGATGAGGATGCGCACACAGCCCAGGAGAGGAGGGGGGGAGGCCCCCCCCCCAGAAACCACCACTTTGGTAGGGTGCCCTCACTCAGGCAGGCATATTTTCGCCTGCTTTTTTGGCCGGGAATCAATTGGGGTTTTTTTATTTTTAAAACTTTTTTTCTGTGCCATGCTGCTTGGCGAGTTGGCGAGACGATGAGGATGCGCAGCCCAGGAGAGGAGGGGGGAGGCCGGGGGAAACCCCCCCCCAAGAAACCACCCCTCTGTTAGGTGCCCTCACTCAGGCAGGCATATTTTTGCCTGCTTTTTGGCCGGGAATCAGTTTTTTTTTTACTTTTTAAAACTTTTTTCTGTGCCGCTTGGCATTGCGCGATCGCTGCAATGCCAGGAATGACAACACGACAAATCAGACCCAATTTTTCTTTCGTCAGTTCGAGTTCGAGTTCTGGCGGAGTAATTGTCGTTCTTCATTCCGTTACGTAACGGAAACGAGGAACGGAAACGGAAACGAGGATTTCGCCAAGTCGTGCCCATGTCTAGTCGGAATTAAGTTTCACCAGTCTCTTGACTGACACTTAGCTTGGGTTCCCCCTACCCCCAATGACTCAGACTCAGCTTACAACTCAAAACTACCCATCTCCTTCCTTTTTCTTTTGGGAAAGACGACTTATTTTTAATAGGGATCCAAAGCTTGGACTTGATACCAACATCTTGGACTGAGGCTTATGATGTGGCACCAGTGACTTGGACTTCTGCTTTGGCCCCAACATCCCTGCTAAAAACAGGGTCCTGTGATGCGTTTCACCAACATTTAATGGAAATTTCTTTTGAAGAAAGTGTTGGTGTTGTGTGGCTTAGAGTGTGCCACGGAGAAATCCACAATGGCATCAGAAGTATGACAGTAGACGTTTTCTTTGAATTTAAAACCATGCTACTTACTCCTTTCTTCTCTTGATGCATGAGTCAGTTAGTACAGTAACCGCCCGTCTGTCGCGGGGTTAGGGACCCACCCAACCATCGATGCTTGAAAATCCACAATATGCGGAAGTGGGTCGGGTGGGGCCTGGGGGCCAGCGCAGGGTGATGCGATATCTCCCTGCCGCCCCCCCTCCCCGCACAGCTCCAAAAGCAAAGTGTTCTGCTTATATACCGCCCCATACCACTACAAGTAGTCTCTGGGCGGTTTACAATTTTAATTACAGTGTGCAGGCTACACATTGCCCCCCCCAGCAAGCTGGGTACTCATTTTACCGACCTCGGAAGGATGGAAGGCTGAGTGAACCTTGAGCCTGCTACCGGGGATTGAACCCAGGTCGTGAGCACAGTTTTACCTGAGTACAGGCATTTAACCACTGCGCCACGAGGCTCTTAAAGGCTTCTCAGAGGAGAGTGGGGGTGGTGCAGGGCGATGCGATCGCCCCACTGCTGCACTGAGGCTTCTTGGAGGGTCCCGGGGCGGCGCAGGGTGATTGCATCACCCCCCAACACCCCTCTGCATGGCTCTGAGGCTTGTCAGAGGGGACCGGGGGGCAGCGCGGGGCAATGCGATAGCTCCCTGCCGCCCCCTGTGAGGCTCTGAGGCTTCTCGGAGGGGCCTCGCGGGGTGATGCGATCACCCCCTGCTGCCCCCGTGCGGCCCCAAGGCGCAGGTACTGCGATCCCGCGATATAGTGGGACCGCAGTACCTGAACTGCGAAATGGCGGGGGGTGACTGTAGTTGCAATGCGGAGAGCAAGGCTTAAGTACATCACAGGCATGTAATAGGCAGGGCTCAGACTGGAGTTCAGGAGCCCTTGGAAACTGCACGGTTGGGTGGAGAGGACATGTTGGGTGACTGAAGTTGATAGAAGAGCTAGAATTAGAATATGACCTTTTGAAATGTTTAGGGAATGTCCATGCCCACACAAACAGAACGGCAGCCTTGTAGAGAGATATTTACATAAACCTGTACAACAAATGGGCAACTGAGCATTTATTGACCTCCCCAAAGGCTGAAAAGGCACAGGGATTCATTTCAGGAAAAGTTTGTCTGACCTATCGTTTGAGAGCCCTGAGCAAAGAGCAAACTCCTGAAATTCAGCTGAGTACAATTTCCGGTAGCTTTGAGTGGGGATTTCAGTCATGCTTGCCCTCAGAAGTGGGGAAATAACCACTTCTCTATTGTTGCTTGTTTGCTGTACTTCTTTCACGACAAGACCTTCTCTGTAATAGTAGTAATAATAACAAGTCTTAATGAAGACTGGAAAGGAGAATCTGTGGTTTTGGAACAATATAAAGTTCATGCCCTTTCCTGGGAACGGATATTTGTTTTCTGAAGATCCTGGGTGGAAAAACTGGTTAAGAACATATAATGTTTAAAGAACATTATATGAAATGTTTTGTTTACACTGAGGCAATGTGCCTTGTATTAAGATAGATGTACCTCTCAGTTCCCAAGCCATTATGTGGTGTGTAGAAGAGCATTTAAGAAGGTGACCTTCCTTTGTTTCCGATGAGGCCTACAGTACACCAAGAGACTACAGGAGCATCTAGATGATGATCATGATGATAAACGTCCGACAAACGAGAGAGAGGGAATAGAAACAGAAATGCAGGAAACCTTATTTTAATTACAACCCATAAGCTGCGAATGAGCTGCCTAGATGCCCTAAACACATCTGATCTCGCCTGATTTCAGCCACTAAGCAGGGTCGGCCCTGCACTTCCGGTGCAATGGCGGCGTAGTTGGAGGCAATCTCAACCTCTCCTGCGACCATTTGGCATTCTAATATCCTGAGAACCATGTAAACTTCTACTACAGAATGTAAACAGGTGACTATCTTTGCTTCTATTATCATATCACAAAAGAAAGACATTTTGTTGTGAATATGGCATCGAAAGGACCAAATAAACCCCCGGCAACACATAAGATGATATTGGCATCAGCCATGCTTTCATCTGAGAGCAGCATGGACATAAATATTTTGGAAACTCTTAGAGAGATGGCTGGGGAATTAAAATTACTGCAAGCAGGGTCGGCCCTGGTTAGTACTTGGATGGGCGACCACCAGGGAATACCAGGTGCTGTAGGTGCCTGGAGTAGGAACTGGCAAGCCATTTCTGTATCCCTGCAAAGAAAAATCCATGGGCATGGAGTCATGAAGAGTCGGTTACGACTGTAATGACACAACAACAACAACAACAACAACAAGCTACAAATGACAGAAATGATTGTATATCGCTTTTGGGTGACACTTTGGCTATAAATAAGTACACTTTAAATGAATACTATAGGGGCAAAAATAAGAGGAGGGGCAAGAAAGAGGAAAAAAATTAAAATCCACAGTGGTGGAGGAAAATAACAAGTCCAAAGTGTGCTTGGCCCTATGGGTGGGGCCAATAACATGCTGGGACAGATTCATGGAGGCCATGGGCTCCATGAAATCAAGAGCTACCCCTGATAGCACATCTCCAGTATGCACGCTGAAGTACCAACCACCAAAAGGGGGGGGGACCTCAACAGTGCCATGGAGATAAACTCAGTGAGCTCTGGCAGGGAAAGTGCTGGGTCACGGGGAACACGGTAAAGCAGCACTATCCCAAATCTGTCCCGCAGTCCTACTGATCAGTGCAGGCATTTCAACCCTAGACATACTGCAGTTTTGCTGACAGAAAAAGCTTCTCTGTAAACAATGGCCACTCCACCATCCCTATCCTCCGACCTACCAAGATGCTGCACCTGAAAACCAGGGGAACACAGTTGAGTGAGGGAAGCCCCACCTTGTGCACCCAGCCAGGTCTCGGTGAGACAAGCCAGGTCGGCCCACTCATACACAATCAAATCATGGATGCGAGGGATCTTGTTGTGGACTGACCTGGCATTGAACAGCAGACAGGATGGGTTGAAGGGACAGATGGGATGGCTCCCAGATATGTGGCAGTGGGCTAGGGGATCAGAATGGGGGACAGGCACCAAATGCCTAACTCTAGTTCTTCTCACCTGATCGTTCCACTGACCACAAGCGTAGTGTCCAAGGCCCGACACCACCAGTTCAGTGGCTGCTGAGAGGTAAGACAAGGGGAAGGGAAAGATATGAACTAAATAAATAAACAATAAACAACCAAACAACACAACCTAACCCATGATGCAAAAAAAACCCCACAATCCTACAAAGACAATACATCATCATCATCATCATCATCATCATCACCAGCATCATCAGCATTCAGCATCATCACTGACAGGCTGTATTTACCTTCAAAGTTAGGAGATAGAGGGCTTCTGCAAGTGAAGCAGACAGAGTTGAAGAAGAGAAGCATGTGTTGGCAGATTATGTAAAAATAGTACAGAGCCGGCATTACTGGAGGTTAAGAACAAGCAGGTGTTTAAAGTAAAGCAAATAAAGGGTCAATACAGGAAAACAATGCAAATATGAGCTGATAGCTGGCATAATTCTAGAAATGCATGGGCAGTTCCTCAAAAAAATTCAAAGGAAAAGTAGATGAGGAATAGACTTGGTTATGGCTCACCAATGGAACACTGAAAAAAGAGACAGAAGCTCTGATTTTTGCAGCTCAAGAACAAGCTATTAGAACAAATGCAGTTAAGGCTACAATAGAAAAATCAGCTCAGTCCCCCACATGTAGACTCCGTAAAGAGGCAGATGAAACTGTTGACCATATATTGAGTTGTTGCAAGAAAATTGCTCTGACTGATTACAAACAGTGTCATAATGTAGTTGCTCAAATGGTCTACTGGAATATGTGTCAGATTCAGTACTATCATTTGCCTGTAGCAAAGAACTGGTGGGATCAAAAGCCTGGAAAAGTGATTGAAAATGAGCATGCAAAATTACTTTGGGACTTCCGAATACAGACAGACAGGGTTTTGGAGTATAACACCCCAGATACTGTGATTGTGGAGAAGAAAAAAGTGTGGATCATTGATGTTGCTATACCAGGTGATAGCAGAGTCACCGAGAAACAACTTGAAAAAAATCACCTGATATCAGGATCTGAAAACTGAACTACAGAGACTCTGGCATAAACCGGTACAGGTGATCTCAGTGGTAATTGGCCCGCTAGGTGCGGTGCCTAAAGAGCTAAGCAAGTGTTTAGAAGAAATTGGAGTTGACAAAGTCACTATCAGTCATCTGCAGAAAGCCACCTTACTGGGATCTGCTCGCATAATTTGCCGATACATCACATAGTCCTAAACACTTGGGAAGTGTTCGACTAGTGATTGGTAATACAAAATCCAGTGTAGATAGCTGTGTGGTTAATAATAATAATAATAATAATAATAATAATAATAATAATAATAATA
>JAHTLZ010000074.1:16200992-16253743 GCA_023846285.1 Phrynocephalus versicolor | reverse complement strand
AAATAAATAAATAAATAAATAAATAAATAAATAAATAAATAAATAAACAAACAAACAAACTCCCTGAAGCCGCCTGTCACCCCTAGCTGTGCTGGCCAGGAATTCTAGGAGGTGTAGTCCAAAGACGAATTGGCTAAACATTCCCAGAACGGCTTAGGGAACTGGGAATGTTTAGCCTATCAAAAAGAAGACTGAGAGGGGATATGATAGCTATGTTTAAGTATCTGAAAGGATGTCATATTGAAGAGGGAACAGGTTTGTTTTCCATGGCTTCAGAGACTAGGACTCGGGGCAATGGTTTCAAACTACAGGAAAAGGGATTCCATTTGAACATTCGGAAGAACTTCATGACAGTTAGAGCTGTTCGGCAGTGGAATATGCTGCCACGGAAGGTGGTAGAGTCCCCTTCTTTGACGGTATTTAAGCAGAGGCTGGATGGCCATCTGTCGGAAATATTGTGAAGGGGTTCCTGCTTGGCAGGGGGTTGGACTCGATGGCCCATGAGGTCTCTTCCAACTCTATAATTCTATGATTCTATGATTCTATGAATTAACCATGGCGAGAAACCATTGAGCTAGACTCTTGCCCTGGTGGTGGACTCTCTTTGACTTTGTGATTGTTCTCCCTAGGTTTAGCCTAACCACTTCTGGTTTAAAATTTAAAGCTTGAGAGATGTGCACAAAAATATTTCCTCAGTTTGAGCAGTCCAGGGGGTTGAAAATGCATGTGGTGGGTCAGTCAGCAGTGTTCTCGAGTGGCTAGGGTAAAGCCAGGTGTGGACACTTGGAGAGGGTTAGGTGCTGAATTCAGCTTTCTCCTATTTTCTTTTCCCACCAGAGGGTTGATGAGGATTTAATAATGCCGTGCAGTGTCTTATGGGTAGCCTTTCAGGAGCCTGGGTCACACTGAGGTTTGATGGTAACAATTTAATAGACTAATATAGGCTCTGTGCTATGGAGAAGCTTTTGCTTCGTGCCTCACTAAGGTGATACAACTGGGAAGGTGAGCAAAAGGCTCCCCTGGGAGATGGTCTATTTTTAATGAGTTCAAACCACTTACACAAATTAAGTTGAATATTTTTTTTAAAAGGGAAACAATATTGCTTCAGGTTTATTTGTTCCAGCCACTTGGTTACAGGTCCACGTGGACACAATTAACGTAGGAAATGGCTTATTTTACAAGCCCAGGACTCTCTGTTATTCTGTGGCCATGTGAAATTCTTTATCTTAATCACCCCACATTCCAGATGGGAAGGTTCTGTTCTGGCAAAATCACATAGGAAGCCAGGGTCCATGAGTCACCCCCTAGAATCAGGCCCTGACAGTGAGAGCAGCTCATGGGATTCCTTTCATTTTTCTCCAAGACTAAACATTTTGAGCACATTTTACACCCATATCTATACCACTTTCTTAGCTGTTGAAACCCTTAGCAAATAAATGAAACTGGGTTAGCAGGCACAATGGGCTCAAATCCTGTAGGAATGTCCCAATAGATTCCCTTGGGTGAAAAAAGAAAGGTAGGCCAATTTTGAGGTGATATTAGAAAAGGCAGAAACTGTGTACCATCTGTTAGCCCATTAATAGGATAAACTGGCCTTCTGCATCCTAGTATTGTCAAGTTGTATCGGATCACATCAGGGTGGCAATTTTAGGCTTCGAAGCCAGGTTTTTGCCCGCAGTGTGGGCTGCAACAGGTCCATAATTAGTTAATAAGGGGGGGGAGGTAAACAGGAAGTGCCTGGATGGTCGCTTCTAGCTTCTTTCTCTACCCTCTCAGTTTTTTGGGGGAGATGGAGAGGACCTTTTATGGTTTGTCATCATCCTTGACAACCAGGTGAGAAGCAAATGTGGAAGTCTCTTTCATGACCGGAACTCCATTGTTATCTGTATTGTTACTCGAGTTGATAACTGTAAGCACACTCCTCTCCTTAAGATACTACCGTGTGTCTACAGTGATTGCCTTTTACTACAAAGTAGAGATGGGCACGACCAGAAATTTTTTTTTTTGAGTTGTCATTTTTCGGGACGGGTCCGTTTCGGGTCGTTTCCGTTTGTCGCGAAATTTTTCAAAAATTTGTCGTTTCGTTTTTCGTTTTTTCGTTTTTCGTTTCTGCCCGCTTTTTGCGCGATTTTAAAGCATTTCCGGGGGCTGCCAGAGCTTTTTATGCCCTCTGTGGCTTCCAGACCTGCCCAGTCTGCAACCTGGGCATGCTATTGGTTGAAGTTTTCCAAGAATTTACATGATCCCATCACATGGCTTGCCTCCATGTTGTGGCTGCCTGACTGGAGTGGCTGGCAACATCCATTTTGTCATCCTTATCGCGATGGGAGAAGACAAAACCAAACGTTTTAAGGACCCCAACCCCCTGGTAGGTAATAATTTCAAATAATTCTCACATTATCGCTGCATTTTAATGGATGTTTTAATACCCAAGAAATCAATATTAAGCATCTGGGAGCCATTTTAGGTCAATGTCCCCAACTCCCCTTAAAGGAAAAAAAAATACAGTGATCTGAGAAAAGACATAAATGCACGTTTTAAGGACCCCCCACCCCCTGGTAGGTATTATCAGACAGTATAAATAATTATCGCTGCATTCTTATGGATGTCCAGGGCGTATTTTAACATTTAAAAAACAGCTAATTTCATTGCGCGCCGCCAGTAACGGAAACGAAACTAACGACCACAATTTTCATGGGTCGTTTCGTTTCGTTCAATTTCCAGCTCAATTTTCATTTGTTGTTTCGTTACGTAACGGAAACGGAAACGAAAATTTCGCCGAGTCATGCCCATGTCTACTGCAAAGGAGAGTTGGTGACACTGGGTTTTTCTGCATTGTGCTCTGTCAATAATAGGAATAACCAAATCCCTAACATATTTTCCCTCCTCCTTTTGCCCAAACAACAACAACCTAATAAAAAGGCTTACCATCAAGGAATACCGCCTACATACTTCAGTCAATGGATGTTTCTATATATGTTAGGTGATGTTTACAGCTTTTGTTATGGACTGTCAAGTTGGAGCCAACTTATGGCAACCCTAATAGGTCTTTCAAGGTGAGATACTTAAGGGGTGGTCTTACTGGTTTCACTGTCTCAATATGTTTTATGAATGAGTCTGTCAATCTGTCCACTATATGACACGGAGTATCTGATATCTGTATATTTGATTAAAACATAATTAAAATAGTGGCCTAAATCCTGTTGCTTAGTCTAATAAATTGCACTAGCACAAGGGCACTAAATCAATAAGGATTTGGTGAGTCAACCCAAAGTTCTGTGAATTCAAATGGACCTACCCTAGTTCTAACATGCTTTAGTTTTGTAAGTCACAACTAGAGGTAGCCCAATTGAATTAATGAAATTTATGAAGGAGTTGACCTATCAAATCCCCACAAATTCAGTGGTCCTAATCTAATGTGAATTGCTTTGCTACACTAGACAACAGGATTTCAGTCTTACACATATTTTGATGTGGTGGTGGTGAAACATTGCATTGTCGTTGGGATCCAGGGATGGACTGGGGATTGTGCTGGGTTACTGCACTCCAAATGACCCAGTGCTTCCTTTCTGGAGCTGGCGGCCTTCATCTTGGTGGTGCTGTTGCCCCCGGGCTTCTGGTCTTGGGGAATTTCAACATCCATGCTGAATTGGAGGTTTCAGGGCCAGCTCTCGAGTTCTTGGAGACCATGACCACCTTGGACATATTCCAACATGTCATCGGTCCCACACACATGGCTGGCCACACTTTGGATCTGGTTTTCACCACGGGGTTGAGGGATAATGGTCCAAGGGTGATTGATTTAATAACAGCCCCCTTGTCATGGTAAGACCATTTCCTGGTAAGATGCAGCCTGACAATGATACTCCACTTCCATGGGGAGCAGGGACCCATTAGGATGGTCCACCCTTGCAGACTATTGGATCTGATTGGGTTCCAAGATGTCATGGGAGGGATTCCAGCTGATCTGTCTGGTGCTTCTGTCGATGCCCTGGTCAACAGTTGGTATTCTGCCACTGCCAGAGCTGTAGACACAATTGCACCAAAATGCCCCCTCCGTAGCAAAGCCCAACCAGCTGGGTAGTACGATCACCATCTTTGGGCAATGAAGCAAAATTGGAGATGGCTAGAGGCCAATTGGTGCCAGGCCTTGTTGGGAAATAATTGGAAAGCTGCACACACTTTCTCTAACCATTATCTTTTTAAGTTTAGAAAGGCCAGAAGGGCCCCTTTTATTAACTGGATAGATCAGACCCAAAATCATTGTGCAGAACTATTCCAAATTGTCCACAAACTATCAGGTTATGATCACAGTGTATGGCCTCCAGATAATATTACCTGTAATCAGCCTTTTTTAAAGTTAAGGGGAGGCCATCCGCCGGAACCTGGATAGCCAACCTTGTTCAGTAGATTCAATTCAGATGTCCTGCGCACCACCTTGTCGTCTGGGTTTGGATTGCTTTCAGCGTGTGACATTGCACAAGGTAAACAGAGCACTGGATCATTGTCAGCCCACCACCTCCTCCTTAGATTCTTGCCTTGCCTGGCTGATTAAATCATTCAGGCTAGTTACCACTGAATGGGCTGTGGCTATAATTACTCAATCCCTCCTTGAGGGTCAGGTTGCCCGTCACCTCAAGGAGACGATAACTAGATCTTTGTTTTTTTAAAAAAACCAAATTTAGCAACGGATGATATTAAGAAGTATAGGGCAGTCACTAATATCCCATTCCTTGGCAAAGTAGTGGAGAGGGTGGTGACCAATCAACTTCAGTCACTCTTGGAGGAAACCAGTGCCCTCGACCCATTCCAGTCCATCTTCAGGCCAGGGCATGGCACGGAAACTTTGGTCACTCTGCAGGATGATTTATTGAGGGAGACAGATGGGGGCAATATGTCCTTGTTGGTCCACCTCAACATCTCAGCAGCCTTTGATATTGTTGACCACAGTATCCTCCTGAGGAGGTTCTTTGGATTGGGGATTGGAGGCTCTGTTCCTATCTGGAGGACTGCCCCAAGAGAGTTCAGCTCAATGAGATGGTCTCCACCCCTTGGACACTCAATTGTGAAGTGCCTCAGGGGTCAATCATCTCCCCAATGCTATTTAATGTTTACATGAGTCCTCTGTGACATGTAAGCCATGAACTTGGAGGTTTGTGCCATCAATATGCCAATGACACACAGCTGTACCTTTCCTTCCATCCTACTGCAGATGAAGCTGTCCTGTGCCTTGAACTCTGCCTTGGGGCTGTGGTGGGAAAACAGGCTGAAGCTGAACGCGGCCAAGATGGAGATCCTTTGCTTGGGGCCCCCAGCAGTCTGTAGGGTGGGAACATCTCTCTCCTTCAGGGAGGTAACCCTCTCTGCAGAGGAGCAGGTGTGCAGTTTAGGTGTTGTCCCATCCAATGCTATCCATGGATCTTCAAGTGGCATATGTGGCCCGGTCCACCTTTTACCACTTTAGGCTTATCACCCAACTGTGCTCATACCTGGACTCTGGAAGTCTCACTGCTTTAGTTCATGTGCTAGTAATCTCAAGGGTTGACTACTGTAATGGCCTCTATGTGGGGCTGCCCTTGCGGCTGGTGCAGAGACTGGGTTAAAACCATCTCTCCCCTACTCTGGCCACACTGCACTGGCTTCCTGTACATTGGTGCACCAGGTTCAAGGTGATGACTCTCACCTATAAAGCCCTTAATGGATTGGGACCTTGCTAACTTTCAGAAGGCCTGCTTCCATTAAGAACTGGCCATAATGCATGTTCTTCCCAAACCAAGTTACGATTTGGGAAGATCTATCACCCCAAGAAAGGCATGGAAAGAAAAAAACAAGATTTCATGCCTTTTTGGTGATTGCCCCCACTTTGGAAACCTAGCTTTTTCAACAGGCCTTCTTAAATTTTTAGTTATACGTTTTTAGTTGTGGTTCTGACATCTCAATTTTGGTGATTGACTGCACTCGAAAGCTTGCAATGTTCCTTTTTTTATTTTTAATAGTGGCCTATGAAGGTATTGCCTGTAACCTATGTTTGCAATTATGTTAGTTTTATTAATTTTTAATTATACTAATATTAACTTTAGATTTGTTTAGATCTCTCCAGAGGAGACTCTGGGTGATTTACAATATAAAACACAATAAAACAATATTTTTTTTAAAAAATAAAAATCTAAAAGTATACATATAAATAATTATTGGGGTATTAATTATATGTAATTGGTTTGTTTGTTGTAAGCCGCCCAGAGTGGCCAGACAGCCAGATGGGCAAGATATAAATCTAATAAATGGAATGAATGAAAGACCATATATACTTGAGTATAAGTCGACCCGAGTATAAGTCGAGGCCCCTAATTTAACCCCCCAAAACTGAGGAAACGTATTGACTCAAGTATAAGTCTAGGGTGGGAAAAGCAGCAGGGCCTGGCAACTTTTCCTTTGTGAACTGAGTGTGTGATGTTTAAAATAACTTTTAGCCACTGATGCAAGTGCTTGGGTCAATGGCTATAAGTCATTTTAAACATCGTGTGCCGCTCCCCTGTGATGCAGAGGGGGGTCATGACTTTTAGCCACAGATGACTTGCCTCAGTGACTAAAAGTATTGATCCGAATATAAGCCGAGGCCCCCTTTTTTCATCCCAAAATTAGGGCTGGAAAACTAGGCTTATATTCAAGTATATACATAAATGAAATTTTCTGTTTTAAAAAGGGTCAGGAAGAAAATGCAAGTTGCATTTTTAGAAACAACTCAAGTTTCACATCCCCAGCCAGCAAGAATAGGATAACTCAGTGGTGGAGATGGGCATGACTTAGCGGAATTCCCGTTTCCGTTTCCGTTACTCGTTTCCATTACGGAACAGAAACGGTAACGGGAATTACTCCGCCAGAACTCGAACTCGAACCGACTAAAGAATAATTGGGTCTGATTTGTCGTTGTCATTCCTGGCATCGCGGCAATCCCGCGATGCCAAGCGGCATAGAAAAAAAGTTTTCAAAATAAATTTTAAAAAACCAATTCCCGGCCAAAAAGCAGGCGAAAATATGCCTGCCTGAGTGAGGGCTCAGGGCACCTACCAGAGGGGTGGTTTCTGGAGGGGGGTCCCCGGCCTCCCCCCCTCTCCTCCTGTCCCTCCTGGCCCTGGGCTGCGCTGGGGGCGGGCATCCTCGTCGTCCCGCCAAAGTCGCCGCCGGCCGCCGCCCACAATTCAAGCGGAAGCAGCACAGAAAAAACGTTTTAAAACTCCCCCCCCCATTCCCGGGCCAAAAAGCAGACGAAAATATGCCTGCAGAGTGCACCTACCAGAGGGGTGGTTTCTGGGGGGGGGGGTCCCGGCCTCCCCCCCTCTCCTGTCCTGGGCAGCCGGACTCGAGTCGCCATGCCATGCGGTGCGGGCGGGGGATCCAAAATGGGACGGC
Source organism: Phrynocephalus versicolor (assembly GCA_023846285.1). Classification (NCBI taxonomy): domain Eukaryota; kingdom Metazoa; phylum Chordata; class Lepidosauria; order Squamata; family Agamidae; genus Phrynocephalus; species Phrynocephalus versicolor. Next base: position 16,246,333 of record JAHTLZ010000074.1, on the reverse strand, counting down.
GACCGCAATATTTTTTTTTAAAATTGTGGTCCAAAAACACACAAGCACCACAGAAACATGCGAAATTTGCTAATTGCTATGCTAAAACTGCCAGAATTTTTACAGTAGCAGTGGGTTTTTCTTGCAACAAAATGTCTCCTCCTCTGTCCTCTCTCCATTGATTTTATTTATTTTTATTTTTTTTACACCTGTGCAATGATGGGCTGGCCGAGTGGCCATGTGGGAGTGGACCATGCAAATTTTTGGACCCATCCCACCAATCGCATGGCCACTTGGCCACTGAGACTTCTGGGATGTGCCAAAAAGCCCACTAAACCCTGCCCTAGCCCCCTAACCCTAACCCTAATCCTTGATTCCTTACCCATACACCACAGTACACTGTCCTCTTAGTGGGTCAGAGGCACCCAGAGGTGCACCCCACTACCCCACCCTAACCTCACTAGTAACTAGCCTAACCCTAGCCCTTGCGCTAAGCTGCTGTTCCCTAAGCCAGATCTACTTGCATTGCACTGTACGCAAGTACGATTCCCTTCTTTGTGAGACACAGCAGGTGCAAGAGCAATAGGCATCACCCTATGGCTCTGGGTTCTGCCAGTGCACACTGACTGGTCTCATAGTCTGCAACTGGTATGCATATCCATATGGCTATGCATGCCCTTTTGCAGCAGCATGTGAGGAGAGGAGACCCCCATGCCATGAGGGGTCTCCAGGAGCCTGCTTTCCCTTCCTAGCGGGTGAGGATAGGAGGCACCCACCCCCCAAAAAGAGGTGCCTCCAGGAGCCCGCTTCCCTTTATAGCGGGCTAGCGGAGGCACCCACCCCCCAAAAAAGAGGTGCCTCCAGGAGCCCGCTACCCCCCTAAACCAGTATAACGACAGACGAAAAAACGAAAAACGAAACGACTATTTTTTGCGAAGTTTCGCGAAAAACGGAAACGAGGCAACACGGGCCGCCTCCGACACACGACAACTCGAAAACGTCATTTTCCCTAGTCGTGCCCATCTCTACTCAGTGGTTTAGCTATCTGGCTATGAAGCTGAAGACTGGGAGTTCAGTTCTTCACTGTGCTTTCTGGGAGAAGAGCCAGCCTGGGTGTCCTTGAGCAAGCTGCACAGTCCCAGCCGCCGCCACCACCACCCCGAGCGCCCTGGGACCGGTAACCAGGGAATGGTAAACCATTTCTGAGTATTCTTGACCTGGAAAACCTGAAGAGGGTCACCAGTCATCACGAGTCAGAATTGACTTGATAGCACATCATTGTTGTTTTGGGTATAGTTTTAGTGGATATTTTGGAGTTGCATATTTTAGAGTTGCTGCTTATGGTTCCACAGAGACTGGAGGCAGGGGACAAGGAATACACAGGGATGAATACATGCACACACATCACGTTTTGGACGATAGTTCACAGAGCCCCGAGTGGCCTCTTTCGTTGGGGCCTATAGGGATATTTAATCCATGGAAATACAAGAGTTCATCTGTGAGCTCTTAGCCCTCTTGCTTTTGCTTTGCAGAGCTGAAGAAACCCTTTGGCCTGCCCTCCCTTCTGCTGTGGGTCTGCTTCCAAAATCTCACCAAGAGTTTCCCCGCCGCTAAACCTCCCTGTCCTTCAAACAATCGGGAAAGTAATTTTCTTCCTTTAAGCCCACTGGATCCTCTCCCATAACCTTTGGGGTTCTCAAAGTTACCTTCGCCTTATCAGTTAATCACATACCACCCCAAGGAAGAAGGCTTTGCTGGGTTGTGTCGCACTAGTCTAAACATGTCATGGCTACCGTAGGCAGGACAAATGGGCTTGATGTTTATGCAATCCAGCTGCTCTGAGTCCCTCGCTTGACTCCCACCACCAATAAATATAGCTGATTGTATATATTACACTTCAAGGTCATGTAACAGCGGCGAGATCCCATTAGGAGGGCAGGGGTGACTGACTTGTGACTTCAACAATCCCTCATAGTTAATCCAGCATTGTCGGAGCAGAAGAAAAAAAGAAGAAAAATGAAAGAAATGAAATCCACAGAGCGCTAAAGTGTGATGAAAAAACAGCCCCATAGCTGGGTAGCAATCTATAAAGGAAGAATTTAAAATGGCAATAAAAACTTTGTAATCTAATTACAGCAGTAAAAGTGAAAGGTGAGGCCCTTCGCAGCATGATTCGTGTGCACTATGGCTAACCTCTGACATCTTGAATATATTAAGTGGTTACTTCCCCACAGAAGGTTCTTCATAAAGATCAGCCAGCCAGCCATTGCATTGTTATTTGGTTTGGGAGCACTTTTTGTTCCATGTTGCTTCAAATATATTGTCCTGATGTTTAAGAAGTATGTTTGTGTGCCTTGTACATGAACATCCATACCGAATCTGCATGCTTTCAGTTATAGAATTAGATCCATCTCTTTCTCAAACACACACATATACATTTGAAGCAAAACAAGTTGAGGAGCCGTGTAGCCCATCGCAAAAAAACCAAATAAAAAAATGGAACAGGTGATAGATACCTTTAAGCTACTAGAAAAGTAACAAAAAAGTTACTAATATTTTGAGGGCGAAACCCTCTTCCTCAGAGTAGTACCCATAAGTTATATCATGGCAAAAGATGGATTTGCCAGGAGATATTTCTTAGATGTAAAGTCCTTGGCAAGATGGTGGTGGTGGGGAGCCAGGCAGTTTCTTAGTTGAGGCTCGGAGCTTGGATGTTGTAGCCTTCACCCATTTGCTCTGGAGACAAAACTCGCCAGTCCACAGATCCTAGAAGGGGGTCTCGCCATTTTGTACCTCTACGGCTGAGTATTAAAAAGAGGCAATCTATTTGTCAGTCCACATAAGAATTTCCCTTTCCAAAGGACAGTGGTGATTGTGAAGCCTTCTGAAGGCCACTCAGAGGTGAAATATGTTTCCAAAAACAGCTCTTTTTTTCCTGAAAGGAAATAGAAAGGACAGAAACATTCCCAGCGAAGAACTTATTCAGTGGCTCTGGAATCATGGCAGTTGAGGAGAATGAAAAATGGGAGGGGGAGAGGGGAGGGAAGGAGTGGCCTGCAGGAGGGCACAGTGGACTGCCTGGAAGCTGAGCAGGAACCTTCCACAAAACAACATTTTGTGGCTAGTTCCACTCGTAGCCTCTGATAATTTCAGCCGTTTTTTTATAAAAAAAAATGCAAGTGTTATTTGCCATGTATATGGGTACTGTCAATGGTGCAGGGTGACTGACAAAAAAAGCAGGGCACTGGTTCTTGTGTTGCAGGGCTTCCTTTTCTAGGCAAGGAGTAGAAAAGAGAGGAGGGAGACCAAAAGAGAGCTTGGCAAGGGAAAATATGTACTTCTACCTAATTCATTTGCTTTTTAGTGAAGGTTAAGGGTTAAAGATGATTGCTTTGTGAAGATAGGCTTGGGAGAGGAATCTGGAGTAGAGATGGGCACGACTTAGCGGTATTTCCGTTTCCGTTTCCGTTACTCGGTTCCGTTACTCTACGGAAACGGTAACGGGAATTACTCCGCCAGACTTCGAGCTCGAACCGACGAACGAACAATTTGGTCTGATTTGTCGTGCTCGTTACTTGCATCACGCGATCGCGCGCGATGCCAAGCGGCACAGAAAAAAAGTTTTTAAAAGTTAAAAAACCCGGTTCCCGGCCAAAAAGCAGGCGGAAATATGCCTGCCGTGCCTCAGGGCACCTACCAGAGGGGTGGTTTCTGGAGGTCCCCGCCCGGCCTCCCCCCCTCCGTCCTGGGATGCTCTGGTGGTGGGACTCGCCCGCCGCAAAAAGCCCAGTCTCGCCACCGGCCGCCAAAGCGCAAGCAAGCGGCACAGGCGGCACAGGAAAAAACTTTTTAAAACTCTCCCGGGTCTCCCCCCCACCCATTCCCGGGCCAAAAAGCAGGAAGAAAAATGCCTGCTTGACTAAGGGCGCAGGGCACCTACCGGAGGGGGGGTTTCTGGTCTGGAGGGGGGGGTCCCGGCCTCCCCCCCCTCCGTCCTGGGATGCTCTGGTGGTGGGACTCGCCCGCCGCAAAAAGCCCAGTCTCGCCGCTGGCCGCCAAAACGCAAGCAAGCGGCACGGGCGGCACAGGAAAAAACTTTTTTAAACTCTCCCGGGTCTCCCCCCCACCCATTCCCGGGCCAAAAAGCAGGAAGAAAAATGCCTGCTTGACTAAGGGCGCAGGGCACCTACCGGAGGGATTGTTTCTGGAGGGGTGGTCCTGCCTCCCCCCCATCCTGGGCAGCCGGACTCGAGTTGCCATGCCATGCGGTGCGGGCGGGGGATCCAAAATGGGGCGGCGAACGCAATATTGTTTTTGAAATCGTGGGCCAAAAACACACAAGCACAACAGAATCACGCAGAAATTTATAAACTGCCAGATTTTTCACAGTAGCAGTGGGTTTTTTCTTGCAACAAAATGTCTCTCCTTTCCTCCTCTGTCCTCCATTGATTTTATTTTATTTTATTTTTTTTACACCTGCGCAGTGCGCAATGATGGGCTGGCCCAGTGGCCTGGCCAGCCATGTGGGAGGGGACGACCATGCAAATTTTTGGAGCCATCCCACCAATCGCATGGCCACTTGGCCACTGAGACTTCTGGGATGTGCCAAAAAGCCCCCTAAAACCTGCCCTAGCCCGCTAACCCGCTAACCCTAATCCTTGACTCCTTACCCATACGCCACAGACTGTCTTCTTAGTGGGTCAGAGAGGCACCCAGAGGTGCAACCCAATAGCCCACCGTAACCTTACCCGTCATTAGCCTAACCCTAGCCCTTGCACTAAGCCACCTTAGCCCATAGCCAGATCTACTTGCATTGCACTACACACGCAAGTACGATTCCCTTCTTTGTGGGACATGGCAGGTGCGACACACTCCTTGGTGGTTCGTACCAGAGGACCAGGTGCTTGTCTCACTGCCTGCAAATGGTATGCATATCCATATGTTTATGCATGCCATTTTGCAGCAGCAGCAGGTGAGGAGGGGAGACCCCCATGTTGAGGGGTCTCTTGGAGCCTGCTGCTGCTGTCCCTTCCAAGTGGGTGAGGATAGGAGGCACCCACGGGTGCCTCCAGGAGCCCACTTTCCCTTTATGGCGGGCCAGAGGAGGCACCCACCCCACAGAGGTGCCTCCAGGAGCCCGCTACCCCCCCCAAAACCAGTATAACGATAACAAAAAAATGAAAAAACGAACCGACTAATTTTTGCGAAGTTTCGCAAAAAACGGAAACGAGCCGACACGGGCTGCCTCCGACACACGACAACTCGAAAACGTCATTTTCCCGAGTCATGCCCATCTCTAATCTGGAGTGGTAAATGTGCTATTGAGGGAGACTCATACGCCCTATTCTAGGCATGCACACAAAAAACCAACACATACAAGGGGTGTAGCTTTGCTGCCTCCATCATCCTCTGCACTTGTGAAACCCTGAATATTCATGGCCTTCCATCCCATGAGGTAGTTCTGTAGGCAGAGCTGTTGTCTTTTCTACACCATTGCTCCTCAAATGGTCAGAGTGACAACTGAGAGAGAACCCTTCCCCTCCACATCAATGTTTAACTCTTCTTGAGAAAACCTGTGCGTTAAGAGGGCAGGGCTGACTTTCATGTTAATATGTGGGAATGAGTGAAATATATCTAGTGTCTCAGCATGTTGTATACGTCATGCCTGTGTTCTGTAAGGGAGTTCTTGGCATTAGGGCAGGAAACTGATATTGTAGGCTTGTTTCCAACAAGAGCATATAAAGTACGCTGGAAGCTTTGCAAAGGTAATGCTGATCCAACTATTCTAGTAAAAGGAAGTGTCAAAAACACATGCAAACATTACAGCCAATGAATATTTCATAGAATCGTAGAATCATAAGTTGGAAGAGACCTCAAGGGCCATCTAGTCCAACCCCCTGTCATGCAGGAACCCCTTCACAATATTTCCGACAGATGGCCATCCAGCCTCTGCTTAAAAACCTCCAAAGAAGGAGAATCCACCACCCTCTGTGGAAGCATATTCCACTGCCAAACAGCTCTAACTGTCATGAAGTTCTTCCTAATGTTTGGATTGAATCTATTTTCCTGTAGTTTGAGATCATTGCCACGCGTCCTAGTCTCTGAAGCCATGGAAAACAAACCAGTCCCTTCAGTGTGACAGCCTTTCAAATATTTAAACATAGCTATCATATCCCTTCTCAGCCTTCTGAAAGGTATGAAATGTCTTTCCCATCACATGTCATATTACACAACTCATTCTGCTGCTATGTCTGAAGAAGTGGACGTGTTTATGAAGCCTTACATTAAAATATGAAAGTTAGTCTTTAAGGGGCCACATGTTTTGTGTCTTTTGTTTTGTTTTGTTTTTCTTTGATTTTTGCCTAATATTGTCAAAAATCGGAAGCTTGTGGAACTTTACTTATGGTTAATTTGCTTCTTTTAACTGAGGGTAAAATCAGACAGATGCAGGTGTGTGCATCTGATGGTAATGGAGAGAATTGCTTTAAAAGGGGGGGGGGAATCTCCCTTAAAGCAATCTTTACATCTGCTGGGGAATTGCTCCAGCCCAGTTCCCAAAAGTAGAAGCCCCTGTGGTAGGCCAAAAAAATCCAGCTTGGGCACAGGTGAGGATTAAACTGAAGCACCTTCCCACTGATCAGTGGGAAATAAACCCCAATGGACTGTTCCACAAGCCACCTAAACTGTGATTTATTTCCTTGTCTGATCACACTACTTCTGAAGAGCAACTACCATTCTAGTTGTGTGAGTGAAAAAACAAGAGTGCACAAACCCTTCATTGGTCCACTAAAATATTAAGGGCAAGGGAGCTTTCAAGTCTGACCAGACTCTTTTTCAGGGTCATCCCAGTAGAGACTCTAGCAATGTTGCAATGTCAGGACCTGTATTAAATTAATGTGCCAAGGTGGAGACCCCAAAGTCATTTCATCAGCTTGTGGGATATGCTCTGACCCCATTATAAATGAATTCAAGATGGCTGCTCAAATTGAAGATGCCATCTGCCGCTAAGCACTAGGAAGCTATATGCATCAGCACAAGGCCATAAAGAGACAGTGAGGGACAATTCATCCTCTGTTACCTGAGGTGGAAGTTGATACACCAAACTGAGGTAATGTGCTTAGAGTCATCATCTTGGGATGTTGCTTTAACACAGATCTTGAGACAGCAACATCTGGCCAGGACAATTGCTAGACTTTTTTCTTTCCATCCCAAGCATCCAACCTGAAGAAAGGTCTTCCTGGTCTTGGAAAGCTTAGCTGTTTTTAACAAGCTGCCTCAGGCTTTCAATTCTGCATGAGGGCCACACCATTTCTCCCCTTCCTCACATGATCAGACAGCATTTTAATGAGATACTGGATATGACAAATTAACCACACAGATTGCCAACTTTTGTTTCACCATCTAGTGACCCAGAGGGCATTCACCAGTTTTGATGGAAAGAGGCCTCCATAAAAAAACCTTTTGTCTCTTCATACAACTTGAAGGCTTCACACACCGTTTCACAATATGTCCAGAAATCCAAAATGTGGACAGTCAGTTTTAAGGAAAATGCAAGGAAAATGCCCGCTCCGACATGACCCGGTTTGTGGGTGGGGCTTAATTTGCCCAGTTGCCCATCTGTATGATGCACAAGTTCGTACCAATCTGGGTCCTCGGGAGGCAGGCCAGCGGAGGGCTTATCTAAGCCTTCCCCCTGCCTCCACTGCCATTGTTCTCCTGGAGGCGATTCCCCCACCCTCCCAGCCTACTGTCAGGAGAATGAGACTAGCTGGTCACTCCGGGGCTGGATGGGAATTTTTGGCAGGTCTTGGGTACTTGCGCTTTTTCGCCCATCCCATTCTTCTCACGGCATGGAGGGTGTACTTCCCAACATAAGCTGGTCACAACCCCCAGGGCAGGTAGTGCAGGAGGTACAGGTATTCAGTTACAGCCTTCGTAAGTCATCCTAAGGTGCCATCCAGCCCTTGGATAATTAAATCACCCTGGCTAGGTTAGGATTAAGTGTCAACAAGGTAATACCAGGCCGATCCAAGGACAGTTCCCTGGCTAGCAGATTCACTCAAGTCCAAAGTATGCTGAACAAGTTGGCGACATTCTTTGGAAGAGTGAATCTCACAGAATACACATCGGATGACTGCATACCTCCTGACAGTACAGATTTCAGGTCCCCTTGCCAGTTTATTTAGTTATTACTAAAGAAGGGCACGAAACACCAAAATGGCATTTCGTGGTCGTTATTCAGGCCCTGGGGTCCGCTTCGTTCCATTTCTGTTTTTCAGGCCCCCAGGGCCCACTTCGTTTCTGTTTCTTTGTTTTTTCGGTTGCGGAAAGCTGCGGCCGCAGAGAGCCCTCCCAGGGCTGGGCGCCACCAGAGCCGGTGGCATGCAGGCCGGGAGAGTGTTCCCGCGGCTGCGGGGAGCCCTCCCAGGGCTAGGGCAAGCCTCCTGGGAGAGCTGTCCCGCAGCCACGGGGAGCCCTTCTGGGGCCGGGCGCCACCGGAGCCAGTGGCAAGCCTGCCAGCAGGAGAGCAATCCCGTAGCCATGGGGAGTCCTCCCGGAGCTGGGCGCTGCTCCGGTCACCACCCCCAACAGGCTGCCAGCCCCGGAGCACTGCCAAGCGCCGCCCTCCCTTGGGCCCCCTCCCTAAGGACCAATCTGCCGCGCCGTCCGCCACCCCTTTTGGGTCACTACCTCCAAAGCCCTGCGCAGCGCCGCCCTAACTGGGGCCCTTCACCCTGGGAACTACTCCGCCCTGGGAGCCGCCGCCCCAGCAGACCGCCGCCCGCACCCCCCCCCGGGCCTAGACCCAGGAAACCTTGGGGGTGCTGCTGCACTCCCCCCATGCTCCAATGACGCCCTCCGCTCTGGCTTCTGAGCTGGCTGCACCGTTGCAGCTTCGCCACGTGGCCGAGATCCAGGAGCCCAGCTGAGAAGGGCTTGGATCCCGCCTCTTCTTGCAAGATCGGCAAAGTCTCGCGTCGTCGGCTCCAGCGAGGAGGGGGCAAAGAGGCTCCACCAGGCCCAGGCCCCTCTCGCTGCCCTCTGCTTGTTGAATGACAGCCCAGGGCTGTCATTCACCAATTGGAGATGGCTGGACAGGGTCTGGGATCCCGCCTCTGCATGCGGAGGCAGGATCCCAGACCCCTCTCGCTGCCCTCCGCTGCTCCATTATTCATCGTACGAGCGGCACAGTAGCAATAACGGAAACGGACAGAACCGAAGAAAATTTTCTTGGTTCTGTTCGGTTCGAACCTGCCCCATTGCAATGGTCGTTATTCATACCGTTACGTAACGGAATGAATAACGGAGAACGGTAACAAAAAAATGGTCATTTTGTGCCCATCTCTAGTTATTACTATTGCTATTCAATAAAGTTGTGGCCCTAATTTTCCCAACATGAAGTTGTCTTGCCTCATTATTTACGGGCTGGTTGGGCAAAGGAGTGGGCTGAGGGGTTTCAATCAATCATGATTAATCTGCTAGCATATTGGTTGTCTTATTTGAAATGATTTAAATAAAACTACAGCAGAATGTATATTGGTCATAGGTTTCATTAAGTTCAGTGCAATCCTTTGAATTCTTTTTCTTGTTTTCCTTCATGCCATTTTTGTTGTGTGTTATACCAGGGCTGTTCAGCTTTGAACAGGCTGAGGTCTACTTTTTTCTGACCCAAAGTGCCTGAGGGCTACTACACTAAAACCTCTACTTACGAATTTTATCCGTTCAGAGCACAGGCTCATAAGTAAAAATAAATGGTAAGTAGAGCAGCAGTTTCCCATAGGGACACATTGAAAACCAATTAATCAATTCTGGAGGGAACAGATTTCAATGTACCATGGCCCTTGAACTGCCCTTCTCAGCTGAGTCAGTGGGCTGGCTGACCCAGAACTTTTCTGGGACAGTGGTGGTCCTTGGGATGGGGGGGGAGGGAGGGGGGAGAACTTATCCCCTCACTTTTTTATTGATGGCTGGTGGGCTACTTTTCAACCCTTCACGGGCTACCAGTAACCCACGGTCTACCTATTGTGCAGGCCTGTGTTATACCATTTGAGATGGCAAGTCTGAAAGTAGGGATTGTCTTGTGTGGTTGTTTTTTTTTTTCACTGATCAGTAAACTAGCTTAAGAGTTTCCCCAGCTGTAGAGTTGGGCAGAAAGGTTTTAAACAAATAGAACAATGTATCATTGGACCAGCTGGCTGAATAGCTTAGTGAGTTAGATGTCTGGTTATGGAGCCAGGGATTGGGAGTTCATTTCCCTACTGTACCTCTCCGAACAGCCATCCAGTGTGACCTTGGGCAAGCTGCATAGCCCCAAAAGAAAGGAATGGGAAACCACTTCTGTGTATCTGCTTCCTAGAAAACATTTGAAAGAGTCATCGCCATAAGACAGAAGTAACTTGACAGGACACCATATTTATTATTATACCATTGGATAACTGTTGGATAGATTGCAATACTTAGTGCAGTCACTACTGTAGCCGTCGGTGAAGAGGGTGGAAGAGAAGGCTGCTTGCCTGAAGCTTGATAATGAGAAATCCTCTTTCCCTATTAAGATTGCTATGATGCACGCGAGAATTGAGGCTCAATGGGGGTTTTCGTCGGTGAGTGCTTGCAACTACGTTCAGCTGCTCTTGTGATTTTAAGCCCTTTGCAAATCCACAGTGCCTAATGAATCTGCCACACACCTGACTGCATGTTATGGCTGAGCATCAAACATACCGGAACACTCAACCGGCTTGCTTTTGCTCTAAGGTTTCCCCACACATCCCTGCACTGTCTGTGCACCTTCGTGTTTATATAGGTGGCGGTCTTTCTTTCTCTTTTGGCATTCGGTACATCCAAGGAAATGGCTTTTGCAAAGCTTGAAGACAGAAGATTTCCTCCCTCTTTTCTTCCCATCCTTTAAAACTCCACTATACCGCAGGTGTGGAGAGAATGGGGCCAGAAAGTCTGGTGGTGCAATTTGGCATGTCTGTATTGAAGCCAGTGTTGTTGCTTAGATATTGAGAGGGGAAGAAAAAGCACTTTGTGGACAGTTTTGCTTCTTTTCCCATTTTTTGGCTGTAGGGTATGATTTGCTTTTACTGATGCAGGTACAATACAATTAATTTTTAAAAGATGTACCATCATCTTAAGGGCAGTTACTGGACAGCATAGATTTCCCTTTCAAGTGTAAAGGAAACAGAAAAGAGGAGAGATTCCTTGAAACTTGGAATACTTCCTATATTGTCTGAACGTGAATCCACAGAGGCGTTTGCATTCTGTGGGAAAGGAGCTTGAAACAAAGGTCCTACCAAGTTGATTTTTCAGCTCTGTACAATGCTGAGTGAAGCAAATATTTCCTTTCCCACAGAACTTTCAAAATTACTTATTAAAAAGTAATTCAGCCCCATTCCTTGTTGCAGGGTTTTAAATGTAACATGTTGGCTGAAATCTAGTACTAAGTCACTATCTGAGTCGGTGTGTTGAATCCTTGGGGGTTTGGTGACTCAACAACTCCTCTTTAGGTTGCCTTCCTCCAAAGCGGCCTACTGTAGCTGTGACGTCCTACTAGATTTCAGCCGTTGTGGTTCCCTGTTATGGTGTCACAAAGAATTCAGTCAGTTCATTGCTGCTTATGCTTCTTGTTGCTTTTTATTATTACATTATGTTAATTTTTGTAAGAAACTGATTTAGGCTGTGCTCAGACATCCAGAATATTTCTAGAGTTTCCCTCATTAATCTCAGTTTGGTTTTGGGGAGGGTTCAGACGACGCCTGTGGGGTCTCAGAATCCCACCCTCAATCGAGCTAAACTTGCACCAAAGCTTGAAAGTTGGGGACCTACTCCCATATTTTCCCATTTATAAGACACTCTCCATGTATAAGACTTTTCCAATGCAAAATTACAGTTTCACAACAGCATGGTTCTCTCCTCAGCTTACTTCCATGTATAAAATGGCCCTCAATATTTACTCTGTTATAGATGAAAATATAGTCTTATGCAGGAAAAAAAATACTGTACTATATTTGATCCATGTTACATTCAACATTATTTGCCCACCCCATAGTGTGAACTGGTATTTGTGGAATATATGTGTTCCTGATCCTCCATTGGCCAACAGCCCAGCCTTCTGGCTGGTGTTAATTCGGACATGAAGCCATTTAAAAAACAATAAAGTGCTTGGCACTATGTCAACTCATCTTTGAATCATTTAGATGAAAGTTTAACATAGTTTTGGCTGTACAGGACTAACAATGAATGAATGTTTATTTACGGTTCTTAACCAAATCATACATAATAGAAAAATTACAATATGATAAAAATATAATACGATAAAACAGTATAAAATATATGACTGAAAAATGCAAAATTTGTAAAATATGACCACTTATGGTTAAAACACTATAATATAATTAGTAGAGCTCAAACCTCTATCAGTTATACATCTATGTTTGAGCATAGCAGCGTAGCAAAGCCTGGCAACACAATTTGTGATCTGAGGGGACCTATCTGAAAGAAATAGCTTAGCGTAGTAGTTGGTAGGTCTCCCAGGTTGTTTACAAATAACAGGATATATAAGCACCTTACAAAGTTCTTGATAAAAGGAGCAGCATAAAAGAACATGGGTCACAGACTCAATTTGACTATTGGGACATAACCGCTCTGAGTAAGGGATATTTTGAAATTTCCCATCCAAGAGTTTGGAAGGGAGCACATTCAGTCTGGTTAGGGGAAAGGCCCAGATTGTTCTTGTAAACATTGAGCTAGAGGGGTAAAAAGACATCTTAAATATGTGACTATGCTATTGTTGCCCATCTGGCTCATGTGTTCCTGGAAATCTATATCCCAGATCCTACATTTGACAGGCGCTTTGGCATTGATATAGCACCATCACTATAAGGTTGTTAAAAAGAGAGACCTATCCATTGCATTTCTTTGACTACAAAAGATTTCCAATATGACTGGAAGGTGTCCAGGAGGGTCAGGGGAGCCAGACCAACAGGAAGAAACATAGGTTTGAGCCAGTAATTAATCATGAGGGCTTTTACCCGTGCTCTAATGGAAACTAATCCAGTCTCCAGACGTAGGACTGCATTAGGGGTGCAAGGAAGGAGGACTAACAAGGTGCATCTGAACTCTTTACACGATATAGTGATCCTGTGATGGGATCGCACAGCATCCCACAAAGGAAAAATTGCAAGATTAAAAAATAGACACTTCTGTGTGGGAGAATTTTTTAAAAAAACTCTGACAGAACACCTCGTAGCTTCAATGTATGACTGAATCTTTATTTACAGTTGTTAACCAAATCAAGAAATACCAAAGTATCAATTTGCCAGAATAAAATGATTTGCCAGAATAAAACATTGAATTTGCCAGAATAAAACATTTTAAAAACATTGTAAAACTTTTGAGAAAAGCCACAAAATATAAACAGGACTGTTATATAAATAGTCAATGTCAGAAAGATCAATAAAATAATATATTGAAGATCAAGCCAACATCAGACACCTAAGTGGAGACCACACTCTATATGACCATCTAGAGCTAGAATTACTGGCAGTCATAAGCCTGCGTACAACTACTGCAGTGGTACAAAATCTGGTGACACAATTTGAAATCTGCTGGGACGTGTCAGAAAGAAGTAACTTCACATAGAATTTGGCAGCTTTCCCAGGGAGAAGACCTCTAAATATGCCCTTGAAGATTCATTTGAAAGTGACTTTTAAAATGTTAACTCATTACACTAGTAAAGCAACTCCTTTTCTGCAACTTACACTATTTTTGGAATTTAATTTTGTTTCATCGACACTGCTTCTCCACATCATAGTTACAGGTTGCTATGTTTGGGCGTCCTGTTGGTTTTTATAGGAATGTGTCTTGTGCTTTGCACCCTTATTTATTTATATTATGTATATTATGTATATTATTTATTTGTCCCACCCTTCTAGTGGCCAAGATATGCATTACTCTGTAACTTCAACCCCTTATGTAACAGATACTAACTCACAGGAGTGGTCTTAATATGTTTTGTGAAGACTAAGTAGGTTGAGTTGCATTGCAAGACTGTTTATTTATTCATTTAAATCTCTGTCCTGCCCAAATAATAGTGGAGGGCTAGAGATGGTCCAAATGACTGTGAGGTCAAAACAATGGACCAGTCTTCTTGGGGAAAAATAGAAGTGTGATGAAACACAATGCAACTAATATGGCTAGAAGTGCAGAAGCCCCAAACTCTTCCTATAGGGAAAGAGCAGTATTCAAATTTGGGGAAATAATGAGGAAAAAAACCTCTCAGCTGAAGTGGCATGAGGTAAGTAGGTAGCCATTTTCTCTGGGTCTGAATAAAGCAAATGCTTGCCAAAAGCTGCCACAGTGTCATTCTGTTTGTTTGTATTGTGGCAGATCAAGAAGTCCCATGTAGACAACTGTGTGGAAACAAAAGTTTCCCTTTGTTTCTTCCTAGTGTGCACTGAAGATCTGTTTAGATTTGCAGATTACATAAATAACATACAACATCGCTGAAGTAGTTTTGTTTGAAGAAAAAAACTATATTCAGCAACAACAGAGACACATTTAAAGAGCTTAAGAGATTCTAATTACGAATGAGCAAAACAAACAAACAAGGGCAGCATTAAAGCAATATTTCAGCATTGTTCTTTATTGCTTCTTCACCTTTTCAAAACAAGGCATTTAGCCCCCCCCCAAAAAAAAGAAGAAGTGTTACATAAGACATGGGTGGACGGACTTAAAGGTCTTGTGGCATCTCCTTGGTTTTTTAATTGGAACCCCAAATTCCAGGAGCATTCGTAAGCTCTTAAGGGAAGGGATGAGATGGAATTCCAAGGGCATCATGGGTGTTGATACAGTTTATACTGTAGGTATGACACACATGACAAAGCATGTATACCTGTTTTCATTAAAGCAACAAATCGGTAAAAATTATGGGGAGAGGTGAGCATCCCTTCCTCCTCAATACTCTTGTCCGGATCTGTGGATGTCGGGGAAGCCACAAACAGACAAAACACACACATTTAGGATTAAATGATTCTGAATCCAGGAATTGGTTCTGCTTCCCAGGATGGAGTGGAGCTCTCACAGCAACTCCCACACTGTGGTAATCTGGTTACCTCAAGCTTTATTCGCTCCAGCATCATCATCTGTGGAGACAGAAAGTGATGCTGTTGCTTCGGTTGAAACAACGGGAACTTTGGGATCCTTGCTGACTTGAGATGCTCCAGCACATTATAATGTCCTTTGTGGCTACCATGGCATAAACCAGGGGTGTTCAAACTTTTTGCAAGAAGGGCCACATTTGTCGAGGCAAAAATGTGTGGGGGCCGAGCATTCAGCAGCATTTGGCCCCTGGGCCAGACTTTGGAGAAGTCTCTATAACATGCAGCAACAGAACTGGGGGCGGGTAGGCTGGGCAGGTGGCTGCTGGGGTGGACAGAGGCAGGGAGGGCAGGCAAACCATAAAACTGCAAGCTGACATCTCCATCCAGTACGGGGAGAGGCCAGCTGGCAGGGATGCATGACAGGCTGAGTTGGCAGGGAGAAGAGGCTGAGGGCCACTCAAAATTTGAAAACGGGCTGCATTTGGCCCCCCGGGCCAGACTTTGGACATGCCTGGCATAAAGCATAAACCATAAAAGTACATACATCTTGTATGCATATAACAGCACACAGGTTTTGTTACAGAGTTAGTAAAATGTTAGTTGAATACTGGCAGGGTAAATCCAACTCGGTGGCTGGATATCTCAGTGGGGTAGGTATCCAGCTGCAGAGCCAGAGGCAGCGGCGTAGCAAGCTTTTGGAGCACCTGGAGACAAAAAAAGTTGGCTTTGCACCGCTCCGGCCCTTCCCAACCCCGTCGCAATCACCCAGCAAAGGGGGTGGGCAATCCTGCAGGCATTGGGTGGGTGGGCAGGCACACGTGCGGGCTGGTGGGCATTTGTATGTGTATGTGTGCATGCCTTATCTGTCCCATGGTGAGCAAGGTGAGGAAGAGGGGGAGGGGAGGAGGGGGCGCCACAGCCACCATGCTCCCCACACGCCTGCCTGCATACTTGCTTTGCTGCTCACCTGGTGTGCGGAGGAGGAGGAGGAGGAGGAGGAGGAGGAGGCTTTGAAGTGGGTCCTGTTGCCAACCCTTAGGTGGGGGGAGGAGGGCTGTTGGCAAGAGCCCTCCTCCTCCTTACCTGCTGAGTAAGATGTTGGGCTATTGAGCCTTTTGCCTAAGTGCTAAGGGTGCTAGCACTGTTCTTTTTAACATGTTTGTTGATTGTCTACTGTAATCGTGTGTATGGTTTTTATTGCTATTGAATTGTTTATTGCATTTGTATTGATGACCGTTGTTCGGTCCGTTGTTGGAAGCCACCCAGAGTTCCCCCCGGGAAGATGGGTGGGATATAAATTCAACAAACAAACAAACAAATAAATAAATAAATAAATAAATAAATAAATAAATAAATAAATAAATAAATAAATAAATAAATAAATAAATAAGAAAGAGTGTGCATGGTTTCCTCATCCTTCTCCCCATCCAGGTACCCCCAGATTGCTGCGCCTGGGGCAGATGCACCATTCCACCCTCCCCCAGATGTGCCCTTGGCCAGAGGTTGGGAGTTCATTTCCCCATTGTCCTTCCCAGGAGAAGAGCCAGCTTGTGTGACCTTGGACAAACTCTCCACAGTCTCCAGGGTGCCCCTGAAAGAAGGGAACGGTAAGCCACTTCTGAGTGTTCTGTACCTGGAAAGCTCTGAAAAGTGTTGCCAGAATTGACCTGATGGCCCACAATGAGGATTAGACTGAACCCAATTTGTGGCTATTTGGCCTTCTGAAATACCAATGGCTTTCCTGCGATGGTATTAGAATATCTTATGCACATCAAACCATCCTCTTTTAGAGGTAGCCTGTAGATCAGTTCCTCTACAACATAAAGTGAACCCAAGCATAGCAGGTGATTCCCACCCCCTTCCCAGAGATGGCACTGCACAGTTAGAGCAACAAGATGAGGAACCAGTGCAGTGTGAGTATAACTTGTAGAGCCTCCTTAACTACATTTGCATGGAGGTATTATGTTATGTTGAAGGTGCCTGTGTTTATCTTCCACCTCATCTACTGCTTGTGTATATTTCTAGGCAAAGCACCTACTAAGAAGTGTCACCCTCAGAGGGAAAAAATGTCCTGCTAAAGGGGAGTCACACAAAACTATTTCAGAGACTTGGAGACTGAATATATACTTAGAGTTCCCCTTCGTCCACAAGGTAGCTGAAGTAACTCAGAAGGTCAGTTGTTTGTTTGTTTTGAAGCACCAGGAAGGTCCTGCTGTCTCTTCACTCTACCTCTCTTCCTGACAGCAGTGTTGTATCAGAGATGCAAGCTGTGTAAACCTGACAGATAGCCAAGCACTTCATGAAGGCAACTGCAAAGAACAGTGTATTGTTTCTGAAGCAAGTACTTCAAAAGAGATTTGGTAGGTTTCTAAATGTTGATGATGGTGGTGTGTGTGTGTTGTGTCGTTACAGTCATGACCAACTCTTCGTGACTCCATATCCATGGCGTTTTCTTGGCAGGAATACTGGAGTGGTTTGCCAGTTCCTACTCCAGGCGCCTACAGCACCTGGTATTCCTTGGAGGTCTCCCATCCAAGTACTAACCAGGGCCGACCCTGCTTAGCTTCCAAAATCAGGCAAGATCGGATGTGCTTAGGGCATCTAGGCAGCTCTGATGACGGTGGTATGTGTCATCAAGTCACTTCTGACTTATGGAAACCGTAATAGTGTTTCCAAAGTATGTGACCTTGCATCAAACTCACATCACCATTTGTAATTAAGAGTTCTGGTTATGAATCTCTCTCCTCACCTTAGTTTCTGACTAGAGCTGATTAGTGCACTAGATATCTTGATGGTCATTTACTTGGAAAGCTGAGAAAATGGAAACAGTGGGATCCATTTTCTAAACATGGAGATGATTAATGGAAAAAGATTTATACTTCACCTAGTGTATATGCAAGAGGCAAGGTATACTATACTAAAGCAAAACAAATGTATTGCGTACATCAGGCATGTCCAAACTTCAGCCCTCCTGATGTTTTGGAACACAACTCCCAGAATTCTAAGATTAGATTGCCAATGACAAAGGACTGTGAGAGTTGTGGCCCAAAACAACTGGAGGGCTGAAATTTGGACATGCCTTGCTTACATACTGCCCCATAGCACTTAAACTACTCTCTGGGCAGTTTACAGGTAGTTGCACACCCACCCACCCAGTGTGTACTCATTTTACCAACCTCAGAAGGATGGAAGGCTGAATGAACCTTGAGCCTGCTACCTGGAATGGAATCCAGGTGATGAGCACAGTTACAGCTGCAGTACAGAGGCAGTTTAACCACTGTGTCACCACTGCTCTAGAGCAATTTGTGGCAAGGGATTGACACATCCAAAAGGCCTGGTGAGTGCAACAAAAGTGGGTCCATTTGGCCAAGTTACCTTCAGCTGAATTCCTTCTGTAAACAAGCCTGAAGAACGAAGCTTCTCTTGCTCCCTTACTGTATTTGTAGAGTTAAATTTCCCTTGGCTTTGAATATGAGGCCACAAGCTTTTATATTTAGTCAGCAGCACTTGTACCCACATACTGGTAGTGCCTGCTGAACGGCATGCAAATGTTTGATGGATAAATATTCATTTGCATCAAATTCATTCACATTGCCAGTATCTTTCATGTGATTAATTAAGATGTTGGCTGAAACCCAAAACTGATGAGCACTTCTCAAACAAGTGAACCAGCAACCCGCACCCTCTCCTGGATGGGTTCTTTATGTCATTAGAATTATGAAAATTCTCAGGTGGCCTTCGCACATATTTGTTTACATATCAAGTTTCATAACAGCGTGTAGGTGGTGGTAACCAGGTTGAAAGGAAAAACAAAAACAAAACCCCACCCCCAAATACAGTTAATGTTATACAATACAGTTGGGGATTTCAGTTCCTTTTAGCGGCTGATGAACTACTACTACTTTCCTCATTCCCCCTCATCTCCTGTTTTACCTACATAGGATGTGAACTGGAGCCAAAGATCCAGGATATTACACTCCTGTGAGAAGCAATGGAACTCAGGGGGAGGTCCAGGCTGTATCTGCCTAAGGTTGCTGGTAAGCAGCAGTTAGGCCTCTTGTAGTACTCCATCATGGCTGAAGAGCACATTGCAAAAAAATTATGTAGATAGAACCAATGGCTTGTATCAATATGGAGAACCCAAGGAGAAGCACAAACATTTAGGTTTGATTACAAGGCAGATTTGGAATTCTTCTGGCATGCTGTGGAGAAGCAAGGTGACCTACTGTTTTCTAAACAGATATATAAAGCCCTGGAGAATGCATGGAGTTACATAGGTCTTTGCTAGATAAATTGAGGGACAGAATGTGCATGGGGTAAGTAGGGATTATTGAGAATTGGTATTTGTTCCATTGGCAGCCACTAGGCATACAGAGAGACAGGCAGAAAATAGAGATGGGCACGAAATGAAAAATGAAACACTATTTTGTTAGGTAACAAATTACTTGTTCCATAACAAAACAGTAGGATGTGTTTCGTTTCATAACGAATCTGGAAGTTGAGTCACGGCAACTGGACTTCTTTTCTTGAGAGACTCAAACTTTTCCCTGCTCATCCAAACAGCTTTGTCAGTCTGGGGAAAGCTAGTTGGGAGTCCTCAGACTAATGAAGCTGTTTGGAGGAGCAGCGAAACATTTCAGTCTCTCAAGAAAAGAAGTCCAGTTGCCATGACTCAACTTCCAGATAAATTCACCTGGATGACTGAGAATCTTCGTAGACATGTCTCACATCAAAATGCCACCTTTTCCCTCTAGAACAAAACAATTCTTCCTAGAGGAATCAATGGTAGGGGGGGGGCAGCCCCTGAAATTTGGAAAGGTTTGGGCATCAGAGAGCTGGGTTAATAAGCTCCAAAGGAGGGTACCCTTAGGAAAAAATATTTCTAATTGAATCCAGAAACTGCCATAGCCCCCACCATGGGCGAGTGATTAGCACCACATCTTGGCTTCCAAATCCAGAATCAATTAGAAAGATTTTCCCCCTAGGGGCACCTCCTTTAGAGATTAATAAATCAGTTCCCTGACCCCCAAGCCTTTCCAAATTTTGGGAGCTTACCTAGAACTGCTTGAAGAAGCTAACCCTGTGGTTTTGGTGCCTGCTATCACTATTTTTGAGTACATATTTTATGTACTCCAAAATAGTGATTGCAGCCAATATTCATACAGCATCGGCACCAAAACCACAGGGTTAGCTTGAAATTTGGAAAGATCTGGGGGCCAGGGAGCTGAGGTTTAGCTCCAAAAGGTTGCAGGTAGTTAAGAGTGTATATGGCACACACCAGCAATTAACCCCTAAATTGCTAGCCGAAACATGGCTACTTTCAGCTTCATGTTTGTTATGTTTATGTACTCAAAAATACAGATTGCAGTCATGTTTCAGCATGGAAATAGCAGGATCAGCTTCCTCAGGTTCAAAGGGGGTGCCCCTAGGGGAAAAAACTTTCTAATTGATTTCGGATTTGGAAGCCAAGCCATGCTGCAATCATTAGCCCATGGGAGGGAGCTATTATAAGCTTACTCAATTAGAAAGATTTTAGCCCCCCCCCCTTAGAGCTTAATAACTCAGTTCCCTGACACACACACACACCGCAAACCTCTCCAAATTTCAGTGCCTTACAGGGAAGAGCTTGAGGAAGGTCCCAAGCAATTTTGGTGCCTCTAGGACCTAGGGGAGCATTTCATTTCATTTCATTTCATTACAAAACTACTTTAAAAATTAATTAGTAACAAAATAAAACAAAACTACTTAAGGAACAAAACAAAATACTCCTTTTGCATTTCATGCACATCTCTAGTAGAAAACACAGATTTAATTATATTTAAACTATTTCTACGGTTCAAAATTTTATTATTTTCTATATAACAAAGAAAAAAAGAAACAGTACTTATTAGACACCATGCTATATGGGTTCCAGTCATATTTATATTACAGTAAAGTTAGGCCTTATTCTTTGTTTCTGTTTTCTACCCTTGATAGAACAGATTCCATGATCGATAAAATTGTGAGTCTGTCCAATCCTGTGCATTCTAAAATCTTCTTAATTATTCCTTCATCTGTTGGTATTTCTTCCTTATTCCAATATTGTGCCCATACAATCCTCGCTGTTGTCAAAATATGTAACATTAAATAAATGTTTTGTTTATCTACATTCTGTGGTACTATACTTAATAAAAACAGTTCTGGTTTCAAGCCTATCTGCTTTCTTAACATTTTGGCAAGCCAAGTATGAATTTTAATCCAAAACTTTTTAGCTTTATCACAGGTCCACCATAGATGATAATATGTCCCAATTTTTTGCTTATATTTCCAGCAATTATTAGACATATTTGGGAACATTTTAGCTAAACTATTTAAACTACAGTGTTTCTCTATTACTTCCCAAGGCAAAATCTTCCCAAAGCACCTTACAAGGTAAGAGATTAAACCATCTTAAAGAGATTGTTTGAATGCGTTAATTGTTGTAAACCGCCCAGAATGACCTCACTGCCAGATGGACGGTATGAAAATCCAATTAATTAATTAAACACCAGGACTTAAAAACACAATATTTCTGTCTTTATTTCTGTCAAAAACACAACATGATTAATAAATATATTGGATAATGTTCGCCCAATAATGGGCAACATCAAATCACAACAGAGAACTTTCAAAATGGCCACGCCAGAAGCGTCTGCTGTATAAGAAGTGGGCTTATGTTCAAAGGAGAGTCACCACCCAGAGTTCCTTCTGGAAAGTCGTGGGGGGAGGGTGTAAATAAATAATGTGGTGTAGTGGAAGGAGCCCTGGATTAAGCCACTGGAGAAACTGGTTCAAATCTCTGCCCAGCTCGAGAATGTCAATGGGCAATGTCACATACCTAGAGAACCCTATTAGAGCCCTCATAGGTCAGAGGTGACTTGATGACATATAATAGTAACAGCATGCAACTAAAGGCATTCAGGAAACAACTGGGTCTTTTAAAGGTCCATTTAAAAATAGTAAAGTACAGAGCCACGTATATATCCTCTAATACGATATCCCATGGTGGGGGTGGGGGCAGGGGAGATGGTGGAGGGAGCAATGGGGGTGGGGGCTGCAGGGGTGATGGTGGCGGTGGCAGGGGTGGCAGGGGCAGTAGCTGTGGCAGTGGCGGTGCTGGGGACAGCGGCAGCAATGGTGGCGGCGGCAGGGTGGGGTGGCGGCAGCGGCTCCAGGAGTGGGTGGTGGCCATGGAGGCAGGCCCAGGCCAGCTTGCTGGGCCCGTTCAGTCTCTCTGGCAAGTGGGCCCAGCAAGCCGACCTGGGCCAACTGCCACTGCTGGAGAGGTTGAGTGAGTGGGGGGAATTCCCCCTGAACACAGCGACGTGGCGGGTGACCCATTCCAGAAATCCCCAATCAGCACAGCTAGTGGTGAAGGCATCTGGCAGTCTTTCTCTGGGAACATCTGAGGACCCAAGTTGGAAACCACTGTTCTAAAGCAACTATCATTTAGAGACATTCTAGTGCTCAAGGTGACATAAAACCATCATGACTAATCGCCATCTTCTGTAAAGAGAGGTGATGATTACCATGTCCTACAGTAGCAGTTTCCTCAGTTAGCCTATGCTCTGTGTTATAAAGAAGAGGCTTTTTTTCTGACTTGAACCTGCGAACATGTTCCTTGATTAGATCAGCCCAGACCCCAGCTAGTATTATGAGAAGCTATACTTGGTGGCATGATGCAATGTGCACAGTGGTTTCATTTTGCAATATAATTTCTGATGATGCTTTTGAATCCTAGGAGGTAGTCACCTGGAAGCGAACTACTTAATATAGAATGTGTACCTCATCCTGAATGCAAATAGCATGCTTTCTCTCATTTATTCACACTTAGTATTGGCTTTCAGGTGCATAACTAAGCCCAGAAAGTTGTGGTTTAATTACTAGCTATTCATTATGCAAGACTATTATAATTCCATCAGCAGTTGGAACTTGAGACAGAGTTCTTTCCCACTTTCTCCAAACTCTTCAAACCATAATTGCAAAACTTTTGGGAATTTCCACACTATGGTTTTAGGTTAGCTTGCCATCAGAGTACCCATGTTTGTTCTGCTTAATTTTCACACCATGCTTGGTGGCGCTGTGACAGCAGCCTTTTTCTGTCCAGTGCTTCTTGAGACCCAAAATGATTGATTCAGAAAATTACTGCAGTGTTCGATGTTGCTTCCCCCGCTCCCTGACTGAAAGTGTGCATTGCCCACAGCAATGAAGAACGCCAGGAGGTGTGGATAGCGTTGAGCGCACACCCACTGGGCAGTGGAGGACCTCTGCAATTGCACTTCTAGTCATTGTGGTTTCAAAGCCCCACAGCTCTTTTTAAGTGTGTGACTGGTCAGTAAAATTGGAAGGGTTGGAAGGGCGTCCAGGGTTAAGTGGAACCACAGACCTGTACTGCACAAGTAGATTTCATATCGGATCTTGGAGATACTCCAATGGAATGAGAAGGAAGATGTCAAAATTCAGGCCACACATTTCAGATGAGAACAAATTAGGGTTATTATTACATTATCATTAATATTAATTTATTATGATGGTGGCCTGGAGGTTGCTTTCCACACTTCAGTGGGGAAACCAGCATTGCAAGGTTGCCTTATATCAGTCTGAATTTTAACCACTGACCCGTTTTAAAGCAAAAGCCCATATAAGAGTCTATTGCAAGTGAATGTGAGGGCATGGATGTGTTTGGTGTTCCTTTATGGTGGAAATGTTTTTAAAGGGATGGACTGAAGATGTAGGAGCAACTGGGAAAGCTGGACTGAGCATTTGCCATGACAACTGTACACACAAAACTGAAACAATATGTAAGCAATATAAAAATGCTGACACAATTGACTTGTGAATGCAGGAGTCTGTAACCCACTTTGCGCATGCCGTACTGATTACATCTGCAAATTATAGGGCCATGTGAAAACTTTCTTTTTCAGTAGGTTCTGCAATGAAATGAAGGCTAAGCGTATGTCCACACTGTCATATAGGTATGATATATGGATCTTTCAAGGCACAGTTTGGATTTTTTTAAAAAGAACTTGTCTGCAAGTGTCTCCCCTTAGAATGGTTCATCTTTCCCTTCAAGAGCTGTTATGCAACTTTCTGGGAGTAGGGCATGCATTTTTTTGCATGCTCATTCAGGAGGCATGGCAGGGACTGGCCAGCTGCTGGAATATGAGAATCTTGAGATCATTATCAGTTAGGATAAAAGAAAATTATTTTAAACTGGTTTCTAGATGGTACTTAACACCAATTAAGCTGAATAGAATGAATGCTGAATACTCTAAGATGTGCTGGAAATGTGAAAAAAAGATAGGTGCATATATGCATCTCTGGTGGGAATGTGAAATAGTTCAAAAGTTCTGGGAACGGTTTTTTTTAGAGCTAAGTGATATGATTAAGCTAGATATTGATTGCAATCCAGAGACAGCACTATTATCATTGTTAACTAGTAAAGATTATGATGCTACAACAAAGGAACTAATAGCAAATCTTACAACAGCTGCCAGATTAATTATAGCAAGAAATTGGAAATCTAAACTAGATCTCAAGACGGAAGATTGGTATAACAAACTTTGGGATATAGCCATAAATGATAAATTGTCTTGCAGCCTAAAAGTTAAACGAGGAGAAATGAAAAAAGACATTTTTTACGGCATTTGGGGAAAATTTATAGACTTTGTATTAGTTGAAGGGAAGGAGAAAGAGCCGACGAATACTTCAAGACAGTTCTGGAGAAGAGGACTTTAAGAAGAATACTAGAACAACAGAAGACGGAGTAGCAAAGAAGAACTTATGGATGGTCCCGGGGGGTGGGGGTACACTTGTATTGTTAGTTGTTAGTTGTTATTTTGTTTGTATGTAGTATAAAATTAAATATAAATAAATAAATAAATAAATAAATAAATAAATAAATAAATAAATAAATAAATAAATAAATAAATAGAAACATCGGATGTGCATGGCTACTGGTCAACAATTATGAGAGCCAGAAAGTTGAGAAACCCTCCAAAGGAAAGCTGCAGCTAAGGAAATTAAGGAGACAGTATTGTGCTAGATGCAACCAACAGCAGCTCCTTGTGCTCGTATGTTCATATTCTGAATAGTGCAGGTGAGCAGGTGGATGTTGGTACCACATGATCAGATTATATACATTGCCACTTTTCTACAGAGTCCTGATGCTGTAGTAGAGTATATTCATAAAAGAAGCCGCCTTACTCAAGGGTGTCCTCAGGAATATTTCGGGGTGGTGGTGAGAATAGCTTCATTTGGGCACACACTGCTCAGTTCTGCAAAACTGTATCTAGTGATGTACATTAATTCATTTATATTTATTTATTTATTTATTTCTAGACCACACCAACTTTCCCAAAGGAACTCTGGGCAGTTTACACAAAAGCAAGCAGAGTAAAACAATAAGAAAACACATAGACAAACTAATAATATAACAAGTAACAACGCAGTTGGGCCTGGCAAGAGGCTAAATAAGAATAAGAAATAGATGCATGATTCAGGAAAGAGAGAGTCCCTCTTATCCCTCCCCCATGGCCATGCTGCTACCCTGTTTCCCCGAAAATAAGACATCCCCCCAAAAATAAGCCCTAGCAGGATTTCTATGCATTTGTTAAATATAAGCCCTACCCTGATAATAAGACCTAGTGATGGGCGTGGCTATGGTTGTGTGCAGGGCTGACATTCAAGCATATTATACTTAATAAAAGTAAGACATCCCCTGAAAATAAGCCTTAGTGTGTCTTCTTGAGAAAAAATAAATATAAGACAGGGTCTTATTTTCGGGGAAACACGGTAGTGGTTTTTCTGAGTAGTGTACATACAAAGAGAAGATGGTTTTCAGAAGCTGAGGGACAGAAGATGGTTGAAGTGAAAGGTTGGCACATTGAACATCCATTGGTGAGTAAACTAGAGGAAGTGAATAGCTTTGAAAGGTGAACATGGGCAAGATATGAAGAAGCACAATATAATGTTCACAATCAAGTAATTACAGCTACATAAGTCTGCATATGACTCAATTGAAATAATTATTTCACAGTTTTCGGCAGTATATAGATATGTTGCAGGAGGTATTCCCCTTTATAAGCAATCCCCCCTTACTATCTACAGTTCCCATGATTACCTCTGTCAAACATAATTCCTGTTCTTCAGTGTTGCTGTATTCCTATGTCTGAGGAACTGAATTCTGTGAGGTCCTTGTCATGATTCTGATTAGAGATGGGCACGACTTAGCGGTATTTTCGTTTTCGTTTCCGTTTTTCGTTTCCGTTACGTAGCAAAACGAAAAACGGCTCAGAACTGGAACGAAAATGGAAACGAAACGACTAATTTTGAGCCAATTTTCGTTTTTTGTTACTGGAAAAGCACATAATGGAGCTAAATGGGAAGAAACGAAAATTTTTTCGTTTTTGTTTTCGTTTTTTCGTTTTCGTTACGTAACGAAACGAAAACGAAAAATTTTGAAATTAGCTCACGAAAATGGAAACGAGCCGAAACGGACCCCTAGCCGAAAACGAAAACGAAAATGAACAATTTTTCTGAGTCATGCCCATCTCTAATTCTGATTTGTAAAAAGTCCACTTTTTATCCCTGGGCAAGTGCCAAAGCTGATATTTTTAATTCTGCTTGCTCAAGCTATTGTGCAAGCTATCATACAAAGCCTCTACTGGCACATTGCAACATAATTACATGAGGTAATTAGCATTTGTTGTACTAATTTTTTTTCCACAAGTATTTCCATAACTGTCAGAGGAACGTTCAGCCATTGATGGAACAGCAGCACTTCTATACTTATCCCTGTAGCATTGACCCAACCCTGTGGTTAGGATTGTGGGTTTTCTGTGCTTGTTGTTACATTTTATAGTGATTATTAACTAGATTTATTATTCAAAGTTTGGAAACATAACTTTTCAAAGCTTGCGTGAAAAACGTTATTCATCCCTTGTTATGCCTCTTTTGGAATCTTTTGGAGAAAGTGTGGTTAAGAAGTATTAAAAACATAATTGGAGAACAACATTTTGGAGGATTAAAACATTATTGTAAACTGAACGGTAGTGCTTGTTCCTAAGCAGACATCTATCAGGTGGCACTGTAACTGAACAATCCTAAAATAAAAATGAAGTGGCTATAAGGGATTAGGATTAAATGCAAACCTCTTTTTGACAGGAGACATGCCCTTCTCTTGGCAGAACAAGGCTGATCTTGACAGTCTGCCAACAGCAGCCCTCTGGTTAAAGTACCTGGTTAAAGATCTGCTTGTCAGATGGACTGAGAAGGGGGTGGAGCAAGGAAAGAGTTGTGTTCTGCCTATTCCCAAATGCCTCCAGTCTACGGACCGAACTACAATGTTGGCATAGAATTAAGGAACAGTATTCCTAAACAATCTCTAGTGCCTCTATGTTGGGAAGGGTTTGGTTTCAACATATCTTTAGGTGAGTGCCGCAAGGTGGGTTTCCGGGGCATGATGGTATTGAGGGGCACCAGGAATATGCCCCCACACAATGCATAGATGGGGTAGGGTATGGGGGCATGGTTGAAGGAGCATCCAGGGTAGCACCATGAAGCAGCCATGGAGTAGCTCAAGGTCTGTGCTGGCAGTGGCAGCAGCAGTGGAGTTGGGGCTGGTGCCTCCTGGCAGCCTGATCTCGGGACAGCCTGGAGGGAGAAGAGGAGTACAAGAAGAAGCTGCAGGAGTGTGTCAGGTAGGGTAGCCTGTGAACCCCTAAGAATTTTGCACCCAGGGTGACCACCCATCTGCTCCCACCCCCTATGCCATTGGTGGGGGAAACTTCGGCACTCCAGTCATTCTGGACCACAACTCCTACAGTCCTTTGTCATTGGCAATATAGGCTTGGGATTCTGGAAGTTGTGATCCAAAACTTCTGAAGTGCCAAAGGTTCCCCACCACTGCGCCTATGCTGGGCCACTGCTTCAGGTGGCCCAATCAGTTCAGGAGACCCTTGGCTATAATGGCTGGTTGGGACTAAATTTTTGAGCATGGTCCTACTTGTCCTCAGCCACCTCTGTAAATCCCAGGCCCATGGAAGCCATGCTAACTCCAAAGTCTTCCTAAGCAAGGGATATTTGAAATCACCTGTAACCATTTTTATGCTGTCGTAACATTGTGCTGACATTTTCGCTGTATCTATAGACTGGAAGAGGTTTGTATTGGGTATAAAATTTAGCTTCTTCCTCCCACTGCACTGCTCATCAGCTAAACAGTGTACAAGTTGCAGTCCTGCAAATTACTGGTAGTCATGGAATTACAAACAAAGTAGGTGTGACCGAAAACAGTGGCAATATAGGCAACTGATGTGCCAAAGATCCCAGGTTCTGTCATGGGGATTGTCTCAGTAAAAATGAGCTCAAGTACAGTACTGTAGGTAGGCTTGAAGGGATTTGACATAAAGCTTTGGAGAGCAGCCACAAGGTTAGCAAGTGCTGAGGTAAATTCAGTGGGACCCATCAGCCTGACTCTAACCCGTTACTTCACGTCCCTTTCATAGCGGTTCACCGTCCTGCTTGGGGACACGGTACAAGGAAATGTTACTCCACATCCATTGCGTCTTGACCATGCCCCCTGATATGGGATTTAACTGGGATTTCCCTCCCAGGTCTCAGGAATCTGCTTGTCTCGGTACTCATTCTGAGACGAGTGCCCGTGAGGTAAGGCTCGTCACGCAAGGTGCCATTCTCCATCTAGTGGCAGGAGTGCAAAGTGCCATTCACCAGTACATTCCCTATGGAGTCAACAACACAGTACAGAGAGATGAAAATACAAATGCCTCGAACTTAGCTCCATAACACATTGAATGCAAAGTTGAGATTCAAAAGACCGAAAAACGAAAGGTTGGACCAAAGAAAAAACCGAGAACGAAGGCTGAGAAGTTCAGATGTTGCCACGAAACAAGGACGTGCAGTAACAGTTGTCACAGTACCATCAATCATGCCCGTGGGTACATGGGAACAGGGACAGTATTGGGACAAGACCATGTGACCGCGAGCAATGTGATCATGAAACAAACATCAACTCGGAACGAGGAAGGACGTGAAGTAACCGTCTAAGACAGCTTTATACAAGCCTCAATACAATTGTTAGTTTATTAATGTGCAGCAAGAATTCAAGACTTCCCCAACAGCTTTCCATGAATTTATTTTGCAGTGTGTATCAGTTGCCCAAACAGGCATATGACCAAGCACACAACTGAGACAACATCCTACCAACAGGATTCTGGCCTTTTATTAATACACTGGTGGCCAGAAGTGAACAGTGGAAAAAAACTGTGATTTTGATTGTAAATGAAATAAATAGAAATGCTCCAAAGAGTCCAAGTGCTAAAAACAATTAAAAATTTAACAATTGTTATACATATTAAAACCAAAACTTAACATAGTTCTGCATAAAATGCATTTTATTTTAATATCAGGGATTGTAAGATGACAATCACAATTCTGTGTGCTCATACTTGGGAATGAGCTGTACTGAGTACAGTGGGCCTGATTTTCAGGTCAGCACTCACAGAAATTAATGTGAAAGATTGAAGACAAGGCCATGATTATGGAGTCAAATATTGTGGGATTTGCTCAGGCAATAGAAGCAGAGCAAAGGCAATGCCCGCTACTCCAAAGGTTTTGATAATGCCTCTAAAAGTCTAAATGGATTGCTACATCAATGCTGATTTTTTAAAAGTGAGTGTTACAGTAAACACTGTGTGTAAGATACCAGATTCTTCAAAAGCTTTCGGGTTGATAGTGGTCAGATATCAGTGGGAATACTGTGTTTTCATTTTCTCTGTTGAGAAGAATTTGCTGGGCCAGTAAGGGATATTTCAGACAAGGTTAGCAAAAGTGATCACATTTTTGTAACCCATGTCACTGGGAAGTTGAATGAAAGAGCTATAATATGTTTACTTGGGAGTAAGGATTCCTGTTAATAGTTAGCTAAGAGACCAGTCTACCTTGAAATGTCACCATAAGTGTTTCCAGGATCACTACAGAACAGGCAAGCAGTGGCTTCTGATCACAGCTCTTCAGAAGCAACCTGATGTCAGGGAAGATCATTTTAGATGGACTGAGGTGGATGTTTGTCCTGTTGAAGACCCGAGAAGGCTCTCAGTTGTGAGCCACAGAAGTTAGTGAAGCTTGGGGTCCCTTTCCAGTTTCGATAACTCAACAGCTCACATTTAATTAGTTGTAGTTTGCATAAATGAAGCATTTTGATCAGGGATTCAAGATGGCACCCTCCCAGCGGTCACATAGCTGTGTGTGAGTTTGGTGTGCTGTGTGGATTTGCATAGGTGGGGGCATATTTAATAACCACACCGTGTGCTACTTAAGTTCATTGGGGTGGTTTTAGTGACAAACTGACATACCCAACCTGTTTTAATAGCGGTAAGTAATGCATCTTGTTTGATGTGCCTTTAATAGAGCAGATCTTGCCCAAAGGAGGGATGGGTGTGGTAGATACTCAGGCCTGTGAACCCATCTCATCGGCACCTCTGCATCACTAATTGGTTCCCATATTTCTCCCAAGAGACAGACATATCGACTTCAGTGCCTGCAACACAGAGCTGAGGAAACTTGCAGCTGATACAGTTCTGGGGAAGTGAAGGGGCCTTGCCAGTTGCTCTCTCCTTAAGGCCTTTTCCCACTGTAGAAACTATACCCTCTCTATAGTCTAGTCAGCACTTCATGGTTGTGCTTGTCATATTTTATGTACCTCAGAATCCCAGGCTGAGTTCCTGGCATCTCCATTTACCTTAGCTCAGTCTTCGCCCTCCCCACCCTTCCAGATGTACTGGACTATAGCACTCATCTTCCCAAACCATCATGCTAGGTTGGGAGGTAGAGATTTGTAGTCTGATAATGAGGTTGGGTAAGGGTGCCGTACACTTGTGACTAGAGATGGGCACAAAATGAACTTTTGGTTCATTTTGTTATTCATTATTTGTTTCATTATGTAACAAAACGAATAACAAATTGCCCCCTGTAAGAGAAACAAAACAAAACAAAACAGAAATTTCAGTTTTGGTTCGGTTCGGTTTGGTTTGGTTGCCAATGGTGTCTCCTACCTGGTGGTGCTCCTGGGTTCCTCCATCCTGGATGCAGGGAGGGTCTAGGAGCCTCCAGGGGGAAAGGGGGGGAGCCAATGGGCCCCCCTTCAGCTGGTAGGTGCCATGTGGTTGGCAGTAAAAAAAAATGCAATTATATATCTGATGTGCGGGCCCCGGTACCGGCTCGTGAGCACCAGACCTGGCCCGCGGGCTGCAGGACCAGCTTGCAGGCTGCAACCCCCCCCCCAAAAAAAAACCAAAAAACCCACAACAATCTGGCCCATGGCCAGGTATCGGCCCGCAAGCACTGACCCCGGCCTGCAGGCCGCGGAACAGGCCCATGGGCCAGCAAAAGTAAAAATAAATAAAAATAAAAATAAAAATAAAAATAAATGCAATACAATACAATACAATACAATAAAGAAAAAGGAGTGTCAACCCAGCCCCAGGGGTGGCCGGGTCGGCGCTCTAAAATGAAAAAAAGAAATAAAAAAATAAAACAAGTGCCAACCCAGCCCCAGGGGGTTCGTGGTCAGCGCTTTAAAAAAAAAAGAGCACTGACCAAGCCCCAGGGGTGGCCAGGTTGGTGCTTTAAAATAAATAAAAAAATAAAAAAATAAAAGAAGCGCTGACCCAGCCCCAGGGGCTGCACAGTCGGTGCTTGGAAAAAAAACCCCAAGGCACTGGACCCAAGCCAGCACCTCAAAAAGCCCCTGCCACAGGGGCCAGGGTCACCCACCACCTCCACTGCCTGATAAGGACCCGAACCGGTTCGGATCGGTTCAGGTTCATACAATTTTTTAAAAAAATTCTTGCGAACCCAAACCCGAACCAAACCAAGGGTGGGCCTGAAACAGATGAACCCGAACCATGGGTCTTCAGTTTTGTGCCCACCTCTACTTGTGACCACCTGCAATAGATTTTACTGAGGTTGGTGGACCCAATGGGCTGTTAGTATAAGTCAGCTTCCTATGGCAGGGAATCTAAAGCAATTGATCATAATGCTACCCTTGTAGTAAAAGGGTACTAATGGCACAATATACGGTATTAATAAAAGCACAAGAGAGGACACTGGGAAGGGATTTCTTTATTATTCCTTTTGCTTTCTTTCCTTGTAAAGGGGACTATCATTCTAATCATGCTAAATAGGGTTGTTTGAGATGTGGTGTGGTTGATCTTTGCATGAGAGTGCCTGGATCACCCCAAATGACACATTGTCCCTCAAAGTGACTCTGGTTATCCCCATCTAGATCAGTCTCGGCTGGAATAACTGGGCTTCCTAGTTGCACCATGTTGGCCATGTTGACCAAATATCCTGGGCTATAAAACTCTATATTGAATGTTGCTTATGACTCTGATTGTGAATCTAATTTACATGCAAAAAAGCTACAGCAGATTATTATTTTCCATTATGGGAAATACCCAGGGCCCCTCCAGGCAGAGTGATCTCTTTCCAGGCAGGGACAAATAAAAGCCCCACTGAGCCCCTCTAGAGCTTGTAGTGTTTTGAGTATAGGGATAAAGGGTCCTGTCCAGTTAACTTGCCCCCTGCATTCTCCTTCCCAGTCTCTGATCATCTATCTGCTCCAGAGGACTGGGCAGTCCTCCAGAACAGATTGGGGGACAGGATCGGCCAAAAGGGTTTCAGGAGGGGAGGAGACCGGAACGCCCCAGAGTGCAAGCAGATGCCAGCGTACACAAGATTGAATTTTATGTATGTATTATTTAATTATAACCTTTATATCCTGCCTTTCTCCTCAAGAGGGCCCAAGGCAGCCTCCAATATATAAAAAACCCAATGTTTTAATTTGGAATTGGTGAGGGTGTGTGCCTGAAATCAAAAATTAATAGGAAGGACATGTTTTCACTTTCCTGTTCTTCAGCAACTGGTTATGTATAGCCTTAAAGGGGCAGCTAGCATAAATTTGACCCTAAACTGAAGCAGGGTTCCAAGGTGCTAAATAGAGGAAAGAAGGCCTTTTCTCCTTATTTTCATCCCCATCTCCCACAAGCTCCAAGCAGTAACAGTCCTATAGAACAAACGTTCTGCTGCACCTCTGGCTGGCTGCTGGGTTTCCGAGCTTCTGTCAATTTCGGAGATACCTCAACGGGGCTCAGTACGGGCCTCCACTTGTTTTATTTATGATGGCATTTTACAACCAGCTCTGGCAGACGGCGAGAGCTGTCACTCTAGTGCGTCTGAGGTGCTGCCAAAATTCTGAGGTGCCCTCCTCCGTTCCCTCTTCTGGTGCCAGGCGTCCTGGGGTATGTGCTGTAAGTAGAAGCACTGTGGCAGCAGGGTTGCTCCCCTGCCAAATCTCTTCTCCTTGCCAGCTGTCTCCTCACCTTCCTCCTGCAGGCGTTCAGTCGGAGAGGCGTCGTTGCTGACACTGTCTGAGAGGGAGAGAGATTTGAGAGAGAGCATGCAGTACTTGGCATCTCCTTGACTCAGTGGCCAGTGTTCCTTCTGTGCTCATGTTGTCTGCCCAAAGGAGAGACTGGCCATTGTGACCTCATGCTAACAGTAGCTACCTGCAGGAGAAAAGACCAGCCATTGTGACTGCATGCCGATGCTGCTTGCTTTAATCTCCACCTGTCTTCCTTTAGGCAGGAAAGTGTTGCTGTTTACATCAAGGCCTTTTAGGACATGAAATGGCTGATCTTTAATTTTCTCCTGGTTGTGACTGCTTACTGTTTACTGATTGGCAGTGTTTTGTTCTGTTTTTAAATGACTGGGAAACATTGAAGTCTCAGTAACTACCATTACTGGATGGCATACCATTGCTTTGTCATCTTGAGAAATATTGTACCAAGCCACCTAGGAGTGAAAAATTTCATATTGGGGGAAAACATATAACATCTGAACTAAATTTAAATTAAAATATGGGATTCTGCATAACCCTAGTGGCTACACCCCCTCTGCAGTCTGCAAGTTTGCATGCCATCCTGAACAGAAGCATTTTATGTACCAACAAATCTGTGCTGAATTATGCTGACCCTCTCCCAGGGCTTTCTAGATAATGAGCAATCAGAAGGGGTTTACTATTGCCTTCTTCTGTATTGCAGACTATCCAACAGTCTTCCATTGGTATAATAGTAACGGTGTGCCATCAAGCCCATTCTGTCTTATGGTGACCCTTTCTATAGAGAGAATGCACAGATGAAATGTCCATTCCTTTCCTTTGGGGCATCTCTGGGACTGCGAAGCTTGCCCAAAGCAACACAGGCTGGGTCTTCTCCTCCTGAGATGCATAGTGGGGAGTTAAGCACACAGCCTATGGCTTGCTATCTCACCTGGGGGGATATATGGATATTGTGAAAGTCCAGCTTTTCTTCTTTCTTGGTCACGTGACTGAAGATGTGGGACCTCCATTCCCACGTACAAGGAGTTTTTTTTTTTTTTTTTTTTAAAAAAGCACAGATCAGCCTCAGGGCCAGTAGGTGGTGCTAGAAAAAACAATAATAAAAAACAGCAATGACAGCCCAAACGCCAGCTGATCAGGACTGGGGAGAGGGGAAATTTTTAAAAAAATTAAAAGCGCAGACAAGCCCCAGGATGAGCTGGTCAGTGCTGGGGGGGGGTCAGAAAACCGGATTATATGTGAGCCCCTCACGGACTTCTGGCTCAGATTTTTTACCAGAGCAAAAAATTCACAACTTTTCCAGTAACTCTTGGAAAACTCACTAAAGGGGGCATAACTGGGTTTTTTTTTTATAAAAGCCCCATGGCTGTGGGGAGAAGGTATTTGGAAACACTTTATATTGAAATTTAATCAGCATTTTAATGGATGTGGGATAGAGCCCTTCATCTTGCTGGGGCAAATCTTTGCTTTGTTTTGAAAACAACAAAAAACCATCTAAAAGATGACAATAATATTTTAGAGTTCGTCTGGATATGCTGCCTAACATTTTATGGAAAATGAACTTTTTTCCACATGCAATTTCAACCTAGGAATGCCAAAGATAGATAAATATATATATATATATTAACAGGGTATTTCTAAGAGCATAGCTATAGACAGTGAAGGTTTAAGACTGTCCTTCCTCTTGTTCTCCCTTATACCTCTGGGGACAGGTTTTTCTCCTGCAAATGAACTTTTAAACCCCAGGTTTTGGTTTGGTTTGGTTTGGGGTTTTTCCTGTCCTAAATACATAATTAGAAAATTTTGGAATTTTTTTATTCTTCAAAAAATGAAGTGAAATTCTCACCAAGCTAACTCAAGGGGCAAACCTATTACTTCTGTGGAGAGGACCATGTTTTACCTGTCTGACATGCATTTTTTTTTAAAAAAAAATTAAGAGCTGGGCAGAAAATTATTGCATGACTAGACCGAAGTTACTCCTTGCCGGTCACTTGAAAGGGCAAGTCTGTCATTCAGAACTAACTTTCCATCCATATGCAAAAATCAAGTGGTTTCAAGACAGGAAATCATACTGTACCCCAGAGCAACCATATTAAACCAATTTCTCCCTTTTAGCCCTTGTGACCCTACACTGCCTCCTGTCCCTCCTCCCATCCATGGGGAATCAAGAGGAAGCTATAATCTCTCTCTCCCCCTCTTTTGGGATATGTCACTGAATTGCTTCGTTATGCAAGTGCCATAGCACGGATCCTATAGGAAAGGTGGGGGGAGAGGGGGAAATATGCTTCTCTGTGTCCTTGGCTGTCTATCCCTCTGTGAAGTTGGGGGGGGGGATCTGTTTGGGTTCTATACCATAAAATGTACACACCAGAAACCAAACTAAAAGGCAGTGATGCTCCCTAACCAAAGAAAACAGTAAGCCCTGCCAGGGATCCAAAAAGGCATGGGTAATCATTGATAGGAGTCAAGCTGTTTGTAATTAACAGATTGTCATACAATTGCGAGAACATGGATCAAACCTGACTCTGCCAAAAGCAGTCCAACATGTGAGATAAATCACCATCTGATCACACCCATAATTGCTACCCAAAGGGATTCGAAACCAAGAATTTCAGATGTTAAGCACCCCAAAGCCCTCAGGCTAGATAAATGAATGTAGCTGTTACAGTTTGAATTTTCCCCCCTTTCAAGTCCTTCCATTCCAAATATCAAAAAATTGCATATTTTAGGACACTCTTATCGAAATGATCTGAAATAAATTCTTTTCCATACCTTCTGGATACTCAACCCAATGCACCTCCTCTACATTATTCACTCATTGGCACGCATACAGTAACCACCCACCATTTCACGGTTCAGGTACCGCAGTCCCACTACATCGCTCCGTCTCCCCCGCACCTCCCTCGGAGCCGAGCAGGGGGCAGCGGGGAGGGACAGCATCTCTCCCTGCAGCCACCCCAGGCGACTACAAAGGGCCTCGCAGCCGCGTGGGACCGCTGCGGGGACGGACGCAGCCGTGCAGGGGGCGGGGCGGGGGGGAATCGGATCACACACCCCAGCCCCAGCCCCCCCCCGCTTCCGCATATCGTGGATTTTCATGGATCACGGGTGGGGTGGGTCCCTAACCCCCGCGATCGGCAGGGGGTTACTGTATATGCCTTGTGAAAACTATAAATCTCATGTCTTTCTCATGACATGCAGCTCCACCCAAAGTCAAGCATACTGGGGATCAAATTCAGCTGGATTTTCATGGAAGCAGGAGCCCATTTGACTGGTTCTCCTGCACAGGACCGCTTGCTTCGCAGTGAATGCCTGCAATCAGAAACCACTACTATATCAACAACAGCTATATTTAATTACTGCTAAACCCATGGCAGTCTTGCCAGGCAGCCCTTACCCTTAAGAACAATACAGCATTTGAGTTAGGTAGCTGTCACTGGGGAACAGCAGCAAGGCATGTGAGGTCACAGCAATGTGTGTCACCCCATCCGGCATCTCCGAAGCTAGACTGCTGGTCTCCTGAGCAGGGCAGGGTGCTTTTCAACCAACCTTCTTAGTGTAGGATTCAACTGAGAAGCAAGCTTGTGTGTGTGTGTGTGTGTGTGTGTGTGTGTTATTTTGCACATGGAATATGAGAAATCATCATCTCTGAAAACCACTTGGAAGTGTGACAAGCATGGAGGTCTGGTTCCCTCAGAATGGGAAGAGATTTCTAACCTTTTCTGAAAAAGTGTAAATGACCCCCCCCCTTTTTTTTAAATCAAGGACAATAACATGAACCCAAATAGATGGGCATTTTTAAATTTCTTCTTGAACCTATCTGAACTCTTAACAAGAGGAATGAGAATGTTGCTACAGAATAATGATATAATGAAAAAAAAAAAACTACAGTAACCCGGGGTAAAGTTGCACTCCCTGGCCCCAACCAGCATGATTCGTGAGCATATGAACCAACACCTTTATAGATTTATAAAGTTTCTGAACGCTGTTGTCTTACGGAGATGGGAATCAGGAAAGACGAAAGAGAAAGGCCTGTGGCTTCATGAATTAAGGAGGCAATCTGCTATAATTAAACAGTACAGATTAAAACCATGTTACAAATTTAATATTGACTGTTCTAGTTATTTTTGTATCTTGCAAGCTTTGTGTTACTCACGGGTTGTGGCTGAACATTGTACCAGTTTCAGGCTTCTTAACTGGCCCCACCTTAGTTTGAAATTAGCACGGCCACGTCAGTCCTACTGAGGTTCTACCTGACGTAGGGACAACAAAAGAACCGGATTAGTAGCAAGCCTCTTGCCCCAACAAGAACTGTCCTCAGAAAGCATCAGGTGTCCTCAGATTTCTTCAATGAACATGGGAGGAGAGAAGGGACCATTCGGAAGAGACCACCTCTAGGCTTTGTCTGCCTGTTTTGTAAAGGTGTGGACGGAGACAAAGTCTCATTAACCATCTAATGCTGGCTTGCCCAATGCGTCGACCGCAGGCGACCAGTCGACCGCGGCACCATTGGAGGTCGCCCGCTGGATCCCGGCTTGCCTCTTAGAATGCCGCCTTTGGTAACATGTTGGAGGGGAATTCCCCCCACTCGTGCACTTGCAAGACGCACGGGATCCTGGACAGCGCTGGGCCACCTGGCGGGGATGTGGTTGCCTCTCCAACGGCAGCCTCAGAAAGCTGCCCACTGAGCTGGCAGGGGTGGCTAGGAGGAGGGGGACCACCGCCACTCCCTGGTTCCGCCCGCCTTCCCCGAGCTGCACCTCCTTGGCCTCCGCTGCGGCTGCCTCCGCCGGCTGGGGCCCATCCTGGCCCACACCGCCCCATACCTCCAGGAGCTGCTGGTGGCTGGTGACACCTCTGCGCCCTCCCTGCGGGTTCCTACCCGCCCCCACGCCCATTGGCACCCGGGGCTGAGGCGGCGGCTGCCACCACCAGAAACCTTGGAGGTGGGTGGGGACAGAGCAGTGGCAAGGAGTGTTTGCATGCTCCATTGCATCCGCCGCCAGCTTGGGGGACCTTGGAGGGTGGGTGGGCAGGTGGCAGAGGCTCCCCTGCTGCCGCTGCCAGCACTGAGGACCTGGGGGGGGTGTGGAGCAGCAGCAAGGAGTGGTCCCTCTGCACCCATTGCTTGCCTAGGCCGATGAAGGGAGTAAGTAGGTGTTGTGCTGGACTTTGCCCAGCGACAGGCATCACATGACTCCTGTCCGGGCAGGCATGTGGCGAAGTGCCAGCGTGGAGGGCGGGAGCACTTGGGGAGTTCTACTCCCAAGGAAGTCCAGCCAGGGAGGGTGAGGTGGGTGGGAAGCTGGGCCGTTGGGGCCACAGGCTCTGGCTGTGTGGTGGATGCGACGACCCTGACCACCCCCTGGAGCACCAGGACATGGAACACAGGCCATAGAAATGGCTTCCCAGCTCACTTTTCCTGGCCATCTCTCTGGAGGCTCTGCAGATAAGAAACGGAACATGCTTCTCCTGCAACTCCCCATCCGAAGCAGAGCCGAGAGCACCACCCGAGGAGAAGGAGCCAGAGGTGAAAGGCTGAACTCATTTGAATTTGGTACTGCACCAGAGAGGTGCTTGTGCAGTGCCAAATTCAAACAGCAGGTGGGGGGCATTGAGGAGCTCACATGCACGCCTGCTCGCACTTGATGGGGAGCCCGCGGGATGTGCAGTGGGCAGGAGGGAGCCCGCGGGCTGTTCAAAGTTGGACAGCCCTGATCTAATGTAAAGTATTATGTCATCTGTGGCACATCCTTCCATGAGTACATTTCTGGTTGCAAGTGATATGGAGCTGGAATTACTAGTCCATCCCTCATGGGAGCCAGGCCTGCTGAACACTGTGAGATGGGGTGTAGAAAATGCAGCCCTTCAAATGTTTTGGGATGCAGCTCTCACCAGCCCTAATCAGGATGGTCAGTGGTGAAGGATGATAAGAGCTGCAGTCTGATAACATCTGGAGAGCCCACACCTTCCATCGTTGTTCTAGAAACATGGTTAGTCTAGCAAAAGCAGCTGGTGGTTTTTGCCCTTGGTCCATTTTTTTTTAAAAAAATGAAAATTATATTTAAAAAAAAAAACACCAGCTTCACAACCTAAAATGGTATACACTGCACTCTAAGAACATGTGCACCTCTCAACAAGTCCCTGTGCCTCAGAAGGAAATAACATTTTATTTATTTATTTATTTATTTATTTATTTATTTCCATTTCTATACTGCCCAACTTTCCCAAAGGAACTCTGGGTGGTGAACAGCCAGAAACAAAAGTACAAACAGAGGTAACAATTATAAATAAAAATGCAGTGGTACCTTGTATAAAGGAATTAATTCGTTCCAAGTGAAATTATGTTGTTTTCCTTTATACAAATTTCCCATAGGAATGCATTGAAAACAGAGTAATCCCTAATCTCGACCATTTTTATGTTGTACGGATTAGCCCCATAGGTGATTCTGTTAAGCAAATTTCCCCTATCTCTGAATTTGTTTATGTTGTACAGATTTTATGTTATACTAACAGTTTGTTATATAAGGGTTCACTGTATTACCACCGGGAAGAACAAGATGGCAGCGGATGGCAAATGCACAGGATTATGTTGTTGTCTTTCAATACCAACAAGCCCCTGTTCCTCTCTTAGCATCTTTTCAGGTGTGCTATTAGGCTCTGTATGTCTTGTGACCTTTTTATTAAAACCTGTACAGTGCTATTTTTATTGTGGGGTTTCTTCTTCTTTCCTCCCTTTTTTCTTCTTCCTTACAATGCATGATGATTCCCGATGCAAAGCTCATTTTGCTCCATTCTCCACCACCACCACATTCCAGCATTTTCATTTCACAATCTGCTAGTTTCACTATAACGTAAGCCTTAGTCAAATGACTATTATGGTGTAGTGGCTCAGGATTTCAGAGATAGGAAGTCTGTGACTCACATCTCACCTCTGCCACAAATTCCTTGATTGCTTTGGGGCAAGCCACAGCTCTCTCACCCCATCTGCAATATGGATACTATACAATTTGCATACTCATCCTTGCTCTTACTACACAAACATTGACATTCCCCTGCACGCCTACTCGGTGGAGATTTTTACTTCTGCTCCTTTCCCAGAGCTTTGCATTGCCAGTAATTAGCTCCAAATAGGGATGGGCACAAAACGGAAACATGTCATTTCATTTCGTTTCGTTTTTTTATCATTTAAAAAAAATCATAAAATTGAATTAAATTAAATTAAATTAAATGGCTCCCCTGGGTCCTAGAGGCACCAGATTTGGTGCCCGGGAGCCATTTTTAAAGTGCTCCTGCTGAGCTATTATCGGCTGGATCCCTTTAAAACTGGCCCAGTTGGCACCAGGGGATCCAACCCATGACAGCTTGGCAGGAGCCCTCTGAAAATGGTCTGGTGGGCAGTTCCGGG
Organism: Phrynocephalus versicolor; assembly: GCA_023846285.1. Classification (NCBI taxonomy): domain Eukaryota; kingdom Metazoa; phylum Chordata; class Lepidosauria; order Squamata; family Agamidae; genus Phrynocephalus; species Phrynocephalus versicolor. Next base: position 16,205,412 of record JAHTLZ010000074.1, on the reverse strand, counting down.
CGATCATGCTGCTCACCCAGCCATTTTCAGAGGGCTCCTGCCGAGCTGTCAATGGCTGGATCTCTTTAAAACTGGCCCAGTTGGCACCATGGGATCCCCCTGCTCAGAGAAAGGATTAGTCTGGCACCACCCCCTTGCTTCCTTTGTTTGAGGAAGCTTCCAGCTGTTTCCGTTGTTTGAATAGAGGTGGCTCTTTGCAGTTCAAATTAGCAGTTTAAATTAGCAGAAGCTTCTAAAACAGCTCTAGTCCAACTGCAAATACCCCAGAAAGTTACCATTGCTCACTTATTTCTGTTTGTCTCTCTCAGCAGCAGCAACTCTGCTTGGGATCACACCCAGGCTCAAAATGCCTGAGGCTGATCTTACTCAGGGGGAAAGAATTAGTCAGGCTCCACCCCCTGCTTCCTTTGTTTGAGGAAGTTTCTAGCTGCTTCCTTTGTTTGAATAAAGGTGGCTCTTTGAAGTTTAAATTAACAGTTTAAATCAGCAGAGACCTCTAAAGCAGCTCTAGTCCAACTGCAAATACCCCCAGAAACTTACCACTGCTCACTTATTTCATAACAAAACGATGAAACAGCATTTCGTTTTTCATTTCGTGCCCATGCCTAGTTTCAAAACATTCCAGTTGCTACAGCAAGAGTGAATGCCTTTATGTCAGTGGTTCCCAACCTTTTCTGACTCATAGTCCCTTTTTATAATAGCCAAGTAGCTTATGACCCCATGATCACCACCACCACCACCACCACCACCACCACCACGTTTGCATTAAAAGGCCTATTTAATGGGGTAAAGTCTTCCCTTGTGAGGAAACAGAGGCCTCTTTCTCCCCCACCGCCCAGACCCTGTTTCTCATAAAAACACACTAGCATTACCACCCCACTCCAAAAGGTCAAGGAATGTTTTATCTAACAACACGTATAAAAGTGACCACGGCCCCTTGGAATACATGTTGTGACTCCCAGGTTACAAAACACTGCATTCAAGTGCATGAAGATGTTGGCCACCATAGTTCCAGAGGTCATGGTTGTTTTTTTCAAGCTCAGACCAGTGGTGGGTAGGACTACCCTTTGCAGCAGATATTCCAGAGGTTTGGGAATTACATGGAAAACCAAACCTTTTGAAGTTTGAAGTGTACTTGCTTAGTTCAGCCTCTGCTCAAGGCAGGATCCTCAAGTACCCCCTCTGCTGATTCATCAATCCCTGAATGCCTGCAAGCAGCCAGAGATAGCTTTTGCTGTTATGGCCCGTCATGTTGCTTCCCTGTTATGGCAACCCTATGAATAGAGATGAGCATGAATTTAAAAAATGGTGTTTCGTTTGTCGTTTGTCATTTAGGGGGTCCATTTCGGTTCGTTTCCGTTTTTTCGTGAATTTTTGCAAAAAAATTGTTTTCATTTTTGTTTGTTTCGTCACCGTTTTGTTACCATTTATCTCAATTTTTTGTGATTTTTTTTAGCATTTAAAGCAGTTCACTGTATTGCCGTAACGAAAATGAAACGCATGACAAAATTTCCGGTGTTTCTGTTTGTTTCATTTCATTTTAGAGACGAAATTCATTTGTCGTTTCATTGCGTAATGAAACGAAAAAATGGAAACGAAAAATTGTTCGTTTCGTGCCCATCTCTACCTATGAATGCATGAACTTTCTCATTATTAGCAACCCTGCTTATGTCTTCTAAATTAAAGGCCATAGCTTCAGCTACTAAATTGATCTCTTATTCCTATTTTTAATTTATTGATTTTATTTATCTTAGAGTATTTTTTTTACCATACCTTTCCTTGGAAAATGACCCAAGGCAGCTTACAGTATGAGGGCTAATATACAGTCCATTTCCTTCTATTTCCTTCCACTTTTCTTAGCATGGCTGTCTTCTCAGTGGCTGTAAGTCCAAAGTGTAATAGCCACAGTTTTGTTATTTTTGTTTCTACTGGTAGCTCAGGCTTGATTTGATATAGAGCTCAATCTATTTATCAAGAAGTGTGACTTAATGAGCAGAAGAGGGTTCCTATATAGGCCATCTTGACTGCTGTCATTGGTGTTGTCAAATCCTGGCGATATAAATCTTCCAAATGTTTGTGAGAGCAGCTTTCACTTAAATCCTTATCAAATGGAGAATTGTTATTCCCAACATAGTACAATGTGTTGTGTACAGACAATGGATGCTGCCTGTGGAAGCATCATTGCATGGAAGCATCATGGTCAAACTGACACTCTTCTCCTGACATCCTACAACTTATGGATTCTGCTTACAAACCTCTTTGCTGCTGAGATTTTGAAGCCAGTGTAGGGTAAGTGCTGTGAACACTTCTTGGCCTCATCCTTACCTGTTTTTAGGATATGGCTTCTGTAATATCATCTTGCTAACATCCTTTATTGATTCACTTCCATGCATAGCAAATGTAGAGCGTACTGATGAGCTTCACCGTAAGCTCTCAGTGCTTAAGGGGGGTTTCAATGGCATCTCCACATATGTGATGGGTGTGACTGTTAGGGTTGCTTTATTATTATTTTTGGTACTTTTGACATTGCTGGGGCTCCAGGGATAGTAATCTCACTACTAGGTCAAGCTGTTATTAGCCCTACTGTAGCAGTAGGGTTAACCTATACATTTCAATATAAATAAAAGAGTTAGCAGCCACAGTTTGAAGGTTCTTTATACAGTAGGACCCATGTATCCACTGATTCATTAACCACTGATTCAGTTATCCACGGTTGGCAGAGGAAAAAAATAAATAATTCGGCAGCCATATAGCAAGTTATTGTCCCAAACAGCAGCCATAAAGCAAGCTACTGTCACAAAACAGCAATTTTGCGGGTGATTTTGGCATCCTCTCTTATCCACTGTTTTCATTATCCATGGGAAGGCCTGGAACTGATCCCCAGCGGAACCCGGGGTCCTACTGTATAAACTATACCATCACTTTCACTATAGTTAATGGCATTGAAGGCCATCATTATCAGTGCGGCACAGATCTAAAAAAAGGTATGTCTTGTGAACAAATAATAATATATACATGCACATAATCCCATACATGGAAGATGGTTGTGGTTTCAAAGGTGAAATTGACATCCATTCACAAACAACATATTGAGCTGGAAATAAAAATGGCAGGTATCACTTTCATATTACAAATATCCACATAACCTGTGACTAGAGATGGGCACGACTCAGAAAAATTGTTCATTTTCGTTTTCATCTAGGGGTCCGTTTCGGCTCGTTTCCGTTTTCGTGAGCTAATTTCAAAATTTTTCGTTTTCGTTTCGTTACGTAACGAAAATGAAAAAACGAAAACGAAAACGAAAATTTTTTCGTTTCTTCCCATTTAGCTCCATTATGTGCTTTTCCAGTAACGAAAAATGAAAATTGGCTCAAAATTAGTCGTTTCGTTTCCGTTTCCGTTCCAGTTCTGAGCTGTTTTTCATTTTTCGTTTCGTTACGTAACGGAAACGAAAAACGAAAACGGAAACGAAAATACCGCTAAGTCGTGCCCATCTCTACCTGTGACTAAGGTCAGTTATTGCCCTCTGGCTGGGGCAAAAAAAAAAATCAGTCCAGAGTAAGGACAAAAGTTAATGATAAATTTCTTTCATACAACATGTTATTGAGGGCATCACAGTACAGTATTTTTATTCTGGGTGATTAACGTTGAAGGAGAACGCAACCGTCTTGCCAACTGACAGTCCTATAGATGGAATGTGCTGGCACCATGCTGCTCCTATGAGACTAGTGGAGTTATGCTGAAAGGCATCTTCAAAAATAGAAATATGTAGCCTAAAGAGAATCCTGCATGCAGTGTGATTTGTGTATCACGAAGTCTTACAACAATCTCATACAAGCCCCAGAGCATAGTTTGAGAAATTTTGCTAAACTTTAGTGCGTCCAGCTAAGACATGGTGAACATATTTTTCTAGGCAGATTGCATCCTGGATTGGCCTGCCACTACTGTCTGGATGGTCCCTGTCCCTTTGCACTACAACTCAGCAAAGTCAGCCAAGTCCTCTGACGTTCTGTGCAGGATTTTCAGGGGGGCTGCCAAAGGAAAGCCACCTCCACCTGCAGGGTTGCACATAAACTTAAATCTGGGTCTAGCTCCTGAAATGTCCACTTTAAATGAACATCATGTCACTGACATCTGTTTGCTACGTCTACGTGGTATATGGAGTTTTAATGTTGCTTTTATTTTACGTGCTTTATGCTGATTCATTTCACCTCTGCAAAGGTGACCTTGTGCGAGAAGTGGAGCCTGTTGACATTCCAGGACTGGTGGGGAACAAAACGTGTGTCCACAACTCCATCATTCACTACAGTTCTCCTCCCTAGCAAGCAGGAGTCACTTATATAATAATGCACTAGGTCTCAAGTCTTCCACTTGAAAGAAAGAAAGAAAGAAAGAAAGAAAGAAAGAAAGAAAGAAAGAA
>JAHTLZ010000074.1:16181341-16194300 GCA_023846285.1 Phrynocephalus versicolor | reverse complement strand
CACACACACACACACACACACACACACACACACACACACACACACACCACAACTCCATCAAGGACAGACTTCAATAGCCGTGTTATTCATCATTTGTAAAAGGTCAGCTGGGCGGCTGCTCAGGGGAGGCACTGAGGCACCATAGCTTTGGCCCTCTCACTATGGAATGCTCTCACTTGCAGATGGTCATATACAGAAACTCCAGTTTCTTCCACCTGCATTTGAATCATCACCGTCTGATCTATTTTTGTAGCCTGATGTTCCCTCTGCAAGACCTATAGCTATGTCTGTGAAGATTCTCAGTCACCCAGGTGAGTTTATCTGGAAGTTGAGTCATGGCAACTGGACTTCTTTTTCTTGAGAGATTGAAATGTTTTGCTGTTTGGATGAGCTGCCTGGGTGAGCAGTAAAACGTTTCAGTCTCCCAAGAAAAGAAGTCCAGTTGTCATGACTCAACTTCCAGACCTATAGCTATGTTTCTAATGCTGAGAAAGGATACTGGCAAATGACCAACTCCTTGCATCTAACTGTGTCAGAAAAGGGCCAAGGATTTCAACTGGCCATGTTACCTGTAAATTCCCCAGTCAAGGACAGACCATCATAACTGATTCACAAGTTCTACAGTATGTGAATGGCTATTGTCAATCAAATCCCTGCCAATGAATGGTCTTACCATGACCACGGGGTGGGGTGGGGGCTTCAGCACCTCAACAGGGACTGATGTCCATATCAACTGAATGGCAGACATAGTCTGGGCTCTTTGCCCATGCAACTTGGATTCTACATGAAATAGGCAAAAGATTCACCGTGATCCACCCTCCTCCCTTGATGGTATAGATTAATCTTTTTATATAAGATAGGTGTGTGAATTTTGCATTTTAAAAGCTGTCCATTTCCATTCATGAAAGGGGGCTATTTTCTATTTCTAACATTTTATGTTTATTTTATTTTTTGGCTGCAAGTCTCTGCCAGCCCCTTTGCCTTGCACCCGCACGTCTACCAATTGGTAGTTTGCAATTTTCTGTGCTTGCCACAACAGCAGTGTTCTGCCTTGCCACATCTCTGTCAGTGTTAGCTCAAACTGGCAACAGCTTTACCCCTAGTCTAGACTTCAGTCTAACTGTAATGTTAATTGCAGGTTGTAGAGGCTGCGCTCTGCCTTTGCCATTGCTGTGGCCACTGTCATTGCTTTGATCTTTACCCTTGGAAACCGCATTCATTGAGAAACGTTAAAACAAATTTCTCTCTTGGAGCAGAACCATCAAAGGCTATGGCTGATGAGCTCTTTCAACTTGAAGATCATCCCTGGAGCTTTGAGACTGTAATTAGGAACCAAATGCTGACTAAGAGGCATCTTCCCTCTGCTAACTTGTTGCAGAAATGTTGTGGCACACACAGTGGGGCTGTACCTCAGGCACAACACTAATTTTCTAGAACACACACTAGATTTATATGACTTGGATTTAATGTTATACTAGGACTGAAAGCTTTGCAGTTAAGTGATATTACCTTGATACCAGAGACCAAAGCCAAGCCCAAGCTGTGAATTTAGCTGGCCTTGGGTCCACTGGATATTAGAGATGGGCACAACCAGGAAATTTTTTTTTCCGAGTTGTCGTTTTTCGGGACGGGTCCGTTTCAGCTCGTTTCCGTTTTTTCCGAATTTTTTCAAAAATTTGTCATTTTGTGGTGTCGTTTTTTTGTCTGTCGTTAGTACTGGTTTAGGGGGGGTAGCGGGCTCCTGGAGGCACCTCTGTGGGGTGGGTGCCTCCTCTGGCCCGCTATGAGGAGAAAGCGGGCTCCTGGAGGCACCTCGTGGGTGGGTGCCTCCTCTCCTCACCCGCTACAAAATGGCCTGCATAGCCAATTGGATATGCATACCAGGTTGAGTGGCAGAGAGTCATCTCTTTTGGGTGCCTCTCTGTAGACCACAGGCCCACTGCTGATATTGCATCGATCTGGCCACTCTGTGGTCCACTAAGAAGGGAAGTGTACTTGCGTGTATAGTGCAATGCGAGTACACAGGTTTGGTTTAGGGTTAGGGTTAGCGCAGGGGCTAGGCTTAGGGTTACAGGTAAGGTTAGGGTGAGTATTGGGGTGCACCTCTGGGTGCCTCTTTGACCCACTTAGAAGGACAGTGTACTGGCATATGGGTTAGGCTTAGGCTTAGGGTTCGGGTTCGGGCTACAGTTATGGGCTTTTTATGTCCGATTGGCACATCCCAGAAGTCTCTGTGGTCAACCTGGCCAAGTGGCCATGCGATTGGTGGAATGGCTCCAAAAATTTGCATGGTCACTCCCATGGCCAGCCCATCATTGCGCAGGTGTAAAAAATAAAAATAAAATAAAATAAAATAAAATAAAATAAAATAAATGGAGAGGAGGACAGAGGAGACATTTTCTTGCAAGAAAAACCCACTGCTACTGTAAAAAATCTGGCAGTTTTAAAATAGCAATTTTCGCATGTTTCTGTGGTGCTTTGGTGTGTTTTTGGACCACGACGATATGATTTCAAAAAAAAGATTGCGGTCGCCCGCCCCATTTTGGATCCCCTGCCCGCACCGCATGGCGTTGACGAGGATGCCCCACCAGAGCAGCCCAGGACAGGAGGGGGGGAAGGCCGGGGACCCCTCCCCCGAAACCACCCCTCTAGGTGCCCTTACTCAGGCAGGCATATTTCCGCCTGCTTTTTTGTCTGGGATTCGGGTTTTTAAAACTTTTTTTCTGCGCCGTTTGAATGGCGGCGGCGAGCCGGCGAGGCGGCGACGTTGGCGGGACAACGAGGATGCCTGCCAGCCGCCACTCCGCTAGAGCAGCCCAGGAAGGACAGGAGGAGAGGGGGGAGGCCGGGGACCCCCCCAAACCACCCCTCTGGTAGGTGCACTCTCAGAGGCAGGCAGCCAGGCATATTTCCGCCTGCTTTTTTGGCCGGGAATCGGGGTTTTTAAAACTTTTTTTCTGGTGAGCTGGTGAGGCGGCGACGTTGGCGGGATGACGAGGATGCCCACCGGCCGCCACTCTGCCAGAGCAGCCCAGGAAGGACAGAAGGAGAGGGGGGCTGGGGACCCCCCCCCAGAAACCACCCCTCTGGTAGGTGCCCTCACTCAGCCAGGCATATTTTTGCCTGCTTTTTTGGCCGGGAATCGGGTTGTTTTTTTTTTTTACTTTTTAAAACTTTTTTTTGTGCTGTTGGCATCGCGCGATTGCGCGATGCCAGGAACAACAACACGACAAATCAGACCCAATTTTTCTTTTTTCGGTTCGAGTTCGAGTTCTGGCAGAGTAATTGTCGTTTCCTTTTCCGTTATGTAACGGAAACGAGGAACAGAAACGGAAACGGGAATTTCGTCGGGTCGTGCCCATGTCTACTGGATATATAACAAATGTGCTCTTTTGCGAGAGAGCTGGAGGATATAAGTATCCACTGTTATAAACTGTCTCCAAATTTCTTGTCTTCAAGAATTTAGACTGAAGGTTTACATGTGTATACTCATAAGCTACTTCCATTAAATTTATTGTGGAATTGCTCATGGCAAGGAGGTATAGAATGCTGCTTTAAATCTGTAATATAATGCATTGCTGGGAAGGCTCATTAAAGACGAAGACATTTCTTCCTAATGAAGATCAGAAGAAACCCATGGTGCATACAACAGTGTAAACTGTCTACAAATAAGTTTTTGAGAAACCTCTGAAGTCTTATTTACTTACTGCCTTTCTTGCTGTGTGAAGGATTCGGAGGGGGCACAACCCTTTAAAACAAGCATATAAAATATAAAATATTAGAACTCAGTCATTAAAATGATTGACCAATCAAGAATTAAAACACATAAAAACATTATTGAAACATATATGTGTGTGTTAAAATAGGACTACAAGCCATCATCCCGCAAACTATTTTTGTTTATTAATTTCTTGCTTTTATAGCCCCCTTTTCAATCAAATACAACCATTCAAGCTCTCCTGTTCAAATTTAAATGCCAAGTGATGCTTCAAAGGGAATGCTTTGTATCTGCCAGGACAAGAAATGTAAGAAGGTGACTAAATGAACCTTCTGAGGACGGGCAGCTTGTTCTCATATTCTTGCTAGATGAACTTGCATTGTGAGGGTGGTGGGATCCCCTAATGATCTTAACATTGGGATGGAGCTAGATGAGGGAGATATGGTATTTCGGATAATCTGGGCCTAAGCTACATAGGGTCTTTGGGGTCAAACTCAGCACTTCAAATTGGTCCCAGAAACAAACTAGGAGCCACTGAAGTTGTTGTAAACAATGAGTTACCTACCCCTTGTATCCGGTTCCAGTTAGGAACCTGGCTGGATCAATCTGCTTGTGTTGTAGAGATCAGGCATCATCGGGAACAGGCAGAGCGGGCGCACAAGCTTTAACTGTGCAAATGTAGTCCTGTTGACCCTTGAAAACTGGGCATCCTGGCTGATTGCAATACCTCCACCTGCAAACTTGTGTTTTAAGCCACCCAAAACAGACTGAACATCTTATCCCCAGTTCCACTTTTCAGCTGACCAGAATCACCTGGTTTTTCCTAGATTATGTTCACCCTTATTCAGTCTGCGACTGATACTGTTGACACTGTTTCAGGGTCAGACCAGCTTTCTTGTATTTAGCTGGTAAGGAGATACAGAGTTTGAGATCATCAGCATACCAATGGCACTGAATCCCAAAACTCCATATAATCTTCCCCAGTGGTTTCATATAAATGTTAAAAAACTTACAGGGTATAGCTGAACCCTGAGGGGGACCACATGTCAATGGCTATGGAGTCGAACAGGCACCATGCCCTGAGTTCATCCCTCAAGATAGGAACCAAGCCATTTCAAAGCAGTGCCTCCAAGTCCCATTGCAAAAAGACAATTCAGAAGGACACTGTGGTTGATGGTGTCTAAAGCCACAGAGAGGTCCAACAGAGCCAATAGGGGCACACTTCCCCATTTTTCTTGATTATTAGGGGTTTACCTACCTCTGTGTCTTGTCAAGAATGCCATGATTTAAAGGATAGATTTGGGCTAGAATCTGGAAACCTAACACAAAATGGGTGCCACTTACAGGACGTACCACCATATAGTGCTTAAAGCAAAAGTGTGTTCTGCTTACTTTCTGGGTTGTTTACAATTTAATTATGCAGGCTACACATTGCTCTGCAGAAGCCCTCTAAAAATGCTTGGGAGGGCAGCGCGATCACCAGAACTGCCCTCCCGACCATTTTTCAGAGGGCTCCTGCCCAGCTGTCAATCGCTGGACCCCTTTAAACCTGGCCCATTAGGTACCAGGGAATCCCCCTGCTGCCAACTGGGCCAGGTTTAAAGGGGCCCAGCTGATAACAGTTCAGCAGGAGCCCTTTAAAAATGGCTCCCAGAGTCATGGGCACCATATCTGTTGTTGTTGTTTTTTAATTGTAAGAAACGAAACAAAACAAAACAAAACGGGGTGAGCACCAAACGAAATGAAATGAAACATTATCTTTCTGTTTTGTGCTTATCCCTAATCTTGAATTTAAGGTGAAAATAAATAAATGGCAATGCTTTCGTTTATGCTGAAGGTGTGTGGTGACCAATGATCCTTAGGACTTAGCAACAACAGGACCGTGAGTGCGCTGCTAGGGAAACATTTTCCCCATGATTGCTAGAGGGCTTTTGGCTTGCCCACTTTAAAAAAGATCCTATAGCTTGACACTAGTTGCTTAGCTTTTAAGTCCTTCTTGTAGATGTGCAAGCATCATATTTTGGCTGAAACGTGGAAGAATAGCTGTTAGTTTTCAGGAAGAAGTGGGATGACACATTGGCAGATTCCTGTTCTGTCTCCCCAGTTTGTCCCTTGGCTCACACACTGGCTTCAATTGATGTCAACAAGCCAGCTGCTTAGAAAGAGGGATGGTCAAAGGACAGAGGGTACAGCATACTGGTTCTCTGTCCTTTGGGCCTCCAACTTCATGAAACCCCACACAGCCTGGCCTACAGTAAGGAATTCTGGATGTTAAACTTCAAAACATCTGAAGAACCCAAGAGTGAGAACCATCGACAATTGACATAGCTTGACTTCTCAGGCTTAACACAGGCTGTTGTGACAGCTTAAAAAAATGAATAAAAATCTTACAGTTACCGAAGTGATTGGTCTTTCCATGTTTGCAAAATCAGACATAAGAAGAATTCCATGCTTAAAACCTGAAGAGCAGTCACCAAGCAAATGAACTCAAGGGGTGAGAGATACTTCTGTCTGCGTAGTACTCAACACTCACATGCTCATCAGTTAAAGATTCCCCTCTTCCAATCATGGGTTCTCTCTGACATGGCTAAGTTTGATATGTGTGTGTCCAAGATTCAATGGCACAAAGTGCATAAGATCTCAACTTAGCAGCTGTCTTTTATAAAGGATAATTGTGAGCAATCTGAATGAGGTAGATTGGACCTACATTATTTGTTTGTATGTTGTTGTTTTTTTACATCCTATATGTTTTGGACCATAAGGATCATCGTTGAGCATTCATGCTGCCGCTTTGGTGCGCAGTCTTGATTAGAATAAGTTAGGCAACCGACATGAAGATCATTTCCACCATTGAAAGTGGAGTTCTCTTCAGTCTGGCATGTCCTCCTGCCCCCACTCTCTCCTCCTTCCTTTGGTAAAAGGAACAAATGGGAGAGAGGGAAGCCATTAAGTTCTGCAGCTTTTAAAGTTGGCCAGTGTATATGGTAAGAAAATAAACCATAAATGTTTTTTGACTTCTTGCCAGTCATTGGCAATGTGCAGCCCATATGAATTCCTATATAACAAGGATGGAAATAATGTTGGGAAACCCCCGTAAAGACTTTTTGTGGTCTGATTTGTAATGAATGTAGTTTGATACAAAGACTTTCTCACAACATGGCAAAGTGAACCATAAAATACTGGACCTTGAAAGTTAATGCATTTTTTTAAACAATAGCCCAGGGACTGTTTACGTAATGAATTGTAATTAACCCACCTTCCAAAACTTTTATGAGTGCTTTGCCAATTAGCCTTGTATGCTTGCTAATGACTCATAGCTTGCGCATGTCTTTACAGAGCGGCCTTGCGAGTCTGTTAAGTCAGCAGAAGTATTTAGCATGCCGATGGAGAGACAGGTAACAGCCACCCGATACTAACAAATGCTAGTATTGGCTGCTTAGAAAGCATTTGTATGGATCCCAAAGCCCAAGATAATTGTAATGTATAGCGATGTCAAGAGGCCTTTGGTTTCTGAAGGATTCCAAGGAATGCACTGGGCTCCATTTGGAACATCTGTTGTTACTTAGTACTAACATATATACTACTGCTAATTGCTGAGACATCTTTGTTTTCCTTACTTAGCACCAGGGTTAGAATGGTTTTATTTTTGTGGTTCATGGCTTCCTGCCATTTGCAACACAAGCTCTACTCTAAAGAAAATAAAATGGCTTGCAGGTCTGGCTACTTACTGGGGTATAAGTTTTCTATTTTTAAGAAAAATTAGAGAGGATTAGTTCAATAATGCATCGCACACACAGAATGTATCTTGCCAGGTTTTGATGCATAATTACACATCTCGGCTCCCCATTCTCTGAAAGGGTATTGGATCTGGAGAGATTGCCCCAGTGGAAGGAAACCTAGACACTTTTGTGTTGCATTTCCTGTAAATTCAGTCTGTTAGAGTTAACACTCGCTAGTGTGGTTCCTCTATTGCATTCATTCCTTAATATGGTACATGAGACTATCACTCAAGCTGGCAGTGCTGAAAAGGCACTGCTCCAATAGATGTTAGAGTGCTGTGGGAATTTGCAAGAAAAGGTCATGAAGACGTGTACCTTTGAAATACTCTTCATGTATGAGCTCTGCAAAGACCTGAGTTCCTTCTAAGGGCTTGGTCCCACGTCCCTTTAAAGAGAGTTTAAATTACTAAATAAATTGTGCCCAAAAATACCGCCCTCATGGCCACCACGCTTTTTGAAAAAAAAAAGGAAAAAGAAAACCCGGTAATGCTCCCTTAAGCGAGGTTTCTGTGACCCACCTTCCAGGCTGGGGAATTTTTGCCTCGCTTTCGAAATCCGGCTTTTAAGGAGGCAGACGCCATGGGACCTCGCTGCATGATCCGAGTTTCTTTTTCTTTCTTTTTGCATAGCACCCACCGGCTCTTCCTGGGGCCGATCGGTGCTGATTTTTTTAATTTGCCTCCATATCGGAGTAACAGGAAGTTCAATCAGGTCTGACACAGCATAAATTCCCCCAGAAAAGTCTTCCGTTTTTTTCAAGTGCTAGCACCACCTGCTGGCCAAGGGGGCTGAACTGCACTTTAAAATTGAAAAACCAGATTTTGACGTGAGACCTCTTCTCCCAAATTTAAGTCACGTGATGGGAAGAAGAGGAAAAGCCAGACCTTCAGAAGATCAGGATCGAAACCCAGGTGTGACCACGGCCATGAGATCATAAGTGTGATTTCTCCCAGGAGATGGTGGGTCTCTAACCCTTCTTTAAATACCCCAAGAAGCTTTCAAACTGGTCATGACAGCCACACCATTAGAAAGCAGTCTAGGCTCCAGGCAAGCTGTCATTCCCATTTTGTTACTATGGAGTACAAAAACAGAGAAGATGGTGGGATTTTCAAGGTTGCTGGACAAGTGCCCACCTAGCTTCATAAGAACATAAGAACATAAGAAGAGCTGGATCAGGCCAAAGGCCCATCTAGTCCAGCTTCCTGTATCTCACAGTGGCCCCACCAGATGCGTTTGGGAGCGCATGAGACTAGATATCTGTCTCCTGATAGCACTCCCCTGCATCTGGCCCTTGAAGTACCCTGGTTTTAAGCCTGGGGAATTACACATCTCCATCATGGTTTGTAACCCGTGATGGACTTTTCCTCCATGTCATATTCTAGGAAAGGAAGTGGGTCATGGAAATACCTGGACAAAGTGTGTCTGAAAAGAAAGAAGTGTGTGGAGCCTACTGCTTTTATATTACTCCTTCTTACAATGAAGGATATCATTGCTAATGTAGTGGAATTCTCAATTTTCCAAGTGTCATAAGTATTCTTGGCTCAAGCAACACCCACCCCTCCAGGCCATGGGTGTGTGTGCGTGTGTGCGCGTGTGTGTGCGCATGTGTGTGCATATGTGTGTGTGTGCATGCCGACGTGTAACATTGATATACAGATAAAGTATGGAGCAGAACTATCTTGAGCTACCTACACTGTATGTTGTAATATAGGTGTTGTTTGGATATGATGAAGTGCCAACGTTTATTAGCAATATTTATTAATTAGCTTCCTTTATGCACCTTCATTCCCCAAATAAGCTCTAGGTAGCTATTCTGTGCAATACTTTATCTGTACAGTACATCAGTTTTATTCAGGTGGACAGAGAGTAGCTGAATGTGATCAGCTGAGTTTTCTGAGAGTAGCTGAAGGGGATCCATTGAATTTCCTGGCTTGGCCAGAAGTACAACCTAGCCCATCACTGCAGTATTTTCATGCTACCAGAAGGTGCCTGAGAAAGACTTGGGCTTCGTCCATTCCCCTCACAATTTCCCAGCTCTGTTGGTTCATCCATGAGGCCAAGGCTGGAAGCATTTGCTTCCTCTTTTAAACTAACCATGCTTCATCATCACTGCATTGAACTGGAACAATTGTCTTAAACATAGTTTTAACTATGGGTTGCCCAAACCAGCAAACTATTAATCATGATTTATAGTCCTGGCTGGTTCAAATACATTACAGATAAAACTAGATGCCAATCCCAGTTGCCACATAACAATAAGTGCAGTTAGTCAAAACATGGAAGCAAATGTTTCTAATCTTCTTGTCTTGACAACGTGAGAGAGGAGAGGGGAGAAAGATCCTATTAGCCAGGCACGTTTAAGTGGAGATTGACATTATGCCCAGACTCAGCAAATGAGTAGCAAAAGTCTAAATGCCTTGCCAGTTCAAAGAACAAAATGACTACCTTACATCCTTACCTGAGAGTAGCTTGTATTGAATCCAATGGGGCTGCCTTCCACTTAGACGTTTATAGGATTGTGTACCACCAAAGAAGCATAAGATACGACTAATTTAGGAAAAGGCATTAAATAGCATTATCTACTGTAATAACAGAATGTCACAAACCTGAAAAACTTCAGAAAAATCAGTACTAAGCATCTTGAGAAGGTTCATAAATTAACTTAGCATTTTTAAATGGCTCAATGCGAGCTGATTAAAATCTTAATAGAGAGGCTTGGTACAGTCTCCCCATGGGACCATATCCCATAGATCTGTACATATGGATCCTTGATTTAACATCACTCCCATAACAAAAACTCCTGGCATATGTAAAGTCTTCCGTGTCAGGATTCATTCTAACATGTGCAGCTGTACAATATATGCCCTAAAAGTTGTCCCATAGCAAGAAGTCTTTTTTTAAAAAAATAGGCACAATAAGTTTCCCTATAGATTATGTAGGTTCAGTGTATGAACTTGAGCCCGGAGGTTTGGCATGCGTACCTCTTCTAATGTTGTTTGAAAGGAATCCCTAGCAGCCCTACCCTATCCATCATCTATAGACGAATGCTGAGAGCCTCAGCCCCAGCAATATATGACTGAGCACATGCACTCTTGTCCTGCCTTAGGCAATACGGGCATTGCTGTCCTGGAGACATAATCAGCTCAATGAACCATTGAATCAGACATGAAGATTGGGTCACAGCCCCTAAGCAACTTTCCTGAAGAAGCTCACATTTGGGCTAGATTCCTAACCCCACCTGTGTCCTTTTGAAAAGATTCCCACTTAGCTCAAAGCATGGTTCTAAATGTGGGGAAATGCCAATGAATGTACCACTTCCCATCCAGGATGCATACATAATTCTTCACCCCTGTAGCATTAAGATCTACATCAACCCTGTTGATTGTCCTCCTTTATCAAAGCAAATGTCTGTGTGATCCACTGAGATGAAGCAGATGCTGTCATCTCTCCTAATTCCACTCCCAGCAACCTCAACAAGAACCGGTTCCATCTGCAAGATGTAGTAGAGTGCTGGGTGATAAAAATTGGAATGTGGTGTGTCTAAAACCATAATGAACGTAAATGGCTGAGTTAGGTATCAGACTAGTGTAGTGTAACCGCCTGTTCCCTGATAGCACGGCTTAGGTGAGCGTAGCCATTACAGGTCAATTTGACTGGATAAAACAACTTTATGTTGAAAATTTGATCTCTCATGTTTTGGTGAAAGCATTTTAAAAAACATTTCTTACAGTTTCAGCTACTTTTGCTAAAAATAAATTTAATTGAGGACCAAACTGAACTTGGCATGTCATTTACCAGGTCTGACTTTTCATCACTTGATTTTGTCCTGTCAAGTTAACTCAAAAAGTGTTGAAACTTTTTTTTATAAATGGAAAGCATATGGGTAGCTAACCATTTATAATCTCTGAACACCTACATAGAAAGGTAGCAATTACAGAAATAGTCATACTCATATAGTAGGTGAATCCCAACCACAAATTTCTTGGGGTGTGGTTTGAACTGCTTTTCAGTGTCTGGACAAACAATCTGGATGATAATCTCTCAAGTAAATTAATCTTCAGGGATGGCAACCCAAAATGAAATCACAGCTGGCCTTTATGGTCTACAGAACAGTAAAGACCTGGTATTTGCTTCAATTACCGATTTTGCAATTGCTTTGGTCTGACCTAGGACATAGCTTTTTGTGCTTGCTTTGACATTAAAACACTTTACAGCTACTACAGTATAGAGGTCAGATATGTGGAAGGACTGTTTCTGTTCAAGAGTCTATTCTGCAAGTTGTCCTAAAATTAATCTATAGCAAAATATATAATACTTACTAGAATAAATCCATTTAAATTAATGGACTGAATGCAATTCTTGGTGCCCGTTAGAGCAGACCCATTGGATTGGTGGGGTATACAGTATACTAAGAACTGACAAATTACACACTAACACTGGGTCTTCAGCCTTCTGCATTGAGCTAATGGTTGTACTTATCTGGATGAATCCTAATTGAGCAATGTCTAAAGTAAATCCCATCTCTCTCAGTTGTTCTCTTCTAAGTATAACCTATCTATCTGATGGAATTGAGACCATTCCCCTGAAGTTTGGGCGTGATGACCCCCCCCACCCATCACAACCCAAAAGCTTTCCAACATTTCCACAAAATTTCCACAATCTGCTATTGTTTCCAGAAACTGAGCAGCTTGTGGTCAGATCTTTGAAAACTAAACCTGTGCATTAAGGAAATGGCTTTGTAACACCTGGCATCCTTTGGAAATGCCTTTTTCTTTTCTGACTGGTTCTGTGGCACAGTGGTTAAATGCCTGTATTGCAGGTAAAACTGTGCTCACGACCTGGGGTTCAATCCCAGGTAGCCGGCTCATGGTTGACTCAGCCTTCCATCCTTCCGAGGTCAGTAAAATGAGTACCCAGCTTGCTGGGAGGGGCAATGTGTAGCCTGCATACTGTTATTAAAAATTGTAAACCGCCGAGAGACTACTTGAAGTGGTATGGGGAGGTATATAAGGAGAACACTTTGCTTTTGCGTTTTACAGACTTCTGCTGTCCAAAGGACTTTCTCCCTGGTGTTTGCAGAGCTTTTCTAGGCTAATCTGTTAACTTTTAACCCAGTGATGGTCAAATGGCATTAATATGATGACATGATTTAATTGAGGCCCAATTAGTTTCATGTAAGTTCATTTAACCTACAACTTTAATAGGTTGAACGGTTTTAATTGCAATATCCCCCCGGTGGATGAACCCAGTAATGAAGGTACAGAACAAGTCTTATGCCATAGTCAAGGCATGGTGCTGCTGATCATTCAACTGTAACACAGAAGGAACATCTATTTTAATTGATTTAGACATTACGAACCTGACAGTGCTGTATCAGAGTAGCCAGAAACACAGTGAAGTGAATGTAGGGTGTTAGTGTGTGTGTGTGTGTGTGTGTGTGTGTGTGTGTGTGTGTGTGTGTG
>JAHTLZ010000074.1:16167205-16178053 GCA_023846285.1 Phrynocephalus versicolor | reverse complement strand
ATTGATTCCTTTCAAATGTGGTGCTGGAGGAGAGCTTTGCAAATACCTTGACCTGCAAGAAAGAAAAACAAGTGGATACTAGATCAAATCAAGTCTGAATTATCTTTGGAAAGAAAAATTATGAACCTGAGGTTGCCCTGCTTAATGCACATCACAAGAAGGCAAGATTCTCTGGAAAAGACAATCATGCAGGAAAAGTGAGAAATCAAATACAAGATGGATTGGTTTTCCTAAAGGAACTACAGGCTTGAGTTTGCACGAGGACACTTTGGAGATAACTCATTCATGTGTTGTGTCGTTACATCCATGACCGACTCTTTGTGACCCCATGTCCATGGAGGTTTCTTGACAGGAATAGTGGCATGGTTTGCCAGTTCCTAGTCCAGGCACCTACAGCACCTGGTATTCCCTGGTGGTCCCCCATCCAAGCACTAACCAGGGCCAACCCTGTTTAGCTTCCGAAATCAGGTGAGATTGGATGTGCTTAGGTTGCCATAAATCAGAGGTGACGTGTGGCACATAACAAGTTACCTACTGTTTTTCCTCTGTATATCAGTTTCTAGGGAATATGAATGGAGAAGTGGTTTGATCATGTCCATCTTCAGGGCTTTCTGGGGCATCACTCTGACTGGGGAATAAGATAGAGTGCTAATCTGGATTGGCTTTTATTTTAATCCTGCCTGTGTTCTCAGAGATATGGATCTAGCTAATGGTCTTCTTAACACTTGAGATTGTGAGAGGTTTTCCCTAGCCCTAGTCTAGGCAATTAAACTAAACAGAACTGAAGTAGATTGCTTTGTTTTCCATTCAGCTCCCATTTAGGGGAGAAAGTACCACATAAGGGATTTTACAGCTGCCTAGATGCCCTAAGCGCATCCGATCTCTCCTGATTTCGGAAGCTAAGCAGGGTCGGCCCTGGTTAGTACTTGGATGGAAGACCACCAGGGAATACCAGGTGATGTAGGCACCTGGAGTAGGAACTGGCAAACCACTCCAGTATTTCTGCCAAGAAAACTCCATCGACATGGGGTCACAAAGAGTTGGTCATGACTGTAATGATGCAACACATGCAAGGGATATTACATAGTGCAGAAAAAACAAGGGAAAGACCACATAGTTCCCAAGATTACATAAATGTAAGGGAGGGCGATACTCTTTATTGGACTACAAAAAGACTGCAAGCTTTGCAATTATGAAGCCTCTTTGCAGCCTAGTCTGGAATTTCAACAACCCTCTCCTAGGACTAAAAGAGCTAGCAATTACTCTGATTGCCCCAGGAAGGGGAGCAATCACAGAGTAATTGCAATGGCAACCTTTTCATTCTAGGAGAAGGGTGTTGAAATTCAAAACCAGGTTGCAAAGAGGCTTATGGCTGCAACCTCAGAGGAGTTACATCAACTCTCACAGATATGTACCACTAATTTTTGGACTCTTGTGTACATTTCCTCCCTGTGCTTTCCATGAAGAGTAGTTCTAAACCTGGAGAAGTAGAATTTTCTCCATGAAACTTGCAAGTTGTTTGATTTTTAGTGGTCCAATGAAGGATTTTACCTACACTTACACATGAGGGATAAATAGGTTTGCAAACCACTACTCACCTGATTGCCTCAGGTGACAAAAATATTTGTGAGAGGTTGGTAAAACTCAGTGGTTCTGAGGCTTTTGTGTCTTTCATCCCACCTATGAAAAAACCTCATAATAACAAAACAAAAAAAAAATTCTGCCCCTAAAAGAGGATATTTGTATGTTCAAAAGACATCCTGTTTTTATAATTTATGGGAAGTTATGCAGGTATTAAAAACTGCTGTAATATTTTTCGGAATCCACAACAAACAAACAGAACAGTAATTCTAGTACTATTAGTTAAATTGTAACAATATGGTTGAAGATGAATTTTACTGCTACCATTACTGTATTATCTAGAGATGGCAGGCAGATGAAGGAGGGGTTAGGATAAACATTGAGGGTCCAATGTTACTACAACTAAAAAGTCACAGGTAATTTGTAAAATGTCAGGTTAGAAAGATATGGCATGTCATTTTTGCAGCAGGTACAGGGAACAGGGAAGAGTTGTTAATAATTGTTGTGAAAACTCAACCTCCCCTCTCAAACTATTTCTGTGTCCCACTGATTTGCCACTGCTTAGCTTGACAACTCCTATAATAACTGACCTGCTGCTGCTGCTCAGCTTTCTCAAAAGTGGTTGCATCTTGGACATGTGTAAAAAGCAGAAATCTATTCTAGCAAACAGTAAGGTATAGCACAGTGGTGGCGAACCTTTGGCACTCCAGATGTTTTGGGCCACAACTCTCACCCTCCTATGTCATTGGCAATCTAGGCTCGGAATTCTGGGAGCTGTGCTCCAAAACAACTGGAGTGCTGAAGGTTCACCACCAGTGATACAGCACTGCATGGAAGGTTGGCCAGACCTTGTCTGCTCACATCCCCTGGGGGGGGGGGAATCCAAAATTGAGAATATACACTTTAGATTGCTGCTTCCCAGGTTAGGCCTTCCAGATGTTTTTGGCATGAACTCAAAGCAGCTCCAGCCAACATAGCTAGTGGTCATGCATTCTGGGAGTTGAAGTCTAAAACGGGTAACCAGCCAGAGGTGGAGAATAATGAGTTTAAATCCACAATTGAGATGATGTTTTGAAATGCATGGGATAGTTTAAATTACAATGAGCATAGCAACTGGAGGCCTGCCCAACCTAAGGTCAACTTTAATAAACTGTACTACTAAAAGTTTACCACAATTTTCCTTGGAATAACTTGGAAAAAAGTTCAACAGACAGTTTCTATTTTTATGTTAAAGTGCAATCTGAGATGGAATACACTGAGCCAGGGAAATGTTTTCATTGAAAAAAAATCAAACAGAATTGGAATCATAGCCTTTCTGGGTTATGGTGCTGTAATATTAGCCCACCTGTTACTCAACTTAAAGTAGTAAAAAAATCAGTCACAGCAACTGGAACTCAGTTGGGATTAGACTTCCTAACTCAATGTTATTTGTTCCAATGTCTTCCACCTCTTTGTGAATTATTACATGACCTGGCACAAAGCATGCTATTGAATCTGGATTGAGGGGACAGATTGTGTAACATTTTTTAGCAGATGCCTAAAGGAAAAACAAGGAAAAATGAATGAACTGATGGAAATATTGGAGAATGTCAACAATAAACAAATAAATGTGGCACAGAGCACACTGCCATTGCATGTAGATAAAGTGTTAGTAATGATATAAAGTATTGCAGAGTTCAGTAAACGGAAAAAACAAATGACAATGGGTAGAGTAAAAACTCATATATTCATATATACATCAAAATATACAAACAGCATAACAACCAAGCAATATTTACAATACAACAAACAAACAGAGTGTGGGGTACTGTTCTCACCATAACAGTCCCAACTAACATATGCAAGCTAGTGCTTGTATACAATTTAGCACCCATCAGATATGACTCATCACTAATTACAATCTGATGCAATCTGATGCAACCATGATGTTATAAATTATTCCACCTGTGCTTCATCACGTAACTTGCCTGTGATTACTTATCCCTTACACTTGTGGATAACATCATGAGACTGCAGAATCTAACTGCATTTTACATTTTACAATTCTTTTCCCTATCTGTTAAATATACATTATATATATTTTTGTCAACTTTTACATATCTTGACAGAGAAGGTACATTGCTTTTCACTGTTCTTGTCCGTTATTTAGCTATTTCTGAAAGCAGACCTCAGTTCCTACACCTTAAACCCTTTGAGTTCCCTAAGACAGAACTTAATTTGCTAGTAGGTGCCCTTGCTCAGATGAGCAGTAATAGCCATGTTCTGAACGGAATCAAACTTGCACTAAAATAAGTGTGAGCATGTCCAGAGGTTTAAAGGACCAGATTCACACCTCTCTGGAAACGCATATTGTATTGCTTTGCCAGTAAGATGAATAATGTCTTATTTTTCTCATCGTTTATCCACCCGATGTCTAGTTTGAAGAGGTATAGTTGCAGACAAAGATTTAATTATTGCCAGAATAACACAAAATACACACTAGAGTAATTTTTTCATGTTTTTGTTAAAATACAAAAGCCCCATCCCTTGTAATTTTTACTCAGAGACCTCTGAGGCTCATGTAACTTTATAAAGAATCTTGTGTTTTACCCACTGATACAGCCAAGGAAAAGGCATCAAGAACTTAAAGATGGCTAATATGAAAGGACAAAACAATGATAAAGGCATGAGAAACAGGTCTTAATACAGTCTTTTTTTTGGAAAAGATCTGTTCCGTGCATACTTTTAAACCAGTCTCTACCCCGTTTTGTGAAAATGCCATAAAACTACTGAATCTATGACAGTTAACTCTTGTCAGTTTATGTAATCTCAATAACTTATCATCAGTGCTGTACAGTTAAGGCTAAGGTCAGTATGATTCAGTGATTCAGTTGTGGTTGGAATGTCCTCTTGTGCACTTTTGAAAGAGTTCTGTCTCAGCTCTTCATGATATAACTACCCAGACAACAGATTAGAGTACTATAGTCCTTAATATGTCCTTATTACATAAAGATTTTGATTATAATCTTCTTAGTGGCAGCTAGAATAGACATTTACAAAACAAAATGGGAGGATCCGGGTAATTTACCTGCAAGGTCAATTGCTCCCACTGAAAAAAAAATGGCATGTAAAATGAGAGTAGCAAAAGATAGATGAGAAGCATGTTCCTTTGGGAGTTCCTTTGGGAAAACTGGGTGGTATACAAATATAAAAATAAAGAAATAAAGAAATAGAAAAAAATGTGTTTATATGTTGTGTTGTGTTGTGTTGTTACAGTTGTGAATGACTCTTCATGACTCCATGTCCATGGAGTTTTCTTGGCAGGAATACTGGAGTGGTTTGCCAGTTCCAACTCCAGGTGCCTACAGCACCTGGTATTCCTTGGTGGTCTCCCATCTAAGTACTAACCAGGGCCGACCCTGCTTAGCTTCCAAAATCAAGCAAGAGTGGATGTGCTTAGGGCATCTATACAGTATGCTAATTACAAATTTGCCACCACTGGCCTGTCCCAAGATCAGCTCAGGTTCGGGAAAGATGTTATGTGAATTCCTAAGAAAATATCCCTGTGAATACATATTAGTTCATATTAACTAATAGATTTTGGAATGGCCAACCTTTATTGCCCTTTTTACCCCACCCCTTCAGCTTGCACTGGACATATGTTTCTTTTAGTATTGTATGTTTCTGTGCTGTAGTTTTAGTAATAAAAAGTATAATCTTAAAAGCTGTTATATCTGACTATTTGTTAGGTGCAGGTTCTGGCATTATATAACTGGCAACATCCCTGTGATCTATATTGTTAAAACAATGCTGAAGGCACTGACAAAGTCTACTCATTTCCCTACCCAACACGAGACAGTTACTGGTAAATTAAATTGGTTGCAGATGGATTATTTCATTGACCTCATGGTCTTGGTATTGAGGACTCAACTAAAAAAATGTACTAAAATGTATATATTGCAGAAACCTCATCAAAAGCGAAACCAGGCATTCATTGGTCATCAAGCTACACTTGAGCTAGTCTGTTAGAAGCTGTGCAGCATCCTTCCATGGCCCATCCTCCAGTTGTGTATGCTTGATTCAGTTCACTGTATGTAAGGCTTATGAGGTCAACTCAAAAACAGAGGCTCTTCATCTGGAAGAGGACTGTAGCAATCTTCCTGTTGTGGTTCTTCTCTGATCAGAAGCTAGATGTTTTCATTGCTTTGGGTATATCGACTTTGGCTGCAACACATGTGTACAGAGATGTTAGACAGCATCCAAGCCAGCCAAGGTTCTTCCATCAAAAGACACCTCTTCTTCATATTCCACTTCTTTTCCCATTTATTTGCAGTATCTGCTGAAATAATCTGTGCTTTTCATTTCTCTGTGGAACAGAAAATTCCCAGCATTTTTATATCTTATGAATCTTACGATCTTTGGCTTTTGTTTGTCTCATTTCAATGTTGAAGAACACACTCTTGATAAGAAATTCTTCACCTCTGACAATAAATCCCTGTATCAAATGCTTTACTCTTTCTGACAACAGTTTGTGCTAAAGCCCATTATTCCACACTATACAGTAGAACGGATACGTACTGTATTCCCAATTGCAGTTTTTAACTCGCATTGCCTTCATCTGAAGGAGGCTGCTCCAGATAGTCTCCATTCTGAGTTTCATTGCATGACAGTGTTCCTGCTGTTCATCCAGTCAAATATCATTCTGAATGGTTATATTTCTCAATCTAACTGGGTAGCTCAAGGTTCTAGATATCTGGTTGCAGGGCCAGAAGCTGAGAGTTCAATTTCCTACCATGCGCTCCAGAAGAAAAGTCAGTCCGTGTAGCTTTGAGCAAGCTGCAACATTCCAAAGCACTCCCTGAAGAAGGGAATGATAAACCTGTGAACTGTGTGCGAACAAAACCGTTGAAAGGGTCAATCTAAGACAGAATTGATTTGACAGCACACAATTATTATGTAGCTGTCAATATTTTCTATAATTTCATTTTAAATCTTTGACTGCATTTTGGGCTGCTGTCTTTATTCTTGGTTTTCTTATCATTTGAATTCATTATTTAGTTCATGAGTTTACGAAGCAGTCTTCCTATGAAACCTTATGAAATGAAATGAAACAGCAAACTGTGTTGTCAAGAAATGAAATGAAACACCGTTTTTTGTTTGCTTGATTGATTTGGAAATGAAATGATTTGTCTTAGCCTCTTTATCCAGCCGTCTTGGGAACAGGAGGTTTATTTTTTTTAAATGGATTGATTTATTTTCCTTTCCCCTCCCCCCTCCCCAGCTGTTGAGATACCTTATATCCAATCTTGATCTGCCTGAAGCTAGTCAGCCCAGGAGCTGAGGTGTTCCCTTCTCCGGCTGTGTCTGCAAGTTGATTTAAAATGATTGTTTTCCATTCCTTTTTAAGTAAGACTGAGGAGGTTATTTTTAAAAAAAACATATTTTCTTTCCTTCCCTCACTGTGCCAATCACCTGTTGAGTTTATTTCCCCGATCTCTCTGCACAGCAGGTAGCTATTAGGTTTCTAGCTTGTTTACAGAGGGTTCTTTGCTTGAAAGCATATTGATTTGAAGATTTGAGGGTCTTTGATTCAGGGCAGTGGGCTCCCTGTTAAACAAAAAAGGAAAGCTCCCCATTATTTATAGCCTTACGAAGTGTTTCGTTTCATGATGAATATTCTTTTAAAAATCCACTAATGAAACAAAATGAAATGAAGACTGAAACAAAATGAATTGAAAGACTATATTTCTGTTTCATGCCCATCTCTAGTAGGGAATTACCAGCCCTTTACCATTTTAACAATTCGAGAATACCAGTGTGTCACACCAATAGGGTCATATTCTTCCCCATCTTGTTTCTGGCTTTGATTTGGTTTGGCAGCATTCCTGGCCTTTAGTACACGGATGGAAGTTGGGTTCTTAGCTGCCATTGAACAGTCTGAGATCAGCCATCTCCAAATGTTCCTTTACAGAACAGCCCGTTCCTAGAAGGAATGAATCAATTTCCCTTATTTTATTTTCCCCTGGAAACTTTGAATGTCTTCTTCTGTTTCAATGTCTCCTCCATGACATTATTTGCCAATACAAAAAGCATACATATTTCATACAGAACCTAGAGCCCATATTTTAAAATAACATTTTATACCGCTATGAACACATTCCATCTGGGTGTGTATTTTTGGATATACTGTATCTCTCGGTGTGATGAGGCATCTGTTTGACTTTTTGTTATAGGCTATTTCCATTATCTCCTTCACTTTATTTGTGGAATAAAGCCACACGGGCGAGCCTACTGAATTTTGCTGGTGGCCATTTTCGTTACTACCACCCAAACTGAACAGCAGGAACAGGAGCTAAAGAAATTCCAATGAGCACATGAGATCTTATGAGCTAATCGTGGGGAATTAGGCGCAATACAATCTCTTAACGCATCACAATACAAGCTAATTTCCCTTTTTTGTGAAAATGTTCACAGTGCTTCAAGCCACTGAATCCAGTGGAGCATAAAATATGGAAGGTATGCACAGATCTCCATGGTGAACATGTAGTCCTATGTACATTCAACTGGATTCAGTAGGACTTATTTGATAGCATGTATGAATTGCATGATGTGTGCTAACTTAATGTGTATGTTAAGTGTGCTACTTCAGGCAGTTTTTTTCTAGTTCTTGTCTTAAAGTTAGGTAGCTCTGAATCCTTTGAAACAGGGTCAGTGACACGCAAGATCCATTTAAACATTCTGGAATGATAAACTTATCTCAAGGACTTCACCTCCTTTTATGAACCTGCCAGGGTGTTAAGATAATCAGGAGAGGCCTTTCTCTTGGGCCTGCCACCTTCACAGGTACATTTGGTGAGAACACTGAAATGGGAATTCTCTGTTGCTGCCCCAGACTTTGGAATTCCTTTGTGCCTGGCTGAGAGGTGTGGCTGTGCTTGAAGAGTCTCCAGCTCCTGCTCTCTTGCAGAGAGGGCTTAGTACTTCGGCTGGACTCTTCCAAGAGGACCCTCTCTTTCCAGCCTGTTCTGGCTTCGTTTTTCAGAAGACATAGGAGGATTCCATCTCCCTGTGCAGCAGCTAGTTCAGCTTGAAAGCCTGCCTTACCATGCGCAGGGGGGAGTCTTGGGGGGGGGAGAAGAGGTGCCACTATTAAGAGGGTGATGGGCCAATGAAGATATGGCAGCAGGGATCTGACGTGCCATCACAAGAAGAGGAGGGTCCACCAAAGACAGATTGTCTCTCCTTAGGGTCCGGTATGTCAGGATACCTGGTGCTCTTGGCAGCTGTGATTCTCTGAATCTGAAGCTGTTGCTGCTGCTGAACACAAGGTCAGTTAATAACAAAACTCAGTTCATCCAGGACTTAATCTTGGATGAGAAAGCCAACTGGCGTGTATTACAGAAACCTGGTTAGACGAGGTGGGAGGGGTTGGCCTCTCCCAGTTCTGTCCTCCAGGCTTCCAGGTTCTGCAGCAACCTCGATCACAGAGGCGGGGAGGGGGAGTCGCACTGGTCTTCTGTGAGTCCATCTCCTTTACTAGGTGTCCAGTTCAGCAGTTCAGCAGGTTCAAGTGTCTGCATGTGGTGTTGAGTGGAGCGGACAGGATAGGGATTCTGTTGGTGTACTGCTCACCCTGCAACCCAGTGGGGTCAGTCTCCCTACCTGAGCTGATCTCAGTGATCTCGGCAGTGGCATTGAAGTCCCCCCCCCCCGGCCTCTTAGTACTGGGGGACTTCAATGTTCATGCCTAGACCCCTGATTCTGTTTTGGCTCAGGATTTCAATTTCACCATGACCACCATTGGCCTTTCCTAGAAGATCTTCACACTAACTCACACAGCAGGACATGTCTTGGACCTGGTGTTTACAACTGAACAGGAGGGCAGTGATCTGGATGTGGTGGGGGATTAACATCACCCCATTGTCATGATCAGATTATTTCCTGGTAGGGTTTAGGCTGGTTGCGGCTCCCTTCCTCCACAGAGGCAGGAGACTGTATTTTTTTGATCTGCCTGCAGAGGCTAATGCACCCGGAGCGTTCCCGAGGGCTCTGGGGGATTTTCCAGCTGCCAAGACAGCCAACTCATCCATGGTCCTGGTTGATCTCTGGAACTGAGAAATGGCCAGGGCAGTGGATGAGATTGTACCTGAGCAACCCCTGCCTTGTCAAAGACTCAGAGTGGCTTCTTGCTTTACCGAGGAGCTGCAATTGATGAGGTGGCAGTGCAGGTGTCTAGAGTGATGGTGACAGAAAACTCATGATGAATCCGACTGAGCATGGTGTAGAGCACATTACAGAGCCTACTCCTTGGCAGTGGTAGCAGCAAAAAGATCTTTCTTCTCTGCTACCATGGCATTTGGCAAGAACTGCCCAGTGGGATTGTTTTGTGTGATGCAGGGCCTATTCCATTTGGGCCCCCCAATGGATTAAGAAGCACAAATGGTCTCCCACTGTGGTGAGTTCGCCAAACACTTTTCAGATAAAATTGATTGGATTCATCATGGCTTGGATGCCACATTGGCATCTATGTATTTTGATGTCCCCCTGGCAATTGTCTGTCCAGTTTTGTGGGATTCTTTTCAGCTTGTACAACCTGAGGGTGTGGATAGGCTTCTTTGGAGTGTGAGACCACCTGCCTGCTGGCTCGACTGTTGCCCAGCCTGGCTTATTAGAGCTTCGCGAGAGGGACTGGCTGAGTGGACAGGGAGGGTGGTTAATTCCTTAATGGTTAACTCCTTAATGGAGGGGGTTCTCCTAGCTGCCTTGAAGCAGGTGGTGGTTTGACCCCTCCTGAAAAAAAGCTCTCCCTGGATCTCCTGTATTACATAATTACCATCCAGTCTCTAAAATCCTGTTTTTGGGCAAGGTGATTGAGTAAGTGGTGGCGTCTCAACTCCAGAGGGTTCTGGATGAAACAGATTATCTAGATCCTTTTCAATCAGGATTCAGGCCTGGCTGTGGGCTGGAAACTGCCTTGGTCACTCTGGTGGATGATCTATGCTAGGGACTAGACATGGGCACGGAGCGGCGAAATTGTCATTTCCATTTTCGGTTTCCGTTTCCGTTACGTAACGGAAACGGTAACAATAATTACGCTGCTCCACCTCGAACCCGACCCGAAAAAAGAAAAATTGGGTTGGGTTTTTTTGTTGTCGTTAATGGCATCGCGGCGATCGTGCGATGCGATTGCCAAGCAGCACAGAAAAAAAGTTTTAAAAAGTAAAAAAAGAAACCCCGACTCCCGGCCAAAAAAGCAGGCGAAAATATGCCTGCCTGAGGACACCTACT
>JAHTLZ010000074.1:16145310-16159021 GCA_023846285.1 Phrynocephalus versicolor | reverse complement strand
GGATTAACTCTTAACCCCGCCTGACGTAGACGGGATAAAACCTGGCACAGATGGTCAATATGTTGTTCCCAGCTGTTACTAAAAATGATAATCTCATCTATGTAAGCTAGAGCAAAGTTTTTGAAAGGGTCCAGGACCCTATCCATGAGCCGTTGGAAAGTTGCTCCTGCCCCATGCAAACCGAAGGGCATATATGTAAAATTAAAAAGTCCTTGTGGTGTTGCAAACACAGTTTTCTCTTTGTCACAGGCCCGTAAGGGGATCTGCCAATATCCTTTAGTTAAATCTAAGGACGATAAGACCGCTGCCTCTCCTAAGCATCTTTTGACATGTAGGGCAAGTTTTACAGAAGACTTCTACGTCCTTGGTCATGCCACCAAAATCTGTCCTCTATACGTGCTATCATTTTGTCCAAAGCCAAATGTCCCGCCAAGGGGATATCATGGGCCAAGATAAGGATATGTTGCCTCCATCCCCGCGGAACAATCAGTTTGTCCTTCCCGTCCAAGTCAACGTAATACAGCAGCCCATTTTGCATTTCCACCCCTTTCCCCCCTTTGGCTATTACTCCCTCCATCTTAGCGCATTCCCTCAAGTTCTGCAAGGATATATCCGCTTGTTGCCACATTCTCACCCTGCTGCGTGTTGCCTGGGTCATCTCTTGCCACGCCTGGGACATCTCCTTCCAAGGCCGGCGATCCGGGGGTGTCACTGCTGAGCACATGGCTTCCTGTGACAACATGAAATCATTAAATCCTTCCCAGTCCCTGCCTAGTAACATCTCTTTCACCAAGGATGGGACTATGCCCACTGTCATACAATATTCCTTGTCGTTAACGCGTACAGATGCTTTAGCCGTGTTATACAATTTTGAATCGCCGTGGATGCATTGTACCTGAATACAACCTTGTTGCCCTTCCCCCTTAATATCCCTTACTAAAGTTTGTCCACATCCTGTGTCTACCAGGGCCTTCTTCTTTTCTCCATTCACCCATGCCTCCACTTCCCAACTCTTTCAAGGGGTCAAGTCACCCTTAGCCAGTCCTAATGACCCCGTTGTTGCCCACGCACAATTTAATTGAGGGCCTTGTCTTTTAAAGTGGTCTGCGGAACCGCAGACGTAACATATGGCTTTTCGCTCTCCTGCCATTGGAAAGGGTAGGCTGGGACGATCAGGCGGCCCCCAAGTGATTTTAGATCCTGGTTTCCTTGTGGACAAGTTCTGTGGTGTTTCGGGGTTCTTGTCTTTGTCCCCGAGGCCCATCTTTGCCGGAATCTGCTGTCCGTAAGTCACCATCTTGTCTGACGTGGACATCCTGTATCGTGGTCTCTCGTGAGATCCTGTGTTCTCGCGGCTTCCAGGTTGCTTCTTGTTGTTGTGATAGTAATTCTCCAGCAGGCAGACCACATCTTCCAAAATCTTTGGTTGATTTCTCCTGACCCAGTTGTTGATGGAGGTGCTTGCCGTTGTCAGCAATTGTTCTATAACGATCTGGTAGATTGCGTTGGCAAATGTTTGCGAATCCAGTCATAGCCATTTGATCACGTTAGCTTTCATGCGTTGCGCTACAGGTCTCGGATGTACTCCTGTTTGCATGCGTAAGTCTCTAAATTTTTTTCCGCTACTCCTCTTCGGAGATATTGAAGGTTAATAGGATATTCTTTTTGACGGTGTCGTAGCGTGCCGCTTCATCTGGGCTCAATGCATCGATTATTGTTTGTAACTCACTTGTGAGACATGGAGTAAGAATTAATGTCCATTGATCTTTTGGCCATTTAGCTGCAATGGCTGTGCGTTCAAATGTATTTAAGTATGTTTCTATGTCGTCTGTGTCCGTCATCTTTTCTATTTTAACGGGGAATTTATTAAGCAGTGGCTCTTCACCGCAGTGTCTGGTGTCTTGTTTTGATGGTATTTGGTGATCATTTGATCTTTCATATTTTTCCAGGTGGTCGATTAGTTTTTTATTCTGGTCTGCCAACATGTCGATCATTTTTTCTTGCCGATTTATTGTGCGGCGGAGCCAGTCGTCCTCATCTCTGGGTTTATTATTGAAAATATTTACCCGTTGGGCGCCAATTTGTGAGGGTTTGTCTCCTTCTCCGTATACAAGTCACTAGCCGTCTGTGTTCCCATGTTCTTAATTTCCCTTGATACCTCTTCCCATTCATCTTTTATCATCCCCCACACTTCCACCTGCCTTACCACTGCCATGTAACTTTCCATAATTGTCCCAGACTGTCCCTTCTCGACCCCAATTCCTCTGTTTGTTCTCTTCCTCCAAAAATAACTCTCCTGGTTGGCCTTCTATGTCCGTCTCCCCTTTTCTCTTATTCTATATTAGTCCGGGTCTGGAGGTTTCACCTGTGGACGGACCAACGCTCTTGTTCTCTGTTCGTTTGTCGGGCTCACAGTCTACTGGCACAATAGCTTGCAACAGCCCTTGGCCTATGTTTCACACTAGAACGCATCTAATTAGGCTGTCTATGAATGCAAAAGAACCAGAAGGGACTGCAGCTAGGCAAAGCACCACCTGTGCGTGACCATGACTGATAGAGTACCTTATTAAATAGATACCTTATTAAATAGGTATGTTTACCATTTCAGTTCTGCACACAGACCATCCAAGCAGCCATAATAAGCTCAGTGGGACTTATTTCTGAATAAACATGCAAAAGCTTGCACCACATGTGTGCACTTTGTCATTTAGCAGAAATGCTAGGAAAAGAGTGCAGATGAACTATAAAAGGATGTAGAATGACTCAGAGCACGTAAGATGTACACCTGTGTAACCCAGGCTCCCCAAGACTTCCTGTTACCAACTCTTAACCACTTGAAAAGGCATTTCCAGTAGGAACGTCTTGAAACTTCTGGCACTAAGCATATTTGGAAAACCTAAGGAATAACTTTATTTTTCCTCCATCTCAGGAATGGAAAACATGTCTTTGATTTATGCAAGACCAAACTTGATCTGCAACAACTGTCTCAGTGATCTACCTAATTGGTACAGTGGAACCTTGACTTATGTCATTAATCCGTTCCATTGGTCTAGACTTAAGTCAAACATGACTTGTCAAACAACTGTTTCACATAGAAAGTAATGGGAAAGCGGATTAATCCGTTCCAGATGATGAAAAAGACCCCCCAAAACAGCAATTTAACACAAATTTGACTGGGATAGGAAATTCCTTCTGGGGATGTAAATGAAATGTTTCTTCAAAGAGAGGAGGAGGCAGTGGAATTATAGTCCACAAGTAGAGATGGGCACGACCAGGGAAAATGACGTTTTTGAGTTGTCGTGTGTCGGAGCCGGCCTGTTTCAGCTCGTTTCCGTTTGTCGCAAAATTTTTCAAAAAATTGTCATTTCGTTTGTCGTTTTTTTGTCTGTCATTAGTACTGGTTTGGGGGGGAGCGGGCTCCTGGAGGCACCTCTCTGGGGTGGGTGCCTCCTCTGGCCCGCTATGAAGGGAAAGCGGGCTCCTGGAGGCACCTCTGTGGAGTGGGTGCCTCCTCTGGCCCACTACAAAAGGGTACGCATAGCCAATTGGATATGCATACCAAGTTGCAGTGGCAGGCAGAGACACCTCTTTTCGGTGCCTCTACTCTGACTCACTAAGAAGGACAGCATACTGGCATACTGGCAGTACGGTGCACTTGGGAGCAAAACGCTCTGGGCGCAGTCTATGGCTCACCAAGAAGGGAAGTGTACTTGCGCGTAGTGCAATGCGAGTACACAGATCTGGCTTAGGGTTAGGGTTAGCGCAAGGGCTAGTCTTAGGGTTACGGGTAAGGTTAGGGTGAGTTCATGGGGTGCACCTCTGGGTGCCTCTCTGACCCACTAAGAAGGACAGTGTACTGGCGTATGGGTTAGGCTTAGGCTTAGGCTTTGGGTTCAGGCTACGGTTAGTGGGCTTTTTATGCCCGACAGGCACATCCCAGAAGTCTCGGTCAAAACCTGGTCAAGTGGCCATGCAATTGGTGGAATGGCTCCAAAAATTTGCATGGTCCACTCCCATGGCCAGCCCATCATTGCGCAGGTGTAAAAAAATAAAAATAAAAATAAAATAAAATCAATGGAGACGTTTTGTTGCAAGAAAAACCCACTGCTGCTACTGTAAAAATTCAGGCAGTTTTAAAATAGCTATTTTTGCATGTTTCTGTGGTGCTTTGGTGTGTTTTTGGACCACCACGATTTCAAAATAAATAAATATTGCTTGCGGTCCCCCCATTTTGGATCCCCCGCCCGCACCAGATTGGCAAGTTAATGGCGAGACGACGAGGATCCGCAGCCCAGCAGAGGAGGGGGGAGCCCGGGGAACCCCCCCCCCAGAAACCACCTCTCTGGTAGGTGCCCTCACTCAGGCAGGCATATTTTTGCCTTCTTTTTTGGCCGGGAATCTGTTTTTTTTTTTAATTTTTAAAACTTTTTTTCTGTGCCGCGCCGCTTGGCGAGTTGGCAAGACGACGAGGATGTGCAGCCCAGGAGAGGAGGGGGGGAGGCCGGGGACATCCCCCCCCCCAAAACCACCCCTCTGGTAGGTGCCCTCAGGCAGGCATATTTTCGCCTGCTTTTTTGGCCGGGAATTGGGGTTTTTTAAAATTTTAAAAACTTTTTTCTGTGCCTCCGCTTGGCGAGTTGGCGAGACGACGAGGATGATTGCGCACGCACAGCTCAGGAGAGGAAGGGGGAGGCCCTCTGGTAGGTGCACTCACTCAGGCAGGCATATTTTTGCCTGCTTTTTTGGCCGGGAATCGGGGTTTTTTTATTTTTAAAACTTTTTTCCTGTGCCGCTTGGCATTGCACGATCGCTGCGATGCCAGGAACGACAACACGACAAATCAGACCCAATTTTTCTTTAGTCGGTTCGAGTTCGAGTTCTGGCGGAGTAATTGTCGTTCTTCGTTCCGTTACGTAACGGAAACGAGGATTTCGCCGAGTCGTGCCCATGTCTATCCACAAATTATATGCCTTCACTTTTTAATGTTTATAGCAACAATGTCTAACATTTAAGTTTTACTGATTTTTAACCTGACGTTCCAAGTTCTGAACAACTCTGTGCTTACCATTAGAGTCCCACAACTTTACAGCTCCCCAACTAAAATGCTTCCATTGTGGACCAGACTTCTGCAGCCAGATTTTTTACAAGACTGAGCCAACTGTCTAACCAGCGAGGCCAGCCCCGAGCTCCCGGCCCTTCTTCTCATCCGGCAGCAGCGGCGGCTTCGGTGAGGCCGAGGACCAGCTCCAGGTGCTCTGAGCTGGCTTCGCCAAAGCCGCCGCTGCCGGAGGAGGGGAAGAAGGCAGGAGCAGTTTGGAGGCGGCAGCCGCGATGCTGGGTTGTGGCTGCCGCCCAATTCCGGTGCCTTGCGCCGGGGCTCCGAGATGTAAGTCAAAGCCTGCAACTCAAGTCAAACAAGTCCCTTCTTGCTGCAATTCAAATATGATGCAAGTCAAGCAGTATGTAAGTCGGGGTTCCACTGTACTTTCTTTTCTTCAGAGCAATTATATGCTACCATGGATGTGGCAAGAGGTCTTCCTGTGTCACTTTCCTGTGAAGGTGGTCACTGACAGCATCAAAAGAGAGAAAATGCATCATCATCATCGTCGTCGTCGTCGTCGTCGTCATCATCATCATCATCATCAATGAGAGAGACAAAGAACACAACACACACACAAAATTGCCTTTGCTAGTCTAAGTTTATAGATGTACATTTATAAATAGTAAATATAATTAAATTTATATTTTAATTAACAGTGTCAGGTTGCGGGAGGTAAACTTTGGGCCAGGGGGTAGGTCAGGTAAGGAGAACTCGGGACAGACCTGTCCCCCGTTCTGATTCTCTGGGCCACTGCCAAATGCCTGGGAACCTTTCTGTCTGTGTCTCCGACCCGTCTTGTTTGCTGGTTAATGCCAGGACAGTTCATAATAAGATCTTGGTCATCTATGATTTGATCATGGATGGGCGGGCTAATCTGGCTTTTCTTATGGAGACCTTGGTGGGCACCGAACTGGGAGCTTCCCTCTCCCAGCGGTGCCCCATGGGTTTCATGTCCAGCATCTGGGCAGGTTGGAGGATCAGGCAGTGGGCTGGCCATTGTTTATAGGAAATCTCTTTATGTCAGCAAATCCATGGCACTGGTACGCCCAGGGTTGGAATGCCTGCACCTAGTGGTGGGTCAGAGGGACAGGTTTGGGATTGTGCTTGTGTACTGAATTCCCCCTGACCCTGCACTTTACCTCCCAGAGCTCTTCGAGTTGATCTTGGTGGCTTTGTTGAGGTCTCCCTGCCTTTTGGTGGTTAGGGATTTCAACGTGCATGCTAGGCATGGGCTATTGGGAGTAGCTCTGGAGTTCATGGAATCCATGGCCTCCATGAACCTGTCCCAGTATGTCATCAGTCCAACTCATAGGAGTGGGCATACCCTGGACCTGGTATTTGCCTCCACATCTGATGGCTTCAATCTGAAGGTCAGGAATTTGCGTTCCTGGACCATGTCAAAGTCAGATCACTATTTGCTGACTTTTCCCCTGTCAACTGTCAACCCAACCTGCGGGGAGCTTGAGCCTTCCATCTGGACTTGCCCCCAAAGGCTTCTGGACTTTTTCTCAGAGGCCTTTGGGGGCTTTCCAGGCAGTCTGGCTGATGAATTGGTCAACACCCTGGTGGACATGTAGATGTTGCCGGGATGCTGGCTGGATTGCCCCCAAGCACCTTATCCAGTGCCGAGCCCACTCTTCACCTTGGTTTACGGCAAAGTTGCGGGTGATGAAGCAAGATTGGAGGAGACTTGAGAGCAGATAGAGGAATGGTTGGATGGAAGTTATTGGGCTGTGATTTGTCCGTTGACCAGACATTATGTTTGAGTGATCAAGGATGCTAAAATATCTTTTGCCTCCCTGAGAATTGGTGGGGTCTTAAATCACCAGGTGGAATTGTTTCAGGTGGTTCGATTTCACCAGTGAGTCATTTGCAGCCTTTTTAAAGTTTAAAATTGAGGCCATTCATGCCAATCCGGACCGGTTGCAATTATCTACCCCTGAGTATGGCTGGTGCTGTGCCCCCTTGGTCTCCTTGCTTTGTTGAGTTTGGGCAGGGTTCCTCAAAATTTTCAAGCAGCGGGCCGGTCCACCACACCCCAGACACCACTGGGGGGCAGACAACAGTAAAAAAAAAAGACATGGAAAAAGGGGGGAGGGAGGGACAAGTGAGCGGAGCCCCCCACGATTGGCCCATGATCATTGTCTCCAGGGCACCAGCAATGCCTCCTGCTCCATATCACCGCCCTGAGGGGCCACCGCTGGGATCCCTCTGCTGCGCCTCTTTCTCCTCCTCCTCCTCCTCCTCCTCCTACAGTGGCAGCAGCTGGAGCAGCTCTCCTTCCTTCTTTCCTTCATTGGGTCAGGAAGGAGGTGGCAGCCAAGGCAAACTCAGGCCCCTCATCACCTTCTGGGCAGCCACTCAGCATGAGGAGCAGCAGCCGCAGCAAGGGCAGCAAGGCTGGTGCCACTGCATGCCAATTCAGCCGTGTGCCCTGGCCATCATGTCCTCACTGTGCCCTGGAGGGAAATCTGCCTCCTCTCTTGGCCTGCCCTTGCCCAGCCCAACTTGGTGCACTGCAAGTGAGGGAGGGAGGGAGGAAGGGAGCAAGGGCTGGGAAGGAGGGAGGGGAGGCAGGAAGGCATGCCCAAAGCCACCTGCAGCCCGCTCACTGGCAAAAGTCCAGCCAGGCTGTGGTGCTCTCTTGGCTCACCAGCCCACCCATCACCAACCAGGTACAAATGCAGCCCCGCCAGCCTTCCAGGAACCAGGCCCAGGCCACCGTTGGCCTTCTCTTCCCTTCTCTTCTTTCTACACCACCTCCTGCTTGCTGGTCTCTAATCCGGTGATGGTGGTGGCAGCTTCAGCATCCGGCCATGGCTGTGCTCCCTCCTCCTCTCCCTCACTCCACGGAGCAAAGCAGCAGCTCAGAGGGGGCTGGGTGGGCGGGAAGTAGCTCTGTTTCCCCCTTGTTCGCCTGCCGTCCATTCCTCCAGCACTCCACTGCCACGGCTACTCTGTCTCGGAAGGCTTGCTGGCACTGCCTCCGCCTGCCCCCTTCATTCCTCACAACTACAATAACACAGGCAGCAGCCACACAAGGAAGGCAGGTGGGCAGGGTGGAGGAGGAGCAGGGGTGGGGCCTCAGGGCCATAGAGGGAGTGGGAGACCTAGGTTGAGGACTCCTGAGTTTGGGCCTGTGACTTCAGCTGAGGCTTGCAGGGCACTGGCACATTGCAGGCTGGTGACTTCTCTGTTCGATTCTTGCCCATCTTGGCTCATTAAGATCACTGGAGGGAGCATGCCAGAATGGGCTGCTACCATCATCACTGGCTCCTTCAGGGATGGGATGGGACTGTGTTCAAGCCCATTCTTAAGAGTTCTCGCTTGGCAGTGGACAACATGTCTAACTGTCGTCTGGTTCCACTATTGGACAAGGTGGTGGAGCAGGTTGCTGCCGAGCAGCTCCAGATGTTCCTGAAGAAAGATCTTGTCCTGGATCCTTTCCAATCTGGATTTAGGCCAAGTCATGGGTCTGAGACTGCCCTGGTTACATTGCATGATGACCTCTTGAGGGGGTCCAACAGGGGTTGCCTTCCTTATTGGAATTTCTCAATTTGTCTGCGACCTTTGATACAGTCAACCATGGTATCCTCCTGGGTAGACTCTCTGAGGTGGGGATTGGGGGACCAGCCTAGGGTTGCCTCTGCTCCTTCCTTGAGGGTCGTGCTCATTGAGTGAGCCCAGGGAGGGATCTGTGATCTCCCTGGTCACTCTCTTGTGGGGTGCCTCAGGGTTTGGCAATCTCCCCCATGCTCTTTAACATCTATATGAAGCCACCGGCCGAGGATATTTGGAGATATGGGGCTTGCTGCCTCAGCATGGTGATGACACACAGCTCTACCTCTCCAAATAAGGTTCAAGATGTTGGTTTTGGTTTATAAAACCCTCCATGGCTTGGGACCTGAGTATCTGGCAGAGCAGATCTCCCAAAGATCAGTGCTGGCCTGGCCTTCTACAGCATTGCTGACACTCTTGCTCCGTGTGGCTACCTTTAGGGAGGTACATAGGACTTCCACCTATAATTGGGCCTTGTTGGTGGCTTGCCCGACCACGTGGAATAAACTACCAAGCGAGATTCGCCACGTTGAATCCTAAACAGCTTTTATAAAGCATTAAAAATGTGGCTTTTTAAAGAAGCATACAGCGATTGTTAATGTTTCTGTTGTTCTCTGTGTTTTGATGTTTTCCCCCTTAGTTTTGTGCCTCTTTCTGGGCTCTTTGTCTTTTTTTAAAGGGTTTTATTTATTTATTATTCATTTGGTTTAGATTTAACTACTGCTGATGTGTTGGTTTCTATGTAAACCGTCCAGAGTTCCTTTGGGAAAATCGGTGTGGTATAGAAATGTAAAAATAAATTAAAATGAGAATAAAAATTTGCCAGGTTGTCAAACTAACCTGGGGAAGACTTTGTCCTGAACGGCTGTTCCATCTGCTCTCCAGATCCAACTGATGGATCAGCAAATTCAAGACACCCTCTTGATCTCCTCCTTTTGGGTTCTGTATCTTGGACGTGGTCTGGGCAGCCCTTCAACTAGAAACCAGTTCCAGACAGAGGACTGCCTTGTTAGAGCCCGTCCAACAGATGACCGTCCTTTCCCACATAGGGCACATGACATATCCATGAGATACTGGGTCCACCCATGTCAACTGTGAGCCACGAATAATCATCCAATGACATATCTCACAGAGCAAAGAAATCTTGAGGAACTTCTCCCTCCCCAAGGTTTGAATGGCTGGTTCAAACACCTTCACGTTTCATCAGTGGAGGCTGGTCCACGAGGGCCAATGGGCACTGTCCTACCTCAGGTTCAGAGTCCTTCCCAACCCCCCAGCCATCTCACTGTTGCATGCGTGCATACCAGATGTGGAGGGTCAGGTCCCACCTCAATTCCCCCTGTGTGTATATCTCTGTGTTTCTGAAGAGGGGCTCAAGGGAATGAAGAAATGAGCAGGAAGATGTCAGTAGTCCAGTTTAAACTCATGGAGACAGGCAAGCAGAGTGGGTAGGACTATTCCTAACCTCGGGGACAAGCTGAGGAGTGCTGGCAGAGGAAAGGGGTGAGGCTGCATCTGAGTGAAAGCCTGCCTCTTTATGTATTTATATATGAATGCTTGCTTGTCCACCTCTCTATGTGCCTATAGGCATGTATATGAGCCCCATGATTGCCCACCCACCCCTCTGCCTTTTAGCCTGTCATCCCTGGCTGTTCATTGCTCCCCTTTCTGCCTCACCAACCACAGTCTGTCGCCTCATCGGCTCCATTGGCTGCTGCCCTTGTGCTTCCCTTGGCCACATGCCCTTAATTCTTCTCTAGACTGGCAATGGTTGGGCCTCATTACTGGACCATCATGAAATTGTGTCTGACAATCTCTACTGCTTTTACAGTACATGCATAAGGGGAGTTTGGTCTCCAGATGCCACCCCACTGTTACTTGTGAGGCAGGCAAGGGGGGGAAACACCACCCTGTCTGGATACAGGAAGGACAGTAAGATGCTTTCTATGCCCCCCACCTTTGGGCTGCGCAAGGGAAGGAAGCTGCCTGTATCAGCTCTGGGTGGCTGCCCCATAGAAGCAATCCTTGGCTTGCAGAGTCCATGCTTGTGTGATGGGTTCCTGCACCCACCCTTCCCAAAGGGCAGAAGGAAGCTGTTACGTCAGCGAAGCAGGGCCATTTAACAAGAGACTTCTTCAGAAGCCTCCCCGAGGGAAAGATTTCCCATACATGCAACCCAGAATCTAGGCTTTTCATTAACTGCTTGAGTACTATTATCAACACCCCCAGTGAAGTCGCTGCTCTTACTGTCAGAGGTAGCAGTCAGTCAGAAGTAGCAGACTGCTGCCCTGTGTCTCTCACAGACTAGAATGGGCTTGATTTGATCTGCTCACAGTAGATGGCAGTAGCAGTAAGTATTGGGCTGGTGTTGTTTTTAATGATAGTGTGCGCCTTAATTTTTGCTGAGTAAATTTTCTCAGCGTTAATGCATTGATGATCTGTTTTAATAGTTAGAGTGATCGAGCCTGAGCCCTGGTGCACTACTGAAGGACTTTTCCATACCCCTGAGAACAGAAAAGAGCACCTACAACAAACCTTGGGATTACAAGGTTTATCGTAGATGCTGCTTTGTAACTCTACTCTGCACCAAAAATTTTTAAAACCCACAACATTCTGATTGCACGTTTTCTGTTTGTTTGTTTCATTTGCCACAGCAATGTGCCTCCCTTAACATTTCTGTTCTTTCATTTTATGTCAACTCTTCAAGGCTGACCTTACTGATAAGGCCCCATTCATGAGTGCTAGCCCCCTCCCCCGACACACACACACACAATTCCTATGTTCTGATTACAACTCATTTTATTGGAAAACTGCAGTAATTGCAAGTTCTTTTCCATCTTTTCCTTTGATCCCTGCCTTCCTTTGCCCTTGTTCTGTTGTTTCCCATATGGCAAATTTTAGTGTCCCTTGTGGCCAGGACTTGTTCACTTCTCTTTTTTGAAGATGCTACTCGTGCTGATGTTGGCATACCTAACAGTCTACTATTATGTACCCCTCATGTGCATGCGCCCAAAGTCAATCAAAGGTGGTTACATGTCTTTCCTAGCAGTTTCTCACACACCAATGCAGATGATAGCTTCGGAAAACAGCCAAAGAAAAATGTTGATCAATCATTATTTTATCTTAAAGAGTTTTATAGCACAGAAGGCTGCATTCTGAGTATAACCGCTTGGTGAGTAGCCCACCCCCAAGATAGCTATATGAACTAGAGATGGGCACGACTTAGCGAAATTTTCGTTTCCGTTTTTGTTTTTTCGTTTTTGTTACGTAACGAAACGAAAACGAAAAACGGTTCAAAAATGGAACGAAAACGGAAACGAAACGACTAATTTTGAGCCAATTTTCGTTTTTCGTTACTGGAAAAGCACTTAATGGAGCTAAATGGGAAGAAATGAAAAATTTTTCGTTTTCGTTTTTCGTTTTTGTTACGTAATGAAACAAAAACGAAAAATTTTGAAAATTAGCTCACGAAAACGGAAATGAGCCGAAACGGACCCCTAGATGAAAACGAAAATGAAAACGAAAAAATTTTCTGAGTCGTGCCCATCTCTAATATGAACTGGCACACTGTTACAGAAAGCTGCAGTGAAGTTGGGGAGGAATTTACCATTGCCACAGAAGGAGCAGGGGTGGTTGAGCGCTGGTCCTGGGAGGCAATGCAGTTACAGCTGGAGGAGGGGAGGTGGACCATAGGAGAGGCACAAATAGGTAAGGTGGGCTTACTAGATCAGATTCAGAAAAAAACCATGGAGGAGAAGGAAGAGAAGCCCAAACATTTGGGAGGAAGTGGCACAACTGTGCTGAAACTAAGGCTAACCTGATAGTGGCTGGCCCAGGATCACCCAGTGAGTGTCCCCGTAACCCAGTGGGAACTAGAACCTGGATCTCCCAAGGCCTAGACCAGTCTTCTGGCTACAACAGCCTTCCAGCTGTGCCGGTACTGTTATGTTAAAGGTGGCAAGAATTAAGGGCTGCCAGGGAATGTCTTAGCCTGCCAATGTCTCTTGGGCAGGGAATATTTCAGGATTGATCCCTTTTTCTTACACCAGCTACTGATGGGACTGTTGGAAGGTATCTTTGTAAGAAGTTTAGTTGCCGGCTTAGGAGCCCATTTGTATTTATTCTGAGTTCTCAAGCTTTGCATATTGCAACAGGACAGCTTTCTTTTAATTAGCAGAGAGCAGATGCAAATTAGGCACTCGTTATCCTGAGGCTAGCTAGGGCTCTCACATGTTCCTGGCAGTGTTCAAACCTTATAATTTTGCTGCCTCCTCGGAATAAAAATGAATCCCGTGGCTGAAGTGATAGGACAATAACAAGAGATATACGTATTTGCCCGCTATCAATACAATGAAATGGTACCTGAAAACAAACCTTGCTGAGACATTTATTTCAAAGGGCAATGCTGGGATGCAACCAGAAACCCCCAACAAATGTCAGGCTGGGGGAAGGGAAGGGAGGTATATGGGGTAAGGCAGGAGGAGGGACAGATGGTACCCCCTTCATGGGTGCTGAGGAAGAAAGTGCAGCAAACAATGGTTAGTGGGGATGGAGCTGCCAGACAGAGACAGAAGAATATAATATAATATAATATAATATAATATAATATAATATAATATAATATAATATAATATAATATAATATAATATAATATAATATAATATGAGATGGGCATGATCAGGAAAAATGACGTTTCGAGTTGTCGTGTGTCGGAGCCGGCCCGTTTCGGCTCGTTTCTGTTTGTCGCGAAATTTTTCAAAAATTTGTCGTTTCGTTTGTCGTATGTCATTAGTACTGGTTTAGGGGGGGTAGGGTAGCGGGCTCCTGGAGGCACCTCTCTGGGGTGGGTGCCTCCTCTGGCCCGCTACAAAGGGAAGGCATTTAGCAGGATCCTGGAGGCACCTCTCTGGGGTGGATGCCTCCTCTGGCCCACTACAAAGGGAAAAGGAAGGGTACATGACCGTGTAGCCATTGCGTACCAAGTGGCACTGGCAGAGGCACCTCTCTTTTGGGTGCCTCTACTCTGACTCACTAAGAAGGACAGCATACTGG
>JAHTLZ010000074.1:16121614-16138759 GCA_023846285.1 Phrynocephalus versicolor | reverse complement strand
ATAAATAAATAAATAAATAAATAAATAAATAAATAAATAAATAAATAAATATTGTGTGTTTGAGAAAGGCAACTGTGCACTTGAGGGACTCTGAGATTCTTTAGCATAGATAGGTCAGCACTTGCTTTTTTATTTTTTTTTATTTTTTTATTTTTAAAGTCCCCAGCCTGGGACTTTTTGAGATGCTGACTTGGGGCCAGCGCCTCTACAGGAGTCCCAGCCAGGACCAGGAGGAGCGGCGGTGATAAGGTAGGAGGATGGGTAATGAAAAATGAAGCGAACGAAATGGAAATTTCTGTTTTGTTCTGTTTCATTTTTCTTTGATGGGTTGGTTCGTTATTTGTTTGTTAGCTAACAAAATGAATAACAAATAATGAAACAAACTAAACCTTTGTTTCATGCCCATCTCTTTTCAGCATAGATAGCAGATAAGCATAGATGAGGAAACAGTTGAACTCCACTTGAAATCCTTTTGTTGCATCTCTCCTACTGGTTGTTTTTGCTTATGATGTAGCAGCTCTAAAACAGTGGTTTTGGGCAAAATCCTGTTGGTGTAAAATAATGCCATGCAACCTGGATCTGGTGCTGGTAATATTTATATAAATTAAAAGGTTCCTGTCCCTACATTCCAAGGATCCCTAGAGCTCCATTTTGCCACAGGGAAGACTTTGGGACCCTCAGTATAGGGCAGGGGAGTCTTTAAACAATTTCTTTTTTAAAAAAAATTCACTACTAGACTGGTGGCAGCGGTCTCAATCCCAGCAATTGCAATCTGGTGGGGACTTTTCATTATTAAAGACTTGTTCCACTCTGCCCTGAAGCTTGCAAACATTTCCCCAGGATAAAAGGAGACCTTGGAAACCTCAGAACCTGAGGGGGTCAGGAAGAGAGGGAGTATTTGGTTAATTTAAGTTAAATATTACCAGTGCTATATCCTGTTAACAAGGTGTAACTTTGTGCAGCATGCCTGTTGTGTTGCATACAAAATAATCTTCAAGATCTTTTTCAGAGGAAAACAACATGTGGAATGCAAAATAAATAAATAAATAAATAAAACTTGGTTTCTGTCTTGTGCTTCATGACTTATTTAGGGAAGGTATAACTCCATGGATGCTCTGGGAGTTGAGTCATGGCTACTGGACTTCTTTTTTGAGAGATAGAAACGTTTCACTGTTCATCCAAACAGCTTCATCGGTCTGAGTATAGCTAGTGCAAGAGACCCTTCTTATAGTCAGCTTGACCTCTTGTCCCCTGGTCTGATTGTCTCATAAGATGAGCAAAGCCTTAATAGGCTCGTTAGGGAGACATTAGTGTCCATGGCCTTAAGGTAAACAATGGCCTAAGGTGCTGAAACCCATCAAGAATGGATCGTTAGCTGTGACCTGGTGGTGAAGGCTCCTTGATTTGCCTGGGTACTGTGGAAAGTACAGCCTGATAAGTGGCAGACAGACTATGCCGGAGCCCCCCACCTCTGTTGAGGGAGGGGTTTTCAATGCTAACATGAATGGCTTCCCTTACTCCTCTCTCAAACCACCTCTCTTCTTTGTCTAGTATGTGTACATCCTCATCTTTGAAAGAGTGGCCTTTTTCCTTCAAATGGAGGTGTACTGCTGATTCTGGTCCTGAGCTGTTACCTCTCCTATGTTGGGCCATTCTTCTGTTTAATGGCTGTTTAGTTTCTCCAATGTAGAGGTCTGAACACTCTTCACTGCATTGGACTGCATATACTATATTGCTCCTTTTTTGGTTTGGTATCGGAT
This sequence comes from Phrynocephalus versicolor, assembly GCA_023846285.1. NCBI lineage: Eukaryota > Metazoa > Chordata > Lepidosauria > Squamata > Agamidae > Phrynocephalus > Phrynocephalus versicolor. The sequence continues at coordinate 16,136,999 of JAHTLZ010000074.1, read as the reverse complement.
CCTTTGGGTGGACAAGTCTCTGCCTTAGTGTGTTCATGGGTTTGAAATAAACAGGGATGTGGTGTTTGCTGGTAAAGCTTTTATGGCCATGTGGGTATGCTGGTAAAGCTTTTATGGACTTCCCAAGATACACAAGGAAGGAATCCCCCTCAGACCGATTGTCAGCAGTATAAATTCAGTGACTTATAACATCGCAAAATACCTGGCAACTATCCTAGCCCCACTGGTTGGACACACAGACCACCACGTACACAACTCAGAAGAGTTTGTATCTAAAGTCAGGGAGCTCAAACTGGACACAGAAGAAACCATGGTATCCTTTGATGTTACATCACTCTTTACCAGCATACCCACCACTGATGCACTAATAATGGTAAAGAGAAGATTAAGAGAAGACAGCACCCTCACCTCCAGAAGCCGCCTCAACCCAGACCAGATAGGCCTGCTCCTGGACCTGTGTCTGAACACCACATATTTCATGTACAGAGGGGACTTCTACAGACAGAAGCATGGCTGTGCCATGGGCTCCCCAGTGTCACCAATTGTAGCAAACCTATACATGGAAGAAGTGGAGAAGAAGGCACTCAACACCTTCCCAGGGACAACACCATCCCACTGGTTCAGGTATGTAGATGATACCTGGGTTAAAATAAAGACGCAGGAAGTACAGGCCTTTACAGACCACATCAACGCAGTGGATCCTAATATTAAGTTCACTAGGGAAGACACCCAAGACAACAGGCTGGCTTTCCTGGATTGTGCAGTCATCATCAGACCTGACCGTGGCCTAGGAGTAGAAGTTTACAGGAAACCCACCCACACAGATCAATACTTACTGTTTGACTCCCACCATCCATTACAACACAAACTAGGAGTCATCAGGACCCTAAGCCACAGAGCAGAGAGCATCCCCACCTCCTCAGAAGCCAAGAAGAAGGAAGACAGGCACCTGAAGACAGCACTTAAGGCCTGTGGATATCCAAGGTGGGCCTTCAACAAAGCAGTGGGCCATCCCAGAAGAACAAGGGATCAGTCTGAGACCCAGACCCGACGGAAGAACCTGGTCATTCCCTACATGGCGGGAGTGTCGGAGAAGCTTAAAAGGATTTTTGGCAAACACCACATCCCTGTTTATTTCAAACCCATGAACACACTAAGGCAGAGACTTGTCCACCCAAAGGATCCGATACCAAACCAAAAAAGGAGCAATATAGTATATGCAGTCCAATGCAGTGAAGAGTGTTCAGACCTCTACATTGGAGAAACTAAACAGCCATTAAACAGAAGAATGGCCCAACATAGGAGAGGTAACAGCTCAGGACCAGAATCAGCAGTACACCTCCATTTGAAGGAAAAAGCCCACTCTTTCAAAGATGAGGATGTACACATACTAGACAAAGAAGAGAGGTGGTTTGAGAGAGGAGTAAGGGAAGCCATTCATGTTAGCATTGAAAACCCCTCCCTCAACAGAGGTGGGGGGCTCCGGCATAGTCTGTCTGCCACTTATCAGGCTGTACTTTCCACAGTACCCAGGCAAATCAAGGAGCCTTCACCACCAGGTCACAGCTAACGATCCATTCTTGATGGGTTTCAGCACCTTAGGCCATTGTTTACCTTAAGGCCATGGACACTAATGTCTCCCTAACGAGCCTATTAAGGCTTTGCTCATCTTATGAGACAATCAGACCAGGGGACAAGAGGTCAAGCTGACTATAAGAAGGGTCTCTTGCACTAGCTATACTCAGACCGATGAAGCTGTTTGGATGAACAGCGAAACGTTTCTATCTCTCAAAAAAGAAGTCCAGTAGCCATGACTCAACTCCCAGATAAACTCACCTGGATGACTGAGAATCTTCACAGACGTATTCCATGGATGCTGTTCCCAAATCTGGAAAATGAAAAAGAGAGAGAAGAAAATTTGCAAAAACTCCTTCTAAATGCACTTTGTTTTAACATTTCCTGGGAAACCCTTTTCATTTCCTTTGTCATCCAAATATTTAGCTTCAGACGCCTCCCAGTAAGCCCCCTTGGTGAGAAGACAAGTATGTTGTGTTATATATTTGACATGAGATTAACAACCAAACTGGGTTGGTAAGAAACACTGGACATATGCCACGGATACAAGTAGAAAGGTTCCAGAAAAACAAAATAGGTTGGATCTGAAGATCTGTGAGTAGAAGGGAAGGAAATGTTTGTCGTGTTCCATAAATACTTGTGCAAGAATTCTCACAAAATCTCTTCTCATGATTTTGCTTGTGTACACAACTTGCTAATGTTCTTGATCAGGTAGTAGAACATATCTGGAGCCTGTTGTTGTTGTTGTTGTTGTTGTTGTTGTTGTTGTTCTTCTTCTTCTTCTTCTTCTTCTTCTTCTTCTTCTTCTTCTTCTTCTTCTTCTTCTTCTTCTTCTTCTTCTTTGCCATTCTTGTATAAGAGGACATTTTCCTTCTGTGGAATGAAGGAAACCTCCCGATCAAAATTTGTAAGTCATATCCCCACCCACCAATAATGGCATGCTTCCAAAGAATAATGTTAAGCATGCGGAAGAATTTGGGCATGCCCAGTGGGAATTTGTGTTTCTCCCCTTCTGAGCAGCATTCCTCTGTTCCACACTAAAGCCTATCCCAAACTGTCTTTGAAAGTTTCTTTAATTTTCAAATGAGGTTTGTTCGAAAGGCACAGAGGAATGAGGATATGCATCACTGAAGAAGCTCAGGCCTTGAGCCTACATGAACAAAGAGAAGATAAGCGTAAATAAAGAAGTACAATAGCCACATTTGCACTATATATCCAGCATAGTGAACATGCAGCCTATGGGGTCTACATTGTTACTATTCCTTTATTCACACACTGCAGGGTGTAGAAATACCTGCTTGTATGATTTGTATGAAATCTAGATCACTGTGGAATACCACATTTGTCTGGAGCCCAGATTAAATCAGATGCAGCACAGATCACTTAGTATTTTTGGCAAAAATCAAAGAAAAACAAAATAAAACAAAACACACAAAATATGTGGCAGCTTTTTTGTTATCCTTTTTTTTTGGGGGGGGGATAACTTTAAAGGTGCCTAATAGATAAGCCCCTGAATTTTGTCTGTCTGGCTTTTGGCAGGGTGAGCCGCTCATTACAACCTGTCATGTTTCCAAATTGCATGTGTATTAACGCAAAACCTAAACAGTTATAGCTGTTTTGGTTTTTCAGTGCAAGTCAGTGGGTAGCCTACAAACAGACCCAGGGGGACAAGTCAAAATGAATGAGACACCAGTTACTCTAGATAGAACTGGAATGCATCCCAGTGCCCCAAATTGGATCAGGGGATCTATGGACAGCCTTCATGGGGAAATGGTGAGACAAAAGCTGGAACAGAAAGCCATCTTCACCTACTTGAATCAGGGCAAAATCCCAACTACAGTTTGGTAAAATCCAAACTGGTAAGACAGCAGCCCAAAGACAGGAAAATAAAATAAAATAAAATAAAAATGTTTGTGAAAGCAAATTATGGCCATTCCTATGAAAGTTTGTTTTGGCTATGGCCTTACCTAGAATACACAGGACACATGGATTGGTTGTTTCTAGGTCCTACACTGCTGCAGTTGGGTACTATGGAAGACTCAATACTGACCACCTCAGGTGTGCTGCTGCCTCCGGAGTTTATGGTCAAGAAGGCTCTTGAGATGGGCACAAACCATTTGTGCAGGTTCGTCTTTCAGCTGAACAGAACTTCTACAGCACCTAGAGGAGATGGGACAGGGAAGCCTGGATGCTGCTACAAGAGACAGGGATAGGAGACACTAAACACTTCTTTAGCTAAAGGACGAACCTGCATGAGTTGCTATTTCAATGGATTCGTGTCCACCTCAAGTAGTACTTCACTCCCTGACTTGCTGAAGGTGGCATCACCTGCTGAAGGAGTCCATTGGCTCTCTCCACAGTCTCTGCAGAAACTGTGGAGTCCTGGCTTTTCAGTGTGCCGCTACTGTGCGAATGTAGCATGCAAACGCCTCACACTGAGCCAATAAGTCCTGGGCACAGTGGGAATGAGGTGAGATGATTGCCCAAACTCTCTCATGTCTCAATGCTTCCCTGCTACACAGTCTCTCAGCTGAAAGACCCAGAAAAGCATAGCAAGTGCTTAAGATTTCAGCTGCTGCCCTAAGACCTTGCATTTTTGGTATTAGCCCTGCTAGATGAGATATGCTGAGAATGTTGATCTTTAAGAAGTCGTTTTCCCAAGCACTGTAAAACAGCAAACAGCTATCTAGAACACATCCAAATAACAGAGCTAGAAAGAGATTTCCTGATGGTTCACAACCAGCCCCTGTTGATAGCCTAAAGTTGCTATCAATGTTGACTGACAAGTGACACAAAATGTGATAAACAGATGCTTTGTACTTAATTTTGTGGTTCATAGAAGCAGGAGTTATTCACACTTTCAATTTAACATCCAAGCTAATTGTGGCTCTCATCTACAAAAGAATATTTAAGAGCTCACAGGTTTCAGCATAACAGGAATGGGGACTTAGGAATGTAAAGTGATCACGCTTTCATAAGCCCTGCAGCTAACTAGTATCCAAATGGATACACACCTAATAATCAGCAGAAGGCATGTGATAGTCAAGAAGGAAGAACCATAAGCCAATTATTGCTGAAGAAAAGGTCTGTGGAAAAACCTGTTCTTGCCTACATTATGAGGAATTGTTTGTTGAAAAATTCAAGGCTTTTAAGCTGTAGTTTTAAAAGGCTGGATGAGGGTACCGTACTTAACCAAATGCTAAAAATTAAATAAGACATAGAAATAACAATCACCATGAACAACTAATGATAATGGTAGGGAAAAGTAAAACCATATTGCGTGATTACCTCACAGAAGGACGTCACTGACTGCTTCCCTTAACACCTCAGTCTTCAGCAACCTCTTGAATGGATTTGAAGGGCGTTGACGAACCTCCAAGGGAACCCTATTCGTTATGGATGGGGCCACAGCTAAGAAGGCTTTGATTGCTAGTCATAGCCTTTGGTGCGTCTCTCTAGGAGGGGCCACCCACACTAATTAAGAAGTGGAGAAGATAGGGTGGGGTAAGCTGAAAAGGATGTGTTCCAACATGTAACGAGGCCCCAGACCGTTAAGGGCTTTGCACGTAAGTACTGATACCTTGTACCTGGCTCAGAAAGGCATCGGGAGCCAATGCAAACAGGCTAGAACTGGCAAAATATGATCAAACTTCTTTGTTCCGGGATATCAGGCTAGCTGCCACATTTTGCCCCTGCTGCAGTCTCCAAGTCAGACCCAATGATAGCCTCATGTAGACAGTGTTACAGGAGTCAAAATAGAGAAGAACTTCTATCCCTTTTCCTGCACTATTTCCCAGATTGAATTATGCAGACACACATTATGAGTAAGTGATAGTTTTATTAGACCTTTATTGTGTAATGGCCACACTTCTCTCTTCAATTTTTACACACGCACACGTAGCTACAGTAGCACCCACACATTCACGGGGGATTGGTTCTAAGCTGCCCCACAGATACCAAAATCCACAGATAAGAGTGAATGTCCTTTGAGTTCCTCTAAAAACCATATGTATCCCCCTAAAATCCCCCAAAATCTGCAACCAATTTTTTGTGTGATTTGTGGCAGCTACCTGTAGAAGTTTGCAACAGTGGCTTGCTTTCTGGTACCCTTTTGTGACCATGATTTAATTAATTATTTTTTTAATTATTTTTGGCAGCCAAGGGCATATAACTGAGTCAGCAAATGATGATTCATCAGACAGCACGGGGCTACTGTACTTGGATAGTGAAACATTTCAGTCTGACAAGAAAAGAAGACCAGTTGCCATGACTCAACTTCCAGATAACCCCACCTGAATGAATCTTCACAGCCACATGAATGTATGTATAGTACTGTGAAAAAGTCATGAGCCACCATTGGATTTGTTCTCTTAACAATTGTATAATTACTGTCATTGCTAACACCTGTATTTGTTCTACTATTTTGCATCAAAATGATTGCTGTGAAAAAGATCTCTTACACCAGGTTTGATTGAGCATTACAAACACAATTTGTACGACCAGTTTTCAATCAGACTATTCCATTCAAAATGCCAAATATCACAGAAATGGACAGAGATAAAATCATACTTTTGCATCAGCAAGTCCGCTCTCAAAGGGAAATCAACAAGTGAGGTCCTGATGTGGTATTCATGTTGTTATAAAGAAATATGAAAAATTGTGAAAATGAAATAAAATAAAAATCAATAAAAATAGAAATAGAAAAGAGCAGAAGGAAAAAGTTTCTAATTTCTTGTTTTCTTGTTTTCTTGTTAGTTTCTTTGGGAGACTCAAGGAAGTTCAGCAAGGGCCTGGCTCAGCATCTGGCAGCTTCATTGGGATGCCAAATCGATCCTTCTACAGGCTGAAGAACCTTGCTCAGGAATCCTCTTTGACCACTTGTTTGGAAGGAGAAAAAGACTGGAATGAATCCATGTTTGATTTGTTTTTCCCCAATTAATTATATGTAAGAAGAGTTGGCAAGAGACTAACAAATGACTACTTGTGTTGGTGATATTGCCTACATTGATGAAACCATCCTTTCTAGACCATCTGGCTCTTTTCTGGAGCTGCTTGTAGATCTTTGTAGATTTGATTCTAAATAATTAATGGAGCTGGTTCTAGAAGCGAATCTAGAAAGATCCAGAAATAGTTCTAGAAAGAGCTAGAAGTGAATCTAGAAAAGGGTTGGGTTTTTTTTTAACTTTTTCAAGATCCAGATCTAAGAAAAACTCTAGAAATGATCTACCAGGCCTGGCTACTTGTTTCACTGACAGCAGTGGGGCTTCATTGCCCTCCTCGGACAAAATAGCTGAAGACACGTACCTTGCATGTAGAGTGAGATCTGAGGATACTCCTACCAGCTGCACAGTGTTCTGGTGCCTGGAAACCTCAGACTGCCAGAACACTTTGGGGGAGCGGGCTGCTGGGCGGGCACCCCACCAAAGAGAATGGATGTGCGGCCCTTGTGGCTTAGTGTGTAGGCACGCCTGGAGGAATTTTAAGGGTCGGGTAGGCCCTTGTGGATCGTGTGTCAGTGTGCCCCACAGAGCTTTGGGGACTAGGTTGCCAGTGGGCTCCCTGCCCAAGAAAAAGAGGTGCATAGGCTCCTGAAGGTAATGCATCACCAGTGACGTTTTGGGTATAGGTGGGTTGTGGGCACCCCCACCCACCCACAGAACTGTGAGCAGATTAATAGTACCACCACATTGCATCCAAAATATTGTGGTCCTACTATATCACAGGATCCACCACTCCCCCTCCACTATGGTGTTGGTGGCCACAGTGGAGGCCTCTCCACCTGGCCGTAGCCACATAAGAGGCCTCTGAACTCAGCCAAAAAGCCTTTGGACCTAGTGGATGTCCCAGATGCAGAGGCCTCAAGACCCAGCCACAGCTGCAGTGGGAGCCTCGGACCTCCAGGTCCAGAGGCCTCTGTAGCCAGGACCTAAACCAGGTCCAGAGACCCAATATGCAGAGGCCATCACTGCAGCCACATTAACTGTCCATTAGCTGATGAAAAACAAAGGGCCTAGCAGCAGTATTAATGTTCCTTGGGACTGAGCTAGACACTTGGCGACAAGCCTCCTGACTGCCAGCTAGGAAATTGAAGGATTTAAAAAGAAGGATTGAGGCTTTACTGCCTTGCTCCAAAATAACCCTGTGGAATTTACAGGAACTAGTCGGGCATTTGAATTTTGCCTGCAAGGTGGTAGCTCCTGGTAGGGTGTTCATCAAGAGGCTATGCATGGTAATGTGTGGTTTTTGCAAGTAAATGCATAGGACCAGGGTGACAGCAGGCATGCGTCAAGACCTGCAGACTTGGTCCCAGTTTTTGGAAAGGTTTAAGGGTGTTTCTCTCTAGCAATCAGAGATCTGCCTGGGAGCCTAGTTTCAGGTGCTCACTGACACTGCGGGCTCTTTAGGTTATGAGATTTATTTTAGAGGCAGGTGGTTCCATGGGGTTTGGCCAGAGTACTGCTGTATGAGCAGTCTGACATGTGACTTGACTTTTCTGGATTTTCCCTATCTGTTCTGTCATGGGTGGATCACCTTTGACCAAATATCAATTCTGGAAATTGACGGACAAAGCCCTTAACAGGGTTGGTCTACAGGGTTTGCACTTCAGCACTCATTCTTTTTGCATTGACACAGCTTCCATCGCAGCTGCTTTGTGCAATGGAACTGCCTCCATCCAGCAGATAAGGAAGTGGTCATCACATAACCATAAGGTTTATGTTCATCCACTGCCTCAGCTACAGTTGTTTCTGTCTCTGCTTTGTTCTTTTCTGCAGGACCGTGGTGGAGCAGTTGGCACTGGTGGCTAGTTCTTTTGCTAGGTCATAGTACTGGGCTGCAAAAATATGTGGCACGGTCTGCGTGGGGTACACATTTAGGCCTGGGTGCCTCCACAGTGCTGGAGTGGAAGGGATGCCAATGCATGTGTTGGAACGCATTTATGCATACAGCAGCACAACTTGCCTAAGGGAGGCCACAGGCTATCTTGTTGTTCCATCTTGGGGACAATGATTTAACTCTGCAGACTGGCAAGTCCCTGATAATGGAGGTCATTAATAGGGATGGGCACGACCAGAAAAAATTACGTTTCGAGTTGTCATTTGTTCGGGACGGGCCTGTTTCGGGTCGTTTCCGTTTGTCATGGAAATTTCCAAAAATGTGTCATTTCTGTTTCCGTTTGTCATTTGGGTTGGGGTTGGGGTAAGTGGGCTCTGGGAGGCACCTCTCTGGGTGACTCTGAGTTGACCCGGAAGGGAAGGGAAGCGTAACACGTAGCCACCGCGTACCATACATTACATTATGTTAGGGTTGGGGGGTTAGTGTGACAGAGGAACCTCGTCCGTGCTTCTCTGACTCACTGTTAGGGTTGGGGGGGGGTGTTAGTGTGACAGAGGAACCTCGTCGGTGCTTCTCTGACTCACTAAGAAGGAAAGCATACTGGCGTACTGCCGTACAGGTTACGCTTGGGGAGGGAGTGGGTCTGGAGTTGGAGGCACCTCTCTAGGTGCATCACTCTGACCCACTAAGAAGGGAAGTGTACTTGCGTACGAATCTGGGTTAGGATTGGGGTTAGGGTAAGGGCTACGCTTAGGGTAACGGTTAAGGTTAGGGTGGGTTAGTGGGCTGCACCTCTGGGTGCCTCTGACCCACTAAGAAAGACAGTGTACTGGCGTATGGGTTAGGGTTAGGGTTAGGGTTTCGGTTAGTGGGCTTTTAATGCCCTCTCTGGCACACCCAGAAGTCTCAGTCAAAACCTGGCCATGCGATTGGTGGAATGGCTCCAAAAATTTGCATGGTCCCATCCCATGGCCAGCCCATCTTTGCACATGCACAGGTGTAAAAAAATAAAAATAAAAATAAAATAAAATAAAATAAAATTAATGGAGACGTTTCATTGCAAGAAAAACCCACTGCTGCTACTATAAAAAATCATTTAAAATACCTAATTTTCACATGTTTCTGTGGTGCTTTGGTGGGTTTTTGGACCACGATTTAAAAATAAATATTGTGGTCGCCATTTTGGATCCCCCCCCCACCGCATGGAAAATGGAGACAACGAAGATGCCTGGTACCAGCAGCCCAGGACAGGAGGTGGGGGAAGGCCGGGAACCCCCCACCCAGAAACCACCCGTCTCTGGTAGGTGCCCTCAATGAGGCAGGCATATTTTCGCCTGCTTTTATGGCCGGGAATTGGGTTTTTTTTAAAAAAAAAATTAAAACTTTTTTTCTGTGCTGCTTGGCATCGCGCAATCACCGCGATGCCATGAACGACAACGACAAATCAGACCCAATTTATCTTTATCGGGTCGGGTTCGAGCCGGAGCGGAGTAATTCTCGTTACCGTTCCTCGTTAGGTAACGGAAACAGCGAACGGAAACAGAAACGAGGATTTTGCCGAGTCGTGCCCATGTCTAGTCATTAGTGATTTGGGTACATGGTAGGCTGTGTGCACCAGGTTGTTTTGGTCCACAATTATTAATCCATATAGCTGTAGAGATTGGAATGCAATGCATGGTCTTTGAATCAGGCGCACAGAGGTGTGAACAGGAAAGATAGTAGGGAAGTTCTGCAGAGTTTTGGGTCAGCAGTGGGTCACCCCAGCATCCGGTTGGACAGGCAGGAGCTATATAGAGATGATGGTGCCCCCAGTTATCCAATTTGGGTACAGAGTTGTTTTTAAAGGATGTGCAGAGGGGCCTGCAGGCTGAGGTTCTCAGCTTGGAGGGGAGGCATGGGGCATAGAAGGGCTAGTCCATTACTGTGGTGGGTAATGCGGAAGAACACAGGCATTTGGGTGAGTCCAATAGAGATAATGGTTCTATCTGGGAGTTGTGGTCCAAAACATCTGGAGGGCTGAAGTTTGGCCAGCACTGCTCTAGCCCATTGAACCCCAAGGCGCTGCAGATTAGGCAATTGCAGGGCCAGGGGGAGGATGTGCTGGAAATCCTCCCAGGGCTGGGAGCAGCCATATAGCGGGGGGGGGGGTGGTGCATTAAGTCACTGGCTGCAGCTGTGCTGACCATAAGACCGCACCATCGAATGATAGAGGATCCCCCTGTATATAATACAGTTGGTGAAGTCCGGGGAGACCTCTTGGGTCCAACAGTTTTTCCGCACTACAGCAGATCTCCTCTCTTATTTTGGTTGAGCTTTTAAAATAATGTGTGGCCCAAGTTTAAAAACCATCACCTGTGTCTTGCCTTTTTATTTCATTCTGGGAGGGCAAAGGCCATCTTGTTCTATAAATTGTGAGTGGGTTTTTTTGAAATTGTATCCATATATCCTGTATTTTCTGTTTGTAAATATGGGTGACCACTAAAACAACAATACTGGTGGCAGGGAACTTACCCATGATTACCCATTAGGGCAAATAACAGTCTCAGGGGGTGCTTTTCTGGTCAGAAAAAAATGGCAGAGAAAAGATAATAGAAAATAATCGATGGCATCCTAATTATAAGTCTCCCACCTCACACATAGCTTGGCTCTGAAGTAGCAGGAATGGCAGGAATAACACTGAGATGGGCTGCGGCCCACTGGAATATCCTACATCCCAGCAGATATTTATCTATTCCTATATATCTATTTCTATATAAGCAGAACATTTTATTCTACACTTCCTGGAACAGGTAAGAAACCAAGTGCAGGTCATGCAGTGTAATGTAAGAAAAGGCCCTTAGGCAAAGGAGTTAAGCTGTTACTGCGGCTGCTGCTTGAGAACAGAGGACATCTGGCATCTTGCCGTCCTGAGCACCAGATACTGTGAGCCATCAGGATTACTCTATCTTATTACAAGTGTCTCCATCTAAAACATGGGAATGATACCTGCCTGTCTCCTATGGGTGTGGGGCGAGACATTTATTAATGTGCAAAAGACTTGGAAAGCTGCACATCAAAGATGCTATTCAAATGTATCCGTATTCTGTTAGCAAGGAAACTACATAGTGCCCTGGTTGCATGAAACCTGAAAGAAGAGGTGGGCGGCGGTGGCGGATTCATAAGTTTCATAAGAGGCATGAAACTTATCCGAAGGCCACACAGCAAAAGACCCAGCAGGCCTTGCAAATTAGAGCATTTTTTTCTATTGGGGAAAGGAGGAGACAGGTTTTTTTTTTTAAAAAAAATGGTGCCCTTTTAGAGCTGTTGTAACTCTTAAGGGCAAGGGGAGGCAGTCTGTAAACTGATGCAGGATTCTGATACGGGAGGGAGGCGAGAGGATCACCTTCATATAACATAACAACCCATAAGATGCTTTTTTTAAAAAGATGAATGTAAACTAGAATCTGGCCTTTATGAAAAAATGAATGTGTGCACAATCGGGTCAAACCTATTTAGTGTAAAAAAGAAAATACAAGCTGTATTAGCACCAAAGTGGACAATCTTTTAGAACTATAAAGGTAATGTAACAGGGAAGAGAAATAATCCACATGGACGACACATGGGACCTGTGAGTGAAGGTGGAAAATTAGGGTTCTGAAGCATGCTGTCATGAAACCAAAGAAGGCGGTTAAAGTTGCATTTCCAACATAACTACAGTGAATTCAGTCTGTCCAATGCAGTTCTAATCACTTGAGAGATGACATGACTGACTAGGGCTCTATTCAGGTATTATACGTAGAGATGGGGACAAATGGGGCAGGGAGGAAGAGTGATTCATTTTGATTGACAAATCACGAATCACAAATTCACAATTTTTCTATGAACTGACAAATCAGCTAGAGACCCCAAAATTGCAAGCAAATTTCCCTTAACTGTCTTCTACAAGTGCTACATGTTTGGTGAAGTTTGGGTTCTGGATGTCTAAGTTAATTCAACCCAAAATAGGGCCCCCAGGAAATTGCCCCCCCCCCCGGCACCCAGAGGCACCAAAGTTACAGAGGAGCTTCTCCCAACCCTCAACCACAGTACCACCAAGTTTAGTGAGGATTGGGTTTCAGGAAAGTACCCTTTATCAATTTATTTAATTGAGCTTTTGAGTTGGGAAACCCAATCTTCATAAAACTTGGAGGGATTATAGAGGAGAGTCAGAGGATGCTTTCCTCCAATTTGGATGTCTTTAGGTGCCTTTGGGGGGCATTTGATGGCCCAACAAATTGACAAATAAATTTGACAAAATTGACAAATCGAAATTGCTAAAAATTCATCAATTCATATTCGTCAGGGTGCTCAGTTTATGATGAATACAAATTGACAAATTTTGACAAATTATCCATATTTGTCAGAAAAATGTGATTCATTCATCCCTGTCTCTAATTTCACTCCTATACTTGAGAAAGTACAGTTTGAGAAAGGAAGGGCTCATCATGTCCTTCATAGTTCCAATGCCAGGCCTGAAGACGGGAGGTTGTGATTCATGGTCTTGAGGTTGTTCTACATGTGAACAAGAACCCAGATTTTCTAGAGTCCTTGCTCATGAGTAGAGCAGGAAAACTCCTTCCTTCAAACTAGTTGCTGTTCACATGAGCATATGGACAAGGGAGGGGGAGAAGCTTGATAATCCTCTATAATCATTCATGTTGATGGTTCTGGATTAGAGAACAACTGAATAGGGCTTTGAAATAATTGTCATCTACATCAAGGGTGGGGAAAATGTAGCCGTGCAGATGTTGGACTGCAATTCCCATTAACCTTTGCCAGTGTACCTCATAGTGAAAAATCATGGGAGTTGAAATTCCAACAACATCTGGAAGGCTAGAGTTTGACTATCCCAGGCAAAGAGAAAGACAAACCATCTCAGATTCCTTTTCCTGAAGGTAAAGATGGCAATATTTCTGTGATAATGATATTTTCCCTCATTGTTGTTTTTCAGGTATGTTATTTGTTAGGTTTTTGGCAAAACTACATACCTGATTTTTTAAAAAACAGGTAGAATTTGAAGCAGCCTCTATCACTTTACAAGTCCCACCAATGTTTAAAATTGTGTTTAGTGTGCACTAATTTCAACCACAATAAGGCTTCCCCTGTGGATTGCTAGAGTTGTTCCTCCTCCACTGGGCTTCCTTCTTCAGTGAGCATCTAGACCAGTAGTTCTCAACCTGTGGGCCCCCAGATGTTTCTGGACTGCAACTCCCAGAAACCCCTTCCAGCACAGCGAGTGGTGGAGGCTTCTGGGAGTTGCAGTACAAGAATATCTGGGGACCCACAGGTTGAGTACCACTGATCTAGACACTGGTGGCAATCAGGAGCACAGCAGCAGCCATGGCACTGATGGCAGCATCTTCAACAGCTGGGGAGACCACCTTGCCACCATGATTGGCACCAGTCTGTTAATGCTACTTCTTCTTTTCTTCTTTAGTGTCTGTCCCACTTGGGCTGGGCCTGCTATCCAGGTTTTTTCCCTTCCACTTGGCACAGTCACAGGCTTCATGTTGTTGTCAAGGATGTTCTCCTACCATCGTTTTGGTTATCCCCTCTCCGGGGTGAGACTCTTCTTGGCCAGAGTTTCTTTGTCGGCATGCAAGAAGTGTCCGTACCATTGCAGTCAAGTTTCACACATCTTGTCAGCGATTGGTGCGATGCTGTGTTTAGATTGGATGTTGCCACTGAGCACGTGAGCATTTTGTGTGAAGATGGCGTTCCATTGCAGCATCTTCATTTCCATGACACCAAAGTGGCATTTGACATCTTTAGTCACCGGCCCACATTCTGCACCATAGAGCACAACAGGGAGTATCCAATGGTGTGATAGACCTCTTAACTTTAAACAGCCTCTGCCCTTTTGTGACACATGACGATTGATGCCACATGCCATTTTGGCCAGGTACTATTGATCCTTGAAGTGACTTTGCAATTCAGACTCCTGTTGGCTGTGGAACTGAGTTATTTGAACTTCTCAGTTCTCGGTAGGCCAATACCATCTATTTGGATCATACCACATTAATTTGGGTCTGTTGTCAGATACTCTGTCTTCCTCACATTCAGGCCTAGGCCAAACATGCTGCCATGCAGTTAATAATGAACTTAAGCTAAGTAATATAACAAGTTAATATTTTCTCAAACAAAATATGTTTGTTTTTAATATAAAAAGATGTGTAAGTAAACTGAAACGTTTTATTCTTTCCAGTTTACCAGAGTCTCTGAGTCAATGTATGGATACAAATAAATGCCAGTTGAGATAAACTAATAAATACAGGATGTTCTACTAAGGGAGACTCTACTTCAGTCTGCTCTTAAGTTCCTGCCAGAAAATTTTTATTACTGTGTAATAAGAGAGCGTTGATCATTATTTTTAATTAAGGCCACTCTCAATGTTAACTCAAATTCTGCCAACAAACCAAACCCCAACAAAAGGCTGGGGGCTCTCTGGTCTTGGCCTTCTGCCTTTGGGCGGTAGCTGGTGTTGCACTTATACGTCTTTTGTTCAAACCGGAGGAACCACAATAAAACAATGGATATTATATACCGTGTTTCCCCGAAAATAAGACACTGTCTTATATTTATTTTTTCTCAAGAAGACACACTAGGACTTGTTTTCAGGGGATGTCTTATTTTATTAAGTATAATATGCTTGAATGTCAGTCCTGCACACAACCATAGCCACGCCCATCACTAGGTTTTATTATCAGGGTAGGGCTTATATTTAACAAATGCATAGAAATCCTGCTAGGGCTTATTTTTGGGGGAGGTCTTATTTTCAGGGAAACAGGGTATTTTAAACAGGTTCACATGTGTTAGCTTATAACCACAGTAAACACCTTCGCTGTGGATTATATCAAATGTGTAGAAGAAAATGGCAGTCAAATAACATTCAACATTTTGCTGAGTGGTAGATATAATTGTTTGACAGTATCTCAAATAGGCCTTGTTTGAAGCGTCA
>JAHTLZ010000074.1:16083231-16100121 GCA_023846285.1 Phrynocephalus versicolor | reverse complement strand
TGTGTGTGTGTGTGTGTGTGTGTGTGTGTGTGTGTGTGTGTGTGTGTCTGTGCAGCAGCTCCCACACCTGGCCCAAACCTTAGAAAAAGATGCCTCCTCACCCCCCATCTCCCAAAAAGAAGGATAGTCACATGGAAAAAGAGACCGACACCAGTGGCCACACCTCACACTTCCAGCTCTGATCCAAGGAGCCGCTACTCACCAGCCTCCTGAAATCGTAGCCACGGAGAGGGGGCCCAGCCAACACCAGACCAGGAGATGCAGAATAAAACCCTGCAGCACAAGACAAGCCTTAGCACAGCCAGCCTGGCTAAGCTCCACTTGTCCTGAAGGTACTGTATATCTATTTAAGATGGGATGGCTTCTTGCAATGCTTAAATAAAATATTTTACTCTCACCTGGATAACTAAAAGCTTTGAACGTCCCAAGCTGGAGGAGACCTCCATGAAGTACGGCGTATTACCAAATACTGTAGTAAGTGGAAGGTTAGGGAGGTGGAGCATGTAAGATCAGAGATCTCCCCCAAAGAACACAAAGACCTGGGACAGGGGATCTCCCCCCATACAATAAAAATATATCCCTCACTATTTGTTCAATAGAAGATTATGAAAAATATATATATTTGCATAGCAGTAAGTGAAGGTGAGTGCATTTTACATTCAACACACAACATGCTTTTTTTGTGAGGGAGAAAAGTATAGATCTTTATTTTTTACATTTCTATCTTCTTTCATCCAACTAACTCAAGGTGGTGTGCATCTATCTCCTCTTCTCCCTTTGACCTTCACAGCAACCCAGAGAAGTAGGACAGGTTAAGAGAGTGTGACTAGCCCAAGCACACCCATTGAACTGCAGCTCAGTGGCAACTGCAACCACATCTCCTAAGAAATGCTCCAACACCCCAACTCAACATGTCATACTATTGCTCTATTATAATAATTAAAAGACACTTCTAATAAATAAAATCAAAAATATACAACTTTGATTCCCCAAAGAAATGTTCAGGAGACATAAGTGAGGAGGAAAATAAATAATTATTAATATTTTTATAGCCAACAAGGATAGTATAGGATGGGGCGAGATGCTGCATGAGGAAGGAAACACTGTAACTTTACCTAACCCATCCATCACAGCCATGTACTAAGCCAGTGTTGGCAAATCTATGGCACAGGTGCCAAAGGTGGCACTCGGAGCCCTTTCTGTGGGCACCTGACATCGCACTTTTACAGCTACCTGTATTCAGGTTAAATTGCTGTCACTTTGCAAAAAATTAGTGGGGTTTGAATCACAGTTTGGGCACTCGGTCTCTAAAAGGTTTGCCATCACTGTACTAGGCTGACATGCCGAGTAGAGCTAATGGCATTTGTAATCCACTCCATTGGAAAAAGTGCAGACAAGTTATTTGAAGTGTTCCCAGGTGCAAGTCTGTTGCCTGCATACCAGTTGCTGTTCCATCTGTGCATCTCTGTAACTTTTCAGAAGGGGCAATGGCCACTGAGCTGTGATACTTCAGACTGGGGTGGGCACAGTAGACACCCTCCCAAATGTTGGTAACTGCAAAATCCATCACCTTGTCCCTCTCTCTTCGGTAAGAGCATGAGTTGTTTCTGGTTTTGAATGAATAGCTTACCCATTTTGAGGAGGTGTGTGTGTGTGTGCGTGTGTAGTGTGTGTGTGTGTGTGTGTGTGTGTGTGTGTGTGTGTTTCTGCACACATGGATTGTGACATCCCTTGGAAGGTTTCTTTACAGCAAGAAGGCATATTGCTAACTTTAATCCATCAGTGGTTAGGGTTAGGGTTAGGGTTAGGCCCCCATCCTTGCCTGTCACAGCTACTTTTGACGACTGGTGGAGTTTAAAGCCAGGGGTGGCTTTAATCAAAGCAGAACTGGCACTTGGCTGTTCTCATTTGGTGAAATGGGTAGCACGTGGCTGTGTCACAGGCCGTCCCCCATGGCTAAAAGAAACTGCCTGTGAACTTCCATTTTCTGGGAGAAAAGAGCTGAGAGCTGTTGTCTTCCTGGTGCTGGTTGGGTGTCCTGGAGGAATGTGGCCTAGTGCTGGACTAATAAGACAGCATCTTTGTGGTAAACTGAGGCTGGAGAACTTGGGGGGCTTCCAGTGGGGGTGGGATCTGGAGCTTGAACATGTTGCTTTGGAGAGGCCGTGCTGGCTGGGTGATTCTGGTAGCTGTAGTCAAAAGAGCAACTATCCCAAGCGTAGCATCCTTCTGCAGCTCCCATCCACTCCATGACGAGATCAATGCTGGAGGATGTTGGGCTTTTTGGACTACCATTCCTAGACTACCTCCCCACTTGCAAGAGCTGCTGCCCAACAACAGAGGGAAGGCCTCCCACATGCTTGACCGAGATGGTAAAGGGCTTATTTTCACATTCTTGGAATGTAAGAAGCAAAAAAAAAAAAAAAAAAGTCTTGTCCTTGTTCACAAGGCTCCTGCTTTTCCAGAGAAGCATTAAAGCCAAAAGAGAGCAGCTCACATTTTTGCCCCTCCTCCCCATCCACAATGCCCTCTTCCCCCGAGTGAATGCTGATCTCCTGCCAGCAACAAGGTGTGTCTTGTCTGGCTCTCAGCTTCTGAGTTCCTACTCCCAGGCTGCCTGCCGCCTGGCCTGCCCGCCAGTGGCTCCCCTGAGGTGATTCCCGCTTGTTGCAACGTCTCACACCAGCGCCGCCTAGCTCTGCTCAGCTACTCTTTCCCTGGGATGAAGCAGAGGAGCAGACAAGGCCCTGCTTGTGAATCACGGGGCAGGTGTGTTGGTTGTGTGAGCTTTGACAGACAGGGAGGGGAGGGGAGAGGGAAAATATCTTAAGCGCCCATATCTTCCAAACTGTGCCCTTGTAAAGAACACACGGATTAATGGAGACAATGGAGCCTCCTAGCTTTGTGGGTCTAATGTCAGAGAAATCGAGTAGGAGGAGGGCTGAAGAGGAGCAAATACTTGATTCCTAATGTGTGGCAACAGATTATATAACTCTGGATCTCCCCATATTCTCTGCACACCACATGCCTCTGCATTCACTAACATGGTAGCACAAAGGATGCCGCCGCCGCCCCCACTCCCAAGACACCAGGCAGCTACAACCCATAGGACAGGAAGAGATGTCTTCTGTGGGCTCGACCACTTGAGACGTGGGATTCCCAGATTATTGAGAGGGCTGCTTGCGTACTGTTATCAATTCAGGGAGTGCACCTCCGAGGCACGCCTATATTGAAAATCCTGTGGGAATGTCTTCTAGCTGTGCCTATTTGCAAGTGAAATCAAGGTCTGCAGGCTCCTTTTGGCAAATCTCAGACATCGCTGTGGCCCGACGTTGAAAGCAGACAAAAGGCAACAGTCTTTCCTGGGTTGACAGCCACTGGTGCTCTCAGGAGTGAAACTGCAAGTCAACCCCCCCCCCCCCTTAAATCTCACATTACAATATTTCAATGCTGCTGTCTCAAGCTGAACACTTCCTGATTTTTCTCCCATAGTCCTTGCTGAAAATCTGAACAGTGGATGGTTCTCAGAGGTGAACCAGGCAGAGCCTGATAGGTAAGGAATGTACAAAATACACAGTCAGCGCCAAGGAGACTTGGTTGCTCAGGCAGGGTCACAGCCCAGACATAATCTGTGTAAAAGTTACTACTTCCTATTTATGAAGGTCCGGTCTGGACAGTTAGGGGCCAGCCCCTGGAGAAAGATATTCTCTCAGCGTCAGTTTTGATGATGCACCACATAGGCTAGAAAAAAAAGCACATATTTACTGACATGTTGTATCACACCCTGTGGTGTCATGGTACATCTTGAAGCATAGATGTTCATTTTCACAGTCAACATCTGTACCCTGCAAGGAATGTCAAAAATGCCAGCAGTTGGATCAAACTGTATTCAAAAAATAATTCTAACATTTTGTCTTTCTTTTTGTCTTTTGTAAAGCTAATGGATCTTAATTGCTATTTAAGGTAAAAACATTCTCACTTATTATGCAATACATCAGAGAGAGCTTGCAACAATACAGTGTTCTTGGGAAAATTCATTTTTTGCCCAAATTACTGTGAGGCTTACAATTAAACTCAAGGGAAACAAAGAAGCATTAAGGCGGGGGGCAGGTGATCCATGCTACTCTGGAAGACCCAGGGCTTCAACTCCTGGTTCCTCTACACCACTGGAAGCTTCTGACAATCCCAAAAGTCATTTCAAGAAACAGGTCAAACACTTTTTTGTGACCTTGTGGCAGCTTAACATGTTGGACTTAGGTTCAGGGGCTATGGGACCTAACCCTTACTGTGGAAAGTTTTGAGTTTTGTAATTTCACACTAAAAATAGCCATTAGCCAGTTTTTCAAGTGGCCACATAAAAGTTGCCATCCAGATCTGCAGCACAGGATTGTGGTCCGCCTGATGTTGGCCTAGTCATTGGCCAATATGTCAATGCAGCTGATAGAACCTGAGGTATGGCCTAGAAATCAACAGGGCTTAGAGTGTACAACTATTCCCCACCCTTGCAGAGTTTGAAAGTCCCGTGTCTTACTCTGTCTTCCCTGCTGGCCTACTATAACTAAGTTGCATGTAATGGAGCAAACACCGGTGACTTAATAGTAAAGGCGTGCCCCCCCCCCCTTATGTGAATGGCCTGGGAGACAGAAAGGCGCAAGGGCCTCCTAAGAAAGGAAACCAGTTCCTTGTTGATCTTTGAAGATCTGGACACCTTTTTAAAATGTTGGGTGGTCTCATTTTCCACACAGGGAGCAAAAACCCAAGATGCTAATCTTGCTCTTGACCATGGCCTGTGCCTTTGGCCGATGGAAAAAAAATGAATGGACTTTGAAGTTGCTCAGAATCAGATGCGAATATTTATCAAAGCATCTTTTAAATGAGTTATGTTTTGGAGAGTCGAGTGTGATCTCCTGCTTGCCAAAAACATTATGAGTGTTCCCAAGATGCCAGCAGAGCTCACATACGTAGAGTAAAGCTGGATTGCCCCCCCCACAGCCGAAACTGAACACGTGAGACACAGATATGGGATAAACATGGGGCCAGATTTATTAAATAACAACACACAAACATTGGGTCAAACCAGCATAAAACCAATAGAGGAGGGGGCAGAGTGTGGGAATTTCCGGGTCCAGGGGGACCTGGGCCCAGACCCCCCCTGCAATTTGTTGTTCAGCAAGTAAGGTCCACCAGGGGGTGCCATAACAGGCTGGCGCCCGCCCCGATCCCTGAAGCTGTTTACCTCGCAGCCGGGCGTTGGGGTACCATCACTTGGCTTGGGCCCTACCTGGCTGGGATAAGCTGAACCTTACCCCCTCCCCCGGCCGCTGTAATCTCCTGACTTGCAGTGTCCAGGGGTTAGGGGTTCAAGCATCTTGGTGGCTCTTACTCCCCGCCCTGTTGCTTTTCCCGCACTACCCGCCACCGCACGGAGCAAGCTTGCTATACCCCGTGACTGCCCACAAGGCTGCCTACCTCAGCCTGCAGCCCCCTTGTCAAATCATCCAGGAATAGTGTTAAGCCAGCATCAGAGAGGTGCACCCCGTCTGATCTGTACAGCTCCACTCTCTTGGTGTTAATAGCTGTGTGGCCCACAACCGCTCCGCCCATACGCAGGACGTGATTGCTAACCTCATGGTTCAAACACCTGCGAGCTCAGTTGATAGGTACCTCAGCGGCTGGCACGCCCCAACAACGCCTCGGTACAACTGTGGACCATATCACCTTCGAACCCGGGTACCGGGTCTTCCAAGTTGTCAGATCTCTGGTGATTTCCATGATCAAGGATTTACCCGTCTCCTTCCCGAGGTCATTACCACCGGCATGGATGAGGAGAATATCCGGTGGTCTCCCTTCGGCTAGCTATAATGCCATGGGCAGGACGTCTGCCCACCTCAGGCCCTGCCGGCCCCTCCACTCAACGATGGCGAAGGCCCCCAGGCCAACCTGCGATCCCCAGGCAGATCGGGTCGCGAAGTGGGCTGTCCAGTAAATGAAAATGTGTCCAATGATCTGGATGGCATCTTCTGTCTGGTGACATAAAAAAGAAAGCAGAGGGAGAGAGGGGAGAAAGGATGGAGCAGGTATGACCACTCACAGAGTAGGCAAGGGGCGCACATACACCTTATAGCATTGGGATCTCCAGCGGCCGATTGACTGTATCCTGGCCAGGTCGTAGCCCAGTGATGCTGCCGTTGATGTGGCGCCTATCCGGAAAGAATGTGTTCCGAAGTGGGCGCCGGGGAGCCAACCCTCGCCAGGGCCGTGGATGTGATCTTCCAGAATTGGTACCTGGTGAGAGGCACACCATCCTGGTGGCAAAACAGGTAGCCATCCCCCATCCCCCTAAGGCATAGGTACTCCCTCGTCAGCCGCACTGGGCAAATCTCCTTGACGTGACATGGTCCCAACTCAAGCAAAGCCCCCTTACCCTCCTGGTCCATCTTCGATCTGTGGATCCTCAACAACAGGCCCCTACAGCTCACCTCCATGTCCAACACTTGAAGGGCCAGCTTGGATTTGTCCCCTTTGCCACCCGCCACCAGCTCCCCTATTCTCAAAGCCGAGAAAAAGGCCACCACTGAGGCCGCCCTGAAAAGGGCCTGCTCAAAGACATCCTTACAAACCCCTGGCCACACGTCCACCAAGCGCTTCATGATCTCAGGAGTGATGGGTGCCCTGTCATCACCCCGCATGCACCTCTCCCTACCATAGCCCTCCACCATCTTCCAAACCCTGAAGTCTGTGGATGTGTCCCAGCAACCTTTTGCCTTTGTCTGGAATGACAGTGTAGCCAATTTCCCCTGTATTGACCTCGACACCAACCCTTTTCTGTACAGGTAAGCCACAAACTGTTGATGGTGCTCCACCGGCACTGGCCACTGGGGCCGTAACCCCACACCCTCCCAGAAAGCCTCAAACTCCCTGACTACCACATCATAGCTTCTCCTTGTCCGTGGGGCCAAGGCCAGACCCTATGGCCCAGGCAACCTCCCTTCTCCAGTCGCCCAAACTGCTTCCGGTAGCTCGTCTGGGTGGAGTTGTGCTCCCGGTGTCAGTTCCCTGAACCTGTCGATCTGGTGGCGGGAAAGGGCATCAGCCAGGCTGTTATCGAATCCTGGAATGTGCTTAGCATGGACAACAATGTTAAACTGTAATGTTCTCAATACGAATGCCCTTACCAGCCGCCTGACCCATTCTGACTTTGCAGACAAGTTGTTTATGACGTGTACCACTGACATGTTATCACACCAGCAAGTCACAGAGGAGTCTGCCCACGACTCTGCCCACAGCCAAAGGGCACCCAAAATGGGAAAGAACTCTAGGAAGGTTAAATCTCTCATTATGCCCCTACGATGCCAACTTTCGGGCCAAGAACCGTGGGCCCATCTCCCCCTAAAATAAATCCCGTAGCCCACCACCCCGGCTGCATCCGTGTGTACTTGGAATTCCCCTCGTAGTAGGATTTTGGACCGCCAGAATGATACACTGTTGTAGTCCTGGAGAAACCTAAGCCAAACCTCTATATAGGCTTGACCAGACTGCGCATGGCGTCACATAGATGCCTGCAGAATGCGCGGCCAGGGGCTATGACCCTGCAGGCAAAATTGAGGTGACCCACGATTTCCTGCATTTCCCTGAGTGTGACTTTTTTAGCATTCTGTAAACCCCTTAGGTGCTGTTTGAGATCCTCCAATTTGTGTGTGTGGGGGGGGGAGCCTGGATGACTGCTGCCATGTGTCTAACTCAATCCCCAGGAACATCAGCACTGAAGCAGGGCCCTCCATTTTTTCCTCCGCCAGCAGGACACCCAATTCGTTTGCCAGGTCTTGGAAGGTGGACAGCAGTCTCTGACACCTGCCCGAACCCTTCTGACCACAGAAAATAAAATCATCCAAGTAATGAGCTGTGGTAGACATCCCCGTAGTGTTTCTGAGTTTCCATTCGAAGAAGGTACTAAAGTGTTCAAAAGCTGCACATGACACCAAACAGCCAAATGGGAGGGACCTGTCCATATAATATGCTCCCTCGAATTGGAAACCCAGGAGTTCCAAGTCCCCAGGGTGCACTGGCAACAGGCGAAAAGCGGACTTTATATCACATTTCGCCCTCTCCGCCCCGAGCCCGCAGGATCTAATCATGCGGACGGCCGTGTTGAATGACGTGTAGCGAACAGTAGCTAACTCTTGTGGGATTGAATCATTAATGGACCCCCCTCTGGGAATGATAGGTGGTGAATTAATCTGAACTCACCAGGTGTCTTTTTAGGGACCAGCCCGAGGGGGGAGATCCTAAGGTTTGGAACCGGGGGTGTGTGTGTGTGTTCAAACGGCCCCAGGACTCTGCCCTCTTGCACCTCCTTGTTAATTTTTTTGCCTGGCTACACCTTCCATGCCCTTCAGGGATTTGAGATTGTGTGCTGACCTAGGCCTTCTCTCCCCCACGGCTGGGATTCTAAAGCCCTCACTAAAACCCTCTATCAAGATGGCGGCTGCTACCCTGTCTGGATAGGCCTCCAGCCACCGGCTGAAGACTGGGACTCTAATTGGACTGGGGCCCTTTTAAATTTGAATTGCCCCCACCCCCTGGTTGGATCTGCCGTGGGCACCTTGGTCCCTATTTTGCCCCCTGTTGGGCCTAGATCTGGCACAGGTGACCGCTGCGTGGGGGGCACCACAGATTGAGCATTCGTGCTTAAATTTTCACGACTTCCTCCTGCACCCCCCAGTCCCGTTGAAGTCCCAACAAACCAGGTGGGGTTGAACCACCTGCCCTGCGTTGCCGCAGGGTGCATTGCTGGAAGGGGGCTTCCTAATAAGATGGCCACTATCAAAACGGTCACCCGTTGCTGGTGGTGAGGGGTTCATGAGTTGGAGCCATAGATACGTAAGGGGAACATCCCAGAGGAGGGTAGGGTTGAGGGCTGCCCTCTTCCTGAATTGCTTATTATACATGAGCCACGTGTGGCCAGGAAAATCCACATGTGCCTTGTAAATCAAATCCTGGTATTGTATGAGGGCTGGTGCTCGCCAAGGTTGTACCCTAGTAATAACCAACATGTAAATGGAGTATGCCGGGAGCCAGTTCTGCCAATTCCTCTATGGCTTCCTTTTTAAGTGCCTTTCCTTATCTTTCTTGTCCTCCTTTCCCCCATCCTTGTATTCCACCTCAGTGTTTAGGAGGCTGAATATGTCCACATATTCGCCCCTCAGGATACGATCCCTGGTTGAAGGTGCCAGAAGGCCGCCTATCGGGAGGGCCTGATCTCCATAAGGGATGGCGTGCACTGGCACGCCGGTCATGCCCACGTACATTGGCCCAGGGTTGGCCCCATATGTTGGCATCTGGCATGAGGGCCCAGCTCCCGGTCCCATCGGTGCTGGCCATCCCACCCATCCTGGGAATTGCTGAGGGACTGGCTGTCCAGCCTGGCTAGGCTGCTGGGGCAGGGCATTAGGCTGGTGGACAGGGGGATTAGGCTGCTGAGCTGGAGAGTTGGGTTGCTGAGCAAGGGGGTTGTACTGTTGGGCTGTGGGATTCATTTGTTGTGCTGGGTTGTTAGCCTGCGGGACCATGAGACTGGGCTGTTGTATAGGAGGGTATACCAGGGGTTGGGAGCTACCAGGCCACCCCACTGCTTGCTGCTGTGGTCCTGCCCCAGGCATACCGGGTATCCCCTGTCCCCCCACCACGCCAGCAATGCCCATCGATAGATGTCCCATCCCCGAAGTACTGGCCGCAGCCTGGTGCCCCAAGGCGTCCCGGGTTCCCGTCCCCCCTAGGTGATTGGTTGCCCCTTGAAAGCGTGGTGCGTTATCCCAAGGCCACACACCCATACCCGCGTTAGGCAACTGAGTCTGGGGGAACTCACCCGGTCCACGGCTCGGCCCTGGAGCTTCAGGCTCTGTGGGTTCCTGGGTGTCATGGTTGACTTGCACCTCCTGCACGGCCGTCTCCTCCTCCACAGCCTTTTTCTCCTGGCCTTGGTTCGTGGTCACAGCTGCCTCCTCATTTGGCTGGCTGCGGCCTCCCATCTCTTCAAGCGCTGGTAAACGAGAGGAAAGTTCTTCCACTAGTTCTCTAATCCTGGCTTTTTTGCGTGATCTGCAGCTGCGCCCCATCTGCCTTTCCTGGCTGGAGCTCCCCTCTGCGGCGGTTCCACCACCTCTTTCCTGCTCAAAAGCATCCACCCTTGCGCTTAAGCACTCTAACGCTGTGAGATTGTCGTCATCCGAATTGGACTCGGGGGGGGATCTCTGGGGAATGGGGGCCCTCTTGGCTGGGTGCTTGCCCTTAGACTTGGGGTTCCTATTAGGGGGGGCATAGGAACCAGTTCACGTAAGCCTCAGTGCTCAGGTACTGTCCCCACTACCGTACACCCGGGTGCCTGGTTGATGCCCCCGGTGCCTGGTTGATGCCCCAGGTGGAGGCCTATAGTGCCTCTTCAGCCCGGGTGCACCCTGTCCCGCCTAGCCTGCTTCCGGGAGTCAAGCCCCCCACCATCGGGGTGAGTGCAGCTCAGCTCCTCTGCCCCCGCGGTCCTCGCCCAGCACCCACCCCACGGTACCGCCGAGGCCCTATGGCACATGCATCTCAGCTCCTTCCCCTCCCACGTGTTCCCACCGGCATCTTTCCAACCCCCCGCAGGGCCCCCGGGGCCTTCAGCCTCCCGCCGTCTGTCCCCGTCGGCCGCTGCCGGATGGTTCTTCAGCGCTGAGCTCCCCGCAGTCGCTCTGCCTCGCCGCAGCTGCTGCCCATCACCACTCATGGCTGCCGCTTCACTCTCCATCGTCGAAGGCTGTCGCCTCTGTCTTCCGCCACCACAGGCCGCCGCTGCTGGTTCCCGCTGCCGCAGCCCGACACCACAGGCTGCCGTCACTGGCCTCTGCTGACGGTAGCGGCCACCGCTGGTCTCCGCTGCTGAAGGCCACGCCGCTGATCTCTGCCACCGAAGGCCGCAGCCGCTAAAAACCACCGCCGCCGCTCTCCGCCACTGCTGATCTCCGCCGCTGCTTCTCACCGCCACCGTCGCACACACTTCCTCAGCTGCAGCTCCAGACATCCTCGTCCATCGGCGCTGGCAGGAAGAAGAGGCCGGGGAAGGGCAGGAGCCCGCTTAAATAGCAGGAACTCTCGCGATACCCCTGGCCTCGTGAGACTTCAACTTCTCGTCTCGCGTGAGTTCGGCCGGGGGGGGACGGGCCCCGCCTGCCGATGCCGGCGGTGGAGCGATTACATTGTGCTGCTGACAGATGAGTATTTCCTCTTAGACAATTTATATTAGGTGGTGGTTTTCCCCATCACCTATTATTATAGAGGCATTCCCTTCCTGTGCTGTTTCTTCATTCCTTTCAAGAAGCCAAAAGGAAAATGTTGGTGTTTCCTCTGTTTGGTACTGAGTCAGCAGAAAATTTGGACTATCCACTTTTATCTTCTTCCTCTTTAAGTGCCATGTCCTTGTAGAATGTTGGCGATCAACAGCATAATCTGATTTTTCTCCAAAATTGTTCTAAATAGAGATGCTGTGGCCACTGCAAACCATTGGCTTAAATTCTTAACCCTGAATGTTCTTCAATGCCCCAGGCCATGCTTCCCATCTATTTTTCCTTGAAGGATAACCTGTAGTAGATTATATTTGTTATTGCACATTATGTGACTGGAATATTGCAATTTTCTTCTCTTTATGGTGTTGAGAATTTCTAGCTTTTTATTCATACATCGCAATATGGCCACATTAGTGACTCTGGCTGTCCAAGGTATCTTCAGAATTCCTCTGTATGTCCATATCTCAAATGCTTCCAGCTTCTTGCATAGTGCGTCTATAAGGGTCCACGTTTCAACACCATAGGGAAGTTTACTAAATACATAAGATCGAAGTATTCAGGCACAAAGTATGATAGATAAGTCTCAGTTTGTCAAGACTCTCCTCATTTTCTGGAATGAATTTCTAGCTTGTTCCATTCTACAACAAATTTCGCATGAAAAATCCGCTGTTATTCCAATTATCCACTTTTATGTTCTGATAGAAAGAGGCAATTGCCGTAGAATTGCCCATCCCATCACTAATGGAAAGAAAATGTATGCTCGAATCTTTAAAGGATTCCCTCCTATAACAACCTATGTAAAGTACCTATGGTAAGCATCCTATAACAACCTATGTAAAGTACCTATGGTAAGCCTCGTGGCGCAGTGGTTAAATGCCTGTACTGCAGGTAAAACTGTGCTCACGACCTGGGTTCAATCCCCGGTAGCAGGCTCAAGGTTCACTCAGCCTTCCATCCTTCCGAGGTCGGTAAAATGAGTACCCAGCTTGCTGGGGGGGCAATGTGTAGCCTGCACACTGTAATTAAAATTGTAAACCGCCCAGAGACCACTTGTAGTGGTATGGGGCGGTATATAAGCAGAACACTTTGCTATAACACACTGTTCCCTGACTCATCTGCTTCATCTTCTCTTCCCAAGCCAGCAACCGAGTAGTGCATCTGAACAGCTCAGATTTTTGTTGGATGCAACCATACTTGATATGGTTACTCGTAACAAGGTGATTGCTGACAATGGCTTGAAATCAATTAGTTGACTAACATCTATTGGCCTCACTCCCTTTTTTGTGCAGTGCCGTCTCTCTCCCAGACACTGACTGGGACTTCAGAATGGCGTGCAACCTATGAGACAGAGGGAGGTGATGGCTCATTGGACTGAATATTACAGAGGCAAATATTGCCCTCACTTGGCCATGCTAAACATGATGGGAAGCTGTCCATGGCAGTTAATGAGCTTCTTGTGGCTGCTAATGGCAGTTAATGAGGAAAGTCCCTGCCCTGCTTTGGATATGAAGGAGGTAGGAGCACAAGTTCTTGAAATAAGTCTCTTCCTGCCTCTACCCACAACAGCCGTATACAAGGGTGCAGTGTAAAGCATATGTGGTCCTATAATCTGGGGCATCTGATATGGGCCTATCCCTTCTTTATCTACTACAGTTCTCTTGGCTATATTCCATATTGTCCCATAGGGCAATGCCCACAGGAAAGAGTGCATGAGGATGCAGCCTGGGTAAGAGATACTGGTAAAAATTAGATGCTTCACTTTACACAGAGCTTTACCAATACCACAAAGCTTCCATAAGAAGATAAGAAAATAAGAAGAACACTGTTGTATCAGGCCAAGGACCAATCTTGTCCAGCTTTCTGTATCTCACAGTGCCACCCCACTCACCCCCATGCCTCTTTGGAGCATATGAGACAACTAGAGACCTATCTCCTGAAACCACTCCCCTGCATCTGGCACTTTGAGGTCCTCTCTTTTTAAGCCTTGAGATAACATGTATCCCCATCATGGCTTGTAACCTGCATTGAATTTCTCCTCAAGAAATTTGTCCAATCCCCCTTTAAAGGCATCTAGGCCAAGTGCCATCAAAATATCCTGTGGTGATTCTATAGCATTAACAACACACTGGGTAAAGAAATATTTTCTTTTACCTGTTCTTGCTCTCCCTCCCAACCCTCCACTTGAGTGAATGATCCCTGGTTCTATTAGTATGTGTGAGGGGAGAGAGCTTCCCGCTATCCACTTTATCCATCCCCCTGATTTTCTCTCAGCAAGGCTTGTTCTCCTATGTCTGTGAAGATTTTCAGTCATCTAGGTAAGGTTATCTGGAAGTTGAGTTGTGGCAATGTGAGGGTTCGTCTTCAGGATACCGGGGTTCCGATTGAAAGTAAGTATTGTCCAGTCTTTCAGTAACATTTTCTAATAAACTTTTATTAACAGTATTAAACTCTTGAGTTGGTGGGTTTATGTTCATGGCTTGTTTGTTACTTTCAACAATAATTTCAGACAGAAACGGATTGCCAACAGGGCTCAAA
The DNA here is from genome assembly GCA_023846285.1 of Phrynocephalus versicolor. Taxonomy (NCBI): domain Eukaryota; kingdom Metazoa; phylum Chordata; class Lepidosauria; order Squamata; family Agamidae; genus Phrynocephalus; species Phrynocephalus versicolor. Next base: position 16,086,268 of record JAHTLZ010000074.1, on the reverse strand, counting down.
CTTGGAGGTTTACATCTTTCCGCAGATACATATCTTAATGAAGAGTTCCCCGTCCTAGGCATTGGCTCCCACAGCATGGGTGGCGAGCCCACTGTGCCACTGGATTCTCTCCCTCAGAATAGGTTTGCCTCTTCCTCTTTTTGCTAAGACATTGGCTAGCCATTGCAAAGCCTTCACATCTACTACCTAAGTCCAATCTTTCTCTACCTGCACCTCAAAGGTCTCCTCCTTTTCCTTTCATCCTAATGTCTGTGTGCCAACGTCCCTCCACAATCGTTTTTCCTCCTCCTTCCCTCGCTCCTCTCGCGCCTCTCCCCTCTCGCGCACATCTCTTGCACTCCAGCTGTCATCTGTCATTCCTATCCCTGCAACACTACCTATTTCTTCCCCTACCCAAAATACTTGTTTCTCTTTCCCTTCATCCTGATCTTGTTTTTCTTCACCTTCTGCTCCTTTCTCTAAACTGACATCTTCTGAATCCTTCTGCTGTTCTTTTCTCTTTCATTGACAGATGGCGCACACTCCGTTTTCTCTTCTTTCTGCACTCCTTCCTCACAGGCAACTGGACTTACTTTCTTGAGAGATTGAAATGTTTCACTACTCATCCAAGCAGCTTTGTCAGTCTCTGGCGAAGAGCTTGGATGAGTAGGGAAATGTTTCGAGCTCACAAGAAAATATGTCCAATTGCTGTGACTCAAATTTCAGCTTATTTTTCAATGTATTTTAAAATTTTATCTTAGGTGAGGCTTTCCATCTTCCCTGGAACAGGTGTTAGGCTCACCAGCCTGTTGTTTCCCAGGTCTCCCTCCCTCCCTTTTTAATAATTTTTGTGACATCTGCTACCCTCCAGTCTGTGGCAATTTTTAGGGACAAGTTGCATATTTTAGTTAAGAGGCACACAACTTCATTTCTTGATAACCCTAGGATGAATGCTATGTGGGCCCAGTGACTTATTGATCCTCAGTATATCAATTAGGTCTAACACATTCTGTCTTTTAACTTGTATATGATTCAGTTCTTTAGTCAGGATGGGCTGTTTGGCCATGGAATCTGTCCAAGGCCTTCTGTCATGAAGACCATTGCAAAGAAATCATTTCAATTTCTCTGCAATCTCCAAATTCCCCTTTACCTTTGGATCCATTGGATGCAAGTTATAGTCTGTTGCTTATGTTCACTTACCTTCTCTTGTTCTAGCACTGAACCCCACTCCCACACTACTGTTACCCAAATATAGCTTCACAATTCTCTCAGTGTGGCTGAAACCCATGAAAGCATATGAACAATATGAGCCATATAACTGATCTTCTACCATATTAACATTTCTGTACGCATTTAAGATCACAGAGGGAAAGCCAAATTAACTTCTCCCTTTAGTCTAAAAAAGTTGATTACAGTAATTTATGTTGTACCGTTAATACTTGCTTGATAATACTTTTTGGTCCTCCTCCTGCTCCTTCTTCTTCATGACTTCAGGACACGTTGACAAATGCCAACCTTTGGAGTCCACTGGCAAAATTGAGACAAATGAAATTACCTGACTATTAAAGTAGGCACCATCATAATCATTCTGCACAGTCCAAGTGATGCTTTCTCCATAAAAACCATATTGCTTGTCTGCATTCTCAGTTGATTTTCCCTCAAAACAAAAAAAGGTTGCAAATCTGTTCCTTTCGCTATCTTGCCAGATCCTTCCCTGCTGCTTCTTCCTCTGTGTTTTGGAGGTGATGGGGTAGGATGGGCAGGATTGCGACCTCTCAATGTAGTAGGACTGTAACTCTAGTCAGCCCTACCCAGAGTAGCCATTATGGAGGGATTATAGGTGGTCTGAAATTGTCTCACCTTGCTCTGCATGATTAGATGTTTTTATAATATGAAGCTACAGTGACCCACCACCACCACCTATCGCCGGGGTTAGGAACCCGACCCAACCTGCAATAATTGATAATACGTGATATATTGATGCTAAGGTCAGGTCAGGCCTGGGGCACCTAGCTGGGAGCTCTTCTACTTACCCCCAGCCTGGCGCTGCCCTGAACGGGCCTGTGGGGGCCTTCCCAAGCCTTCTGGAGGCCCCAAAAGGGCCTCCCTGCAAACCAGAAGTGACTTCTGGTTTGCAGGGAGGCCCTTTTGGGGAAAACAGCTGCCTTCTACTGTTTTCATGTTTTTAGTGGATAATTTATCCCAGGCTCGGTTTTGCCACCTCCAGGTGAGAAAGAAGTTCATATCACATGCCTGGGAAGTCATAGCCTGTCAAAGTAGACTGTCCAATAGGCCAGTGTTGGCAAACTCTCAACACCCCAGGTCTTTTGGACCACCACTCCCACAGTCCTTTGTCATTGGCAGTACAGGCTTGGAATTCTGGGAGTGGTGGTCCAAAACATCTGGAGTGCCAAAGGTGCCACCACTGTGCTAGTCTATCTGGCCCTAGCTTGGTGGGAGAAGGCTAGCTACGCATGGAGGTGGTAGTTTTCCTGTAACAATTTGTTGTGAGTGGGTTTTGGAGACGGTTTAAAGACAAATGCACACACAACATTAGGGGACACAAAAAGACAAAGGAGGGAGCTGCTGTTCACCCTCAGGGTGGAACAAAAACACAATGGTGGAAATCCTGTTGCTTAGCACAAGTCAAAATGTAATTTTGGGGCTGTTCCTCCTCTGTAAACAAACAGTCTGTGCCATGATTCTCAGAGTGTGTATGCACACTGGCTTGGTGTGTGTCTCCATGTACCCCAGAACTGTGTCTGGGATACTTAGTTTACCAGCATGCAATGGAGCCAAGATGCACTTCAGCATCTTTCAGCCATTGGCTCTTTTGCATACTTTCAAGGGGGTAAAAAGATAGTCTGTGATTTGAACTGAGGAAATGGGAAATCAAAAGTAATGCAGTAACTGTAAACTGCATTTCTAGCACCAAAACAAAGAGTGTGTGTCTGTTGATTCCCCAAAATAAATTGTAAAATCTCCCCTGAGCTAGAACGGGCTCAGACTGAGCTAACTGCAGTGTGTGTGTGTGTGTGTGTGTGTGTGTGTGTGTGTG